>CAESWR010000761.1:3257-30250 GCA_903171835.1 Mullus surmuletus
TTATTTCTCTGGGTGAAATTCCCAGAGTGGCGTTGTTGCGCAACTCAATTGGTTAAAGGTACCCTCAATCATTGTAGTTGTACCCCTCCAGTCGTAGCTGCCACATATATATTTAATTTTATGGGCAATTTTCTTGCTGCAAATACCTTGCTGAGCAAAGAAGGAATAATAATATTATTTGTAGAGCACTTTTCAAAACAAGGTTACAAAGTGCTTTACATGAACATATATACAAGTGTAGTGCCGTGACACACAAAACAGAGGCACGTACAAAACAGGAACCCAACATATCCCACCAAAGTGATTGGGGCAAGAAAAAACAGCTTAGACCGGTCGGGTTAGCATGAATGAAATGTAAACAATAGACTGATAAATGCAAGGATCACAAGATGGCATAATTCTCCTTCAATAATAGCAAAGTACAAACTACGGCAGCAGAAAATCCTGATAAGAATAATATGACAGCTAATTTGCAGTGCTTCACATGAAATAGAAATGCAAAAAATGTGGAATATATGCAATATATAAATTACACAAAAAGATGTCAGATCAGAACACGGCAACCTAATTAAAGGTGAAACAGGTTAACAATGGAAACATAGAAGCAGATATGGACAGGTGCCAAAGTTACATGTTGAGAGAACATGACAGCACTGAACCGATGTGTGTGAACGGTTGTGAAATACCTGTTCTGTTGAATGAGATCCATTCTTCGTCACAGTACTCACGGTTAAAGTACTTACTGTGCTGCTTGCGGCAAAAGCTAGAAAAGTTGCCAAATCCAAAGGCGACGATGGGGAGTGAAGCTAATATGATAAGGTTCTTCATCGTAGAGCGACAGTTCTGGGTGCCTCTGAACCCACCTAGTTTAGCCTTTGAGGATGTTCATGTGTCTACATGAAAACTTGTACTCTTCACTTTCACTTTCTATTCTTCAGTCATGTTACGTTACGAAAGTTGATTGTTTCTCAAAGTTATTTCAATACCTTCACACTATTACATAGCTGATACATTATAAGCCAATTCAAACTTATTAGTGACAATGCCAGAATGTTATTTTCAATTATGACCGCCACTGAATATACATTTGCCAATTTCAGTGCTCGTATTTTTAGATAATTCTGTAATTACTGTAACCGTCAAAATCTTGCTGGTGCCTCCGGGTTCAGTCCTCCCTCCAGTACACATCATGCTCTGTATGTGTCCAATCAGAGGAAACACATGTAAATGTGATAAAAAAGAGAAAGAAAAAACCTGACGACTTTATCAGGCTAATGCACAGAGAGAGGAAATCCTTAGTGTTTTGCACTGGTGGATTAAGCCGGAATGAAAAACCCGTCAGTATTATACTGGACTCTGACCTGTATTTCAAAGGCCGTATCAGCAGTTTCTCAAAAGCATTTTATGACCCAAAAAACTTTGTGAGAGTGAAACAACACTCTCCGTTATTCTTCCTTAACAAAAGCTCTTGATTGAATTTTATGCCTCATCTTACACATTATGTGCAATTATAAGTAGAAAATTGGATAATATGCGATCAAGTAAATGTCATTAGCAGGGAAAAGTATTTGCAAAATATTGAGTTTTTTGTTTTTTTGGTCACTTAAGTATACTGGTTATGTAATGATGAAAATTTTGGCGTTAAATTTTTCTTTTTTTGTGATGGAACACCCAAACTGTGCCTACAATTATTCCTACATTTGGCATTTCAGGTGTAGCCTCAGTGGAAAAAAAGAAAGCTTACAATTTAAATATAAAATATCCGTCAGATCACTTATAAAGGTGCAGTGAGATCTTTAGGACCAGGGGTTTGGGGTCACCTTTTCATAGACACCAGGTCCAATTGCATTTCCAGCCTGACAGGAAGCATGCATCACAAACACTTTGACATCGTGAAAATATTGCGTTTTATTTTCGGATCTATTTCATGTGTGTTTTCAGCAGAGGTGCACTAATGTTTGTTTTACATCATAATCGACAACATTCTCTCAAAACCTACTAAGAAGCCCTTTAACCCCAGGGGTGTGTTTATAGAAAACAAATATCCTGACATATTTTATTCCGGGCTCAAAAAAAACATCTGATAAACAAACAAACAAAAACATCCTCCTTCAACAATTTTAAGGCTGGAATATTGCCTGCTTTTAATACAAACAATACAAGTATTTCAAAAGAAATGTTTTTTAGTTTTAAAATCAAGCACTAGAATTAAAAACTGCAAAGCATATAATATTTCATATGTTGCATTTTAAACAGTGCAATTTTAAAAAGTTTACAATTTTTTTTATCATCATTTCTCAGATAACAGTCCTGAGTTCATGCACAGCGTCTGAATGCAGCTACATTGTCTTCCACACAGTCCACCAATGGAGTAAAAACAAATCACCAAAAAGGATCCTTTTTAACAAAAAGAATTCTGGAAGCGCACCATGATGCACAGGAGCATACTGTACGATTGATGGATTAGAAAAATTATAGGAAGTTTGTGTTTGAACAATATGTATTCTGCATTAAAACCAAGCGATCTCTCATAACGTGGCCCATCTGTTACGTCCGATCAAAACCCCGAATTTATAAGAATTAAGGCATCTTTCCAGAAAAACAACAAAAAAATCTATACACACGGAATAAAGATTTGTAAAAGAAGTTTAAAAAAAAAAAACAACGGCGATATTCCAAAGTGACAGAACGGCGCGTGTCCGACCGTGCTGGGCCAAGGAGACTGTCCTGATAACAAAACAGTCCTGAAGACTTGCAGGGTGTAACACAAAAGCGGCGCTCAGACCCCGTTATCAGTTACAAAGGATAGCCTTCCACTCCTATTATTATTTCAGTCGCTGGTGCCGTGTGCTTCCGTCTGCTGCGCTTTACAGTGTAAGCGAGATGCAACATTGGAGAAGGCCCGCCGATTCACTTCACAACTTCAGAAAGAGAAACCCATGGCGGGGGGGGGTTACTGTAGAGTTCCGTTAGCATGACTTTCTCTCTCATGTCTTTTGGCCAAATGGTTCTTTAAAAGTGCACATAGTGATCCAAGCATGGCGTCCATCGGGTGCTGAGTTCATACGTAATAATCCAACTTGCTGGTTATCGTCTTGCAGCCCTTGACTGAGAAGATTCTCTCAGATTTGGGGAAATAGACTAAATCTCTGGCCAGGTGGTTGGCGATGTCCAGGTCCGGCTCCATTCCCCGGGCCTTCATCTCAGCCATGGCGCACTGGACCACGTGCTCATGTTGCAGGGGCAGAAAAGGGACAAAGAAGTCCACCAGGTTCTTGTCAATCAAGCTTGTATGCCACAAGCCACCTGCGGAGACAAAGGGACCCTTTTAAATATATATATTTTTTGACAAGTGTTCTGCCACAACACCCCAAAATACACTGCAACACAGAGGATTAAAGGGGATCCTACTCACTATTCCTGTTGTTGAACACCGACAGCGAGAGAGACGTTTCCAGGTCCTTGAGTTGGATTTCACTGCGATCTCGGCCATCGTGCCAGAAATCTAAAGCTGTTTGCACAATGCTTTCACCTCCAGCGTTGCTGCAAAAAAGATCAGCAAGGTATTATAATTCATCTGTCAAAATCTGTTTCTCCATGTGTCCCTCTTCAGGACAGTTTTAAGATCTGCCAAGGATTGGTGACATTTTGCACATTCTTGTAGTTTGGTATCCTAAAAATTTCAAAGAACAGTGAATGCAAAGATTGAAATAACTTTAACCACACAGAATTAGGCCATTACGTCCTGACGACAATGTTAAAAAGGTGCAACATAAGGAGAGGAGAAAATCACCTCAAAATCGATTTCCTCTGACAAACTACTTGTGTGACATGAAACAATCCAGTATAACACATTGTCAACCCATTACTACTTTTAAAGCTGTATCGTGCAGTTGCTTCTTTCCATGGTTTGAAAGAATTACGCTTCTTTTGCTTGATGATCAGATGAAAGCAAAAACTTTTATTCTCTCACCTAAGAAAGATGAAGATGGCTTTCCGATAAGAAACTCCGTCCAGCTTGTCGTAGTAGTCCAGGTATGGCTTGATGCTGTCAATCAAGCCTGGGTGCATTTTGTCCATCTCATCAAAGATGAACATGGACTGTGCACATTGGGTGACATTGCCTCTGATCCACTGCTGTAATTGAGACTGAAGACGAAGTGGCATGTTTATATAAAAAGGTAATAACAAAAGAATATCAATGATTCTAATCAAGATAAATTATACCTTGTAAGCATCAATTTCCTTTGCATGTGGGAAATGTAATTCGGCCGTGAATACATGAACAAAATTGCTGTCCATTCCTTCCTTGTAAATACTATTGGCGATGAGCGTGCTGACAAAATTCTTCCCCGTCCCGGTCCATCCGTGCAAAGAGAGCACCAGAGGCTTCTTTGGGTTCTCGTTGTTCATGAATCCATTTACCGCCTTCAGGATGATGTGCGATGCCACGTGCTGCCCAAACATCTTGGTCTCCAGGTCAGCCTGCAGGGCTAGAGGGGGAACAGCAGCATTAGTGAGTACGCCCATTGAAAAAATGTTTTTTATATATATATATTGTGTTTGTGTGGGGGGGATTTCACCAGAAAACCCCAAAACAACCATATTACCACCTTGGGAAGCAGCAAATAAATCTCATTTTATGGAGTCTAGCGATGCAGGCAGGAAACAAGTTGCTCTATGACATTAAATTAGGAATTCTGGAAAATGCTGTTGTGCTGTTTGCAGCCTAGCGGAAATAACAGCCTTTTCCATAATGTACTTCACATGGGGCACTTTTAGTTTCAGTATCCATTTACCCGCGTGTCCGTTGCAACTGTTGCCACCAAATCTCCTCGCACACCACGCAATGGGAAGCACAGCAGAAACACTCACCTGTTGCATTAAACGAGATCCAGTTCGGATCGCAGGCTTCCAGTAAGTACTTGTATATGGTTCGCCCCAGAGCCGCGCCGACCCCGACAACAACCGTCGTCGTGATGGGGTCGAAGGCACCTGCGAGCACCGCGACCACGGAGAACACATGCACCCACACACACAGGCGTGCCGTCTTCATCGTCTGAAACCACTTATTTCTTACACCCGGGGCTCCGAAAACCCCCGACAATAACCATAATAACACGGCAGAAGCGCGCTTCCACACGGCAGAGCGACGAGCCTCCTCCAACGGGGCACTTCCTGGTACGTCATCACGGCGCGACGCGGCGCTGTGCAACAACACAGGGGTTTGCGAGGTTGGAATGCGATGGCGCGTAGAGGGAGTTTGGAGTAATGGAAGAGCTCGGTGGCGTTTTTTTCCTGCTCCTGGACAGCAGAAAAACTAAAGGTCTAAAGGAGAAGTATTTGCAGGACCGTTTGGGACAGAAATGCACAGAAATTGCAAAATGCATCCGCTCGACGGCCATTAAACGACCAGTAAATAAAGTGCACGCACGTGTGTGTGTGTGTCAGGTTCGGAGGACGTGGGTTACCTTCTTTGTTGAATGCAATCCACTCGGGTCGGCAGCACTCGTGGAAGTAGTAAATAATGTTCTGGTAGCTGGCTAAGAAGCCGGTGAGAGCCGCTGCCATGCCCACCGCTATGCTGGTGCTGATGGGCTCGATGGCGTCCGTCACAGCGCCGGAGCAGAGCAGCATCCACAGCAGCACGACGTGTCGCTTCATATCAAATCACCACTTCGTCCGATAGTAGCGACCAAAAACGGGGGGAAAGGCCATGTGGCAGCGAGCGTCCGTCAAAGTTGGCAAAGAGAGTCAACACTGCTAACACCCACGGGCCAACCTTGCGTGTACGGAACTGTCGTGACGTCAGAGTCCAAAGGTCACGTTCGCTGTAGTTAAATACTTTTTTTTAAATTTTTATTTTAGTAGTCTCTGCTTTCTTTTAAGTTTTGCGTTAAAATACACGTTTTGTTTTTTATTTGGTAATCATAAATTCTATGACATCTCTGAGATACTCTGAGATCCTCTCCTTGTTATGGTCCTAATGTGACATTAACTGGAATAAATGAACAGTCACCAGAGATAAGCAGATAATGTAGAACTGAGGTGGTTCCTAGACAAAATTTAAAGGATTTTTTCTTTTTTCTTCAAAAATCTATATTTACCTTGAGAGTGGTCTCTGGGCCGAGATGTCTACCAGTTTGCGACATATAATGTGGGTTAAAGTGCACTATTGCAAAGATAACGCTGTTTTGTCTGGTGGCAGTGATACCAGGTCATACCCAAGCTTAATGCAAAGCTCTAAGATGGGGCAAATTGACTGAGCTTTCAGGATGATATGGCCTATTTTTTATTTTAACAAAAATAAGTAAATCCCGAGTGTAAAGCGTAAATAATGCTTGTTTATTTGTATGTACTTTGCTTTCAAAACCTGCTCGTTAATTGTCAAGAAGTCCTTAAAAACATCTATGATGAGGAGAGGGGGAAACCGATTCCACACATAACAGTAATATGAATATTGCGCAAAGATACAGCTGTCAAAAATAGGTTTGAGTCTTACATCATCAGACCATCTTTAATTGTGTGTGTATCAGCATTATGCAGCAGGGGCAGAGCCTCGCTGCACTGCTCCTGCTAGCACTGATGTTAAATATAGCAGCAAGGAAGCGTCAGAGCCAGCATGGAAAATGAAAAATCATGTGAAAATGTTGATATATTGATTAGTTGTAAAGCACTGATTGCAGGCTTTTATGTCAAGTAAAAGTATATGTTTACTGACTGACCTGTAGAGGTAAAATGTTTTATACTTTCTGCAGGAAGATGATTCCAGCAACACTTAAAGTTTTGATGAAACCAAAGAAGAAATGCAACCTCAAAATCTGCATAATTTGAGTTTCAGGCAGAAGTACAATTATCATCATATGTATCAAATAGTTGGTTGGCTCACTTGTCTGTTAAGTGCAAGAAATTTCCAACTTTGGGAAATAAAAGATCTGTTCCAGGTTTGAATAAATGGACTAAATAAATTGACTTAAATCAACTTTGTTGTCAAATCTGCAATATATTGTATAAACTGTAAACAGCATATACGCCGTACTTCTTATCTAATACATGTAAACATACAGACAAGTAGTATACATGTATTTTTCTAAAAATAGTAAAAAGTAAGTAATTGTACTGAAAGATTTACAATATGAAATGTGTGGTGCATTGAAATAGTGCAAATGTGCTACCACGAAGCAATGTTAATCCTGCTGGCAGATGGGTGTCGTTTGAAAACAAAAACATACAGCTTGCATGAAAAGCAGCTCGGCATGCAGCGATGAATATTTAATGTGACAGTATTCTGATATTTATCTGACTCTGACCACATTATGCACATTTATTTATAAATGTATTACCGTAAATCCCCAATCTTTTGCAGCCAGTGTGGCCCTCAAGCAGCATATCAGTCTGCTGCAGCCCGCCGGCATCTGACACACACTGTTACAACTCAAAGCTGCTCTTTAAACATTTGCGTTTGCCAAGTGACCGAGGTATTATGTAAGTCCACGATTTTATTATGCTCATCGACCACTCAGCTATTAGAATTGGCAGAGGAGAGATTTTCTTGTTGAAATGATAGGGGCTTGACACTTAAGACATAAACAGAAGCATGTGGTTGTGGATTGCACAACACAACAATCTTCAACCTCTCTTTGCAGGTATCCATTTTTGCTCTCTGCACAAAGATCAACAGCCAAAATCTCTAGGATTTATCCACATTTTGAGATCATTATACCATCTATATACCATCTTTTTTTGTTGTTTAAAATAACTTTCATACCTTTGCTGAACTTGCTGCAACTTTTTGGGAGACTACAGACTTACTGTAAATGTGTGTGAGTGCACCAGCAACTGAAGTGTGTTGGGTCATCATGTGTTACCTGACTGGTTGAAGGACTCCTGTATAAGGTCACAGCTTTTGCGGAGGCAGAAAGTGGGGTAATACTGGCAGAAAGTGCAGGTGAAGTCGATGTAAGCGATGAGATCCTGGGCGTCCGTTAGGCCCCTGGAGCAGAGCAGCATCCACAATAGCAGGACCCCTCGCTCCATGTTGCTCTGAAATCACCTCAGCAGCCCACAGATAAAAGGGGGGGAAAACCCAAGTGATTGCGAGTATCAAAACACCAGCTTTCATCTCTTTACTTTCAATTTCTTCACTATGTTTAACTCCCTACCAGGCAAAGGATGAACTATAAATAGTGACATATGACACTGCAGGGCTATTAGCATTTGCACATGGTTACTTCACTGTGCTGTTTGTACAGCAGCTAAAAAATGGTGCCTAATGTAAGAGCAATCTGTTTTTTCCTAATGAATCCATGAAAGCTGTACAATATTCTCAATTCTCGTTAAGCGGTCTCTGGTCTAATTGCCTTTCATAAATGCATTTTGGGTTTATGGCTGAAAGTGTAAAATAGTTATCCATTATTATATTATTGTTTCTTTGTCCTGCAGTCATGATGTGTTTATGTTGTGACCTGTTTAATACAGGAACATAAATTCCACCTCCATTCACATGTTTCTCTACTTGCATATCTAAATGATTGGGTACTATTTTTTTTATTTAATTGTGCCTGACAATTGATAATGAGGAACAGTTTTATCTTCCACTGCTGTGAATACTCAAATGTATTTTTCAAGAGCTGCAGCCGCGCTCTTTGATAGCTATGATATATTGTTGTAAAACCATGATATGATATTAGTATATTACACGGGTATGAGAGGGTTAAATGTATGTTAATCATATGAATTAAATATGTTTCACACAGATAGTTACAAAACACACAAGACCATGAGGGGTCGCCTTACATACCTTCCCACCGGTATTTATGTACAGTACACAAGTGGCATTTGTGAGATGACCCACACGTTCTCACTAGAGGGCAGTGTTTGTGAGGTCACCACATTGTCGCAGTTACTCAATTCCGGGGTTTTCTGAGCACTAAAATGTAATGAATTCACATTTATTCTACCATGCATTTAGTGGATACATAGAATGACTCCCTGTAGCCAAGCTGACACAGCCCTTTGTAAAAGCACTCTCTGTGATCCTAATTCCTGCTCTGTTTCTGTGTATGTATTTTGGCACTGTACTTTAGACACTGTCTTAAAGCCTTGAAGTTGAGGTTTTGCATGATATTAAACCAATCTGTTTCTCTGTGTATTTAATTTATTTGTCAAAATAAATTAAATAAATAAATACATTTGTCAAAAAACGGTTAATTGAATTCACTTGATATCTTTAAAGCCTTGAAGTTGAGGTTTTGCATGATAATAAACCGATCTGTTTTTCTGTGTATTTAATTTATTTGTCAAATATATTGTTGCCTTCGTTTTACCACACGTTCTTGATTTAAGTAATATGAATAACCTATTTAGACTTGATATTGATGACCCTTATAAAAGAAAAGTAATCAATAAAGGCACATTTGATGAAAAAAAAACGGTTCAGTGAATTCCCTTTAGATATCTGAGCTATCGCTGCGCTGCACCTTTAAGAGTGACGCGGCCGTGACGTAGCGCGCGGAGGGCGTGGCCGGCCTGTGAAATGTCAGGGAGGAATGGCGCTCGGCGCGGTATTTTGAACAATCGCCCTTTTGCTCTCCTCGTCCCTCTCCCCGGAAAACGTCTCCCGGCGCCAAGAACCACCGGTAAGCGCGGCTCCGCGTCGCTCTGCGCCGCCGCCGGCGAGGCCGCGTCCCGCCGAGCGCAGCCGCCGCCAGGCGGGCTTTTCAAGCACAAGCTTTAATGTGGAGCTAGCTAGCTATGTTAGCGCGCTCAGCAAGTTTGCTAGTACAGTCGTGGCTCGGTGGGGCTGATGGAGCTGGTGGAGGTGGTGGTGATGGGGAGGGGGAGGGGAGGGGGCCGGGGGGCTCCACACCGGCTGGCATCGTCTGTGCAAAGTTCAGAGTTGAGTTTGTGCAGCCGAGGCTAAGTTAGCTGGGAGGGGATGGGAGAGTTGTTTTGGTGGTGGTGGTGGTGGTGGTGGTGGGGGGGGAGGGGGAGGAGGAGGGGGAGGGGGCGACCTCTGCAGCCCCTGGACGTTATTTGACGTTTTTATTTTTTTTTTTAAAAAGGGGGTTTTTTATTCACAGACACAACTTCCTCACACAAACCTGACCTTTAACCCCGGACCTGTCAGCTGTGCGCGCCCAGGCCACGCTCCGTTACACCTGTGTAATAGATTACACGCCGATCGTGGGAAGTTCCTCTCTCTCTCTCTCTGAACATTAAAGTCAAAACAAACGTCCAAACCGCCGTGACGTGAATCAGCTGCTGAGAGTCTGTGCAGCACACACACACACACACACACCGACTCCTCGTGTAGCTGCTTTATTCACCATTTTAGTCAATTATCTTTAATAATCTTTACTGTGGATTATCACAACACAAATTCACCCCCCCCCCTCCAGGCTCCGTGGCTCTGTTAGCCGTTTAGCTAACTGATGACGAGGTAAAAATGGCGGATCTTTCGAAATCCAACCCCGGCCTGAAATAGTAACGCAACCAGCAAACCAGCTTTGAAACAGAGCCGCTTCTCCCGGTGATGCTGCGATCACACGTGTCGGTGCCGTGCATTGTTCCCTGCAGCGCGGTGGCTTTGTGTGGGGACAGTCAGCTGTGTGTGTGTGTGTGTGTGTGTGTGGGGGGGGGGGGTTCATGTGTGTGTTTCGGCGGATTAATGTTGACATGGCAGCGGCGGGACAAAGGTGGTGGTGCGGCCCGGAGAGCCCCGCGTCAGCTGTCCGTCTCCGTCAAAACCGGTTGTACTCAAACGCACCATCGCGGTTCCATTCATTTGTTTAGATCCATGTGCCCTCTTAACACTTGTTCAAAGCCATCACATTTCCCCCTGCTTCCCTACTATCCTCAAAATGTTGATTACTCGTGTACTTTGGATCAAACCGTGTATTTATTGTGGCTGAGTGAGTATTTATAACATAACATTCAGAGGGAAAACAATATCTGTTGTTTATCATAAGAGCTCCTTTCCATGTACAAATAGAATGTATACATATGCTAAATCCTATCCTCAAAATATTGATCACTCATGTACTTTGGATCAAACAGTGTATTTATTGTGGCTGAATGAGTATTCAGAACAACAGTCAGAGGGAAAACAATATCTGTGGTTTATCATAAGAGCTCCTTTCCATGTGTAAATAGAATGTATACGATATGCAAGAGTACGATCCTATCCTCAAAATATTGATCACGAATGTACTCTGGATCAAACAGTGTATTTATTGTGGCTGAATGAGTATTCAGAACATAACAGTCAGAGGGAAAACAATATCTATGCTTTATCATAAGAGCTCCTTTCCATGTCTAAATAGAATGTATACAATATGCTAAAGTATGATCCTATCCTCAAAATATTGATCGCGAATGTACTCTGGATCAAACAGTGTATTTATTGTGGCTGAATGAGTATTCACAACATAACAGTCAGAGGGAAAACAATATCTGTGGTTTATCATAAGAGCTCCTTTCCATGTGTAAATAGAATGTATACATATGCTAAATCCTATCCTCAAAATATTGATCACGAATGTACTTTGGATCAAACAGTGTATTTATTGTTGCTGAATGAGTATCGTAAGCAGCAATACTCTTTTCCCCTCTGTACACAACAGAGGGAAAAACGGAGCCTTTCAAATGGCGTCCAGTTTTAGTCGTACTGACATTTTAATCACATTCAGTTGAAGTATAAAGTAGCAAAGCTGCATCAGATTATAGCAAAAATAATAAACAGGGAGGAATGCATCAATACCCTGTGTTGCATCTGTTTGATGATGGCAGAGGTCACTTGAGTCGACATTAGGGGTTTAAAAACATAATCGGATAAAGATCAAGAGCCTAAATAAATTATCCTGTCTCCATAACTGGTTAATTTCTTGTTTTTTATATTTCTCTCTTTAGGGTAAGATATTTGCCCTAAAGTTGCTTTGTGGATGAATCACATAGGATGAGTGCGTTTAGACAGTATATTATGAACAGCTGCGTTCTATAAGAGAACAAACATTTTATTTATTTTAGCATATATTCAGGGTTGCAGATGCAGTCAGAAAAAAGACAAACTGAACCATCTTGAAACAGCAAACAGCCATTTACAGGTTGTAAACAAGGGGCTTGGTATAAAACAAAACACTGAGAATATATATGCAAATTAGGTGACCATAGAACTGAAAAGAATAGATAGACTCTGATCCGAGTGGTCCTGCCACTGCCCTCTATTGAATCCCTGCTTATATAATGTTAAGGGTCAAGCATCAAATTCCTTTACTTGGCAAATGTAAAGCAATTTTTTCTTCTTTTCCCCCCCCAGATTTAGCAGAGAGCTGAGACCTTGCAAGGATGGATGTGGTGTCACCAGAGCTCAACAGTCTCCTTCCTGATGAGATCATGGACACGGAGGCCATCGAGGACGCTGCTCAGCCGCCGCCCGCTGACGCCTCGATCCAGTCCCAGGCCGCCGAGGACACGTCGGTGCCAATGGAAACGGACGCTCCAGAGAACACAGCTGCCGTGCCAGAACAGGTTCTGAGCACCTCCACAGACTCCGTGCTCAGCATCAGCGCACCAAGTCCAGTTCCCATCTCGATCTCGTCGTCGTCGCCGCTGCTCACCATCAAACCGGCGCTGTCCACGTCCATGACGAAAACCACAGACAGTGTCACGGGGACTAGCGTCACTACAAGCGGGCTGCAGAAGCTCACAGCTCCCTTCACCATCTCGGCCGCAAACCACCAGATCATCCTCAACAAGGTGGCTTCCTCTCAGGCCACGGAGGCGGCAAAGTCCGCCGGCACTCAAGCGCAGGTCATCAAGCAGGAGGGACAGAAACTTTTGGTCACGGCTATCGGGAAGTCGGGGCATCCCATCGTGCTGCAGTTACCCTCGACTGCTAGCAAGCCCGGGGTGGCTCAGAGCCCAGGCGATGGAAAGAGCCAAACACCACAGTATAAAGTGTTGACCATCGGTGGGAGGTCGGAGCTGAAGCCCGTGGTGGGGAGTCCTGGCAATCAGATGGCCACATTACAAGCCCAGCAGCTGAAGACGCTGCAGGTAATTTCCTCTGTTTTCTGTCAGTGTGGAATATTTAACAAAGGAATGGTAAATCGATAGTGCTGTTTCCCGATATTGGCTGATGTCTGATAATCATTTATACACACTTGGTTTTTCTTTTTGAGGTAACTGAAGAGAAAATACTCCACATTTATTTTTGACATCTGAAAGTGTTTGTCCTGTTGTGCCAGACGACTGGTTCAAAATAGTTCAGAGCTTTAAACAAGTCTGCTGACTAATTTAAAGCTGGTCGCAGTTCAGCACTATTATGTGTGTAGAATTAATGACGTCACAATTTGGAATTATCGGTTTATCAGAAAGCTTTATCTGCATCTGCTATTATGAGTCAATCATATTTTGTCAATATTTTTGTGCATATTTGCATAGAGATACCCTCAGTTTTGGGAATGTTGTTCAGGCAGAACATGCATAGTGATATCGTACTGGATTGTAAAAATGTAACATTTCTGGCTTTTTTCACTTAAGATTTTGAGTTTAATCACAAAAATAACCAGCAGATTAATTTAATGAAATAAGCACAATGCTAAGTTCTTAGACGGATATTATGTGCAATGTAAAAATATAGACAATTACACATTTCTCAGTTATTGATCATCAATTTTCACTGACCTCTGCACGTTCTGTACCGAAACTATTTATAACATCATTTGAACAGCTGATGGTAAAACATGTGACTCAGCTGTCTCAGAAGTACTGAGCACATGTGGCTTTCTCTGCTTGTGTGTGTGTCTTCCCGTAGATGAGACGGTTATTGATTTGCATCAATTGAAAGTTGGAGGGAAAAGTAAGACTGAAAGATGAGGAAGCATTGAACGTTATATTTCATTTAATCTATCCTTTAGCATTTGAATTTTTTAGTTTGAATCACTGCCTGTAAAGACCAGTCCGGTGACCAACACGGTGGATGTGTTTTTTATTTTTTTTTTTGCTGTGTTGAGAGGGTGAAACTATGAAACTACTCCCTTTTGTTTACATATTTTGACAGACTGTCACCTACTACTATAACCTGTTGAGCATGGACTCACAGAGTTTTACTCCTGTGCCAATACCGGTGTTTAAAGTCCCATTTTAGGCAATATTGGTTTACCTTTGGTTTATATTAAGTCTATTATTTATTTGACTCTCCAGTTAAATTAAGTTGTTTTTTTAGCCGTTCATCACAGTATCTCCCATTTAGATATCAATCCTAATCAGATTTCTCAGAAATGCAGCCTCTGTTCACCTAACAGATAAACATCAGTGAGGTGAGGTGATGGCGGTCTACAAGCTAAACATTGACAGATAATAGTGTTGTGTATCCCTACATATTCAGCTTGAGATAAGAGCCTTATATCAGCCTTGTGGAAAGAAACATTTATGATAGGATGCACACATAAAACAAAGGTTAATCAATGGCCATAAGTTGGGGATTGTCTCACCATGCCCAGTTTGGGTTTAAAAAAACCCTCATTAAAATCTTCTGACCAGCACAGCTCTGTTACAGAAGCCACTCAATTAGAAAATATACAGATATTACACGATCAATGATGCTAATTTCTGTTTAAAAAAAAGGGGGGAAATCTTGCTTCATATCCATTAGGATTTTTCTCTTGCTTCAAAACTGCAGGTTTTGAGAGATAAATCCAGTAAATCCGTGAATGTCAGGAAATGTTGCTGGATTGAGATAAACATGCTCGAATGTCCTCACAGATAGCGAAAAAAACCCAGGCATCCTCCGCCGCGCCCATCAAGTTCATCATCACAAAGACGGTTAACAGTAAAGCTCTGAGTCCTCAGACGTCAGTCGCTCCTGTTATTGCGGGTGAGTTTGTAGTGTGCTATTTGTTTTCTCCCTATTTCTCTTTTTGCGCCTGTGGTGAGGACGTTCTGTTTCGGTCACCTCAAAGCTTGTGCAATGTGTTTCACAGGACGGGTGCTGACGCAGACCTCCCCCGTGATGCCGACGAGGACCATCACCATCTCTGAGCCCCACACCACAACCATACAAAGCATCCCCGGCAAGAAGATCGCCATATCTCCACTGAAAACTTCCAGCAAGGTCGGCAACCACGTTTCCTTTTTCGTAGTTATTCAGGAGTCTTTTGTGGGCGAGTAACTGTCCTCAGAGGCAGGCTGTGTTAACATTCTTCCCTCCACAGGTCACTGTGGTGTCTGTGGCCTCCCCGACATCCAGCGCGTCCCAGAAGTCTGTTGCGCTGCCCGTCAACGTGGCACTGGGCCAGCCCATCCTCACGGTGCAGCAGTCCCCGTCAGCGTCTCCGGTCAAGGTGGCGACCAGTCAGAGCGCAGCACAGGTGAGGAGGAAGATACGTATTTCCCGCCTGGATGATGGAAATTATATCGGCAGGGACATCTGTAGGCCTGTCACTATAACAAATTTTGTTGGACCATATATTTTCCCACAATTTATTGCCGGTAAAAAATATTATTGTCATAATTGTCAACATCATTTTTAACTGATGTAATGATGATATGGCATAATAATGCAGTTTCACCTTTTAAAAAAGCAATAAAGTATAAATTCTCTAGAGTATTTAACATAGTACTTGTAATGACAAAGAGACTGAATGACTCCATTCATTCCCCTATGGACCCAATGCACTCAGGTGCTGAAACTGAGGAACAGAGTGAACCCTCTTGACATCCAGCCTGTTCGGTAGTGTGAGACGAGAAAAACAAACAAGCATTCACTTGGCAATATATTGAGGCCGGCAAAATTATCGGGTTTGTTGTCATTTATCGTGTGATTAATTGATTTAATGATTATTGTGACAGGCCTAGACATTTGTGCTGTAAATCCTTAAAACTTCTTAAAATTATTATGCTCTTTTAGAATTCTGTTTATATGACCTGATATGAATCATCACATCTGAAAACTATGAACAGTAGAGCAACACGATCAATCATGGGAGTGAAAAAGAATAAATAAACCATAAAATCAAATTCAAAGGCTTCTCACACAGCGAGTCATTGTCCTGTGGCCATAATTTGGGAGGGAAAAAATTGGAACACTTTGCTGAATGAAAAGTAGAGGGGTCCATTTTTGGATGCTGCCATCTTCTAAGGCAGAGGTGGGCAAACTAAGACATGTGGCCCTATGAACTATTTAATCCGGCCCGCAGAGCCGTTACAATAATTTCTCCAAAAGCCAAATTAAGAAGGTTGTCAGCTTGATTGGTTAGAAAAGTGTCAGACCCCCCCTTCACCTAGCATACTAACATGTGCTCTCAAGAAGGTGGAGCCAAACATCATTTGGAGCTTCATCATCCATCTCTAGTTGGACCAATTTACAGGCTTTTCAAAATGTATAAGCACGATTTTTAGTTAACCTCCAATCCTCATTTTGGGGTTAGTTTCCCGCACCACCTGGCCGGCATCAAGTTCAATAAGATCTAAAACCCAATGTGGCCCTTCAGACAAAATAATTGCCCACCCCTGTTCTAAGTGGAAAAAAATCTGTGAAATATGTAATTGTTCAGGGAGACACCAACATTTGCATAGCACTTTCCTTCAGTTAAGAAACTTTCAACAAACCTGAAGAATATCTAGAGTTTTTACATTAGGCCATGTATCAGGTTTTTCTTTTTCCCCTTTTGACTTAAACTTAAAGCGTTTGACTCAGTTTGTTTCCAAACACTTCTAGAATATCAAACCAGTGCAGTCGGTCACCGTTGGAGGGGTCAGCGGCCCCCAGTTTAAGACCATCATCCCTCTGGCCACCCAGCCCAACGTGCAGCAGATTCAGGTCCCGGGAAGCCGATTTCACTACGTCCGCCTCGTCACGGCGACCACGGCCAGCAGCACGGGACAACACAGTGGTCCGAGCTCCAGCTCCATACCCACAGGTGCGAATTTTAACATTTATTTTCATTTTCAGATTGGAATCTAGTTGACGGTAATCGTGGTATTAATAAAATTGATTGATTGATTAAAAATTTGCATATGATGATATAGTGTAGATATGATGTGCCACTTGAAAACAGCCTACTTTTTGTATGCAGTTGTACATTAACTGTTTTCATATTGTCTTTATACCACCTTAGTATTTTGATTGTAATGAATCTGCCAAAACAGAAAAAAATCATGAGTAAAGTTCAATTTAATTGATTGTACCATTATTATTTACATTTTTGTTGATGTCATGATGATATCGTTATCGTGACATTTTTACACATGATAATCATGAAGTGAAAATCGGATATCGTGACAACCCCATCTTTGCAGTGGGGGACCTCAGCAAAATAAACAATGACATTTAAACGCAAGAATTCTAGCCTGACGTCACAAATCTGAATTTTAGGTCATTTTAGAAATAATTAATCTGTTTTTATTAATTTAGTGGAGGAGGAGTTGAGAATGGGTTTTTGAAAGAAATAATCTGAAAAAACAAAAGTTTTTCACCCAGTAAGTTATCATGGTTCGTGTCCCACAGCAAAGCCAATGGTGGTGAGCACGGGAGCAGTGAGGATGTCGGTCCCAATCGTCCCGGCGCAGACGATGAAGCAGGTCGCACCGAAGCCCTTAACCTCAGCGGCGCAGGTGATGACCACCACTCAGACCCAGCAGCGCCTCATCATGCCCGCCACGCCACTACCCCAGATCCAGCCCAACTTCACCAACCTCCCGCCGGGCACCGTCCTGGCGCCGGCCCCTGGGGGCGGCAACGTCGGCTACGCGGTGGTACCGGCGCAGTACGTCACACAGGTGAGCGTCAGCGGGGATTTACTCATAAATGTGTCAAAAAAAAAATGTACTCACTGCTTTAATATTCATGTTTTTGTGGCACTTCCTGCCCCCTCTAGCTTCAACAGACACCGTTTGTGACCGTCGCCAGCAGCTCTGGTTTCCAAGCATCCACTGCTGTCCAGACTCAGGCCAGAATGCCGCTCAACGGGTGAGGAGAGATTGAAGTGTTTTGTGTTCAGCAGGGATTCTTGATATGTTTATTGGACTTGAAAATATGGAATTGTTTATTACGTAATTCAGTCTCTGCAGAAAGCTTTTTCTATGATCTATGTGGGCAAAAATCCTTTATGATGAAATATGCAGGGCTTGTTTTCCAAAGTCGTCTTTTCATAGCACAAGTCAATGGTGTTTTGGGGATATTTTCTAAAGTATTTTCAAATTGAATCCTAAAATATGTGGATCCATATGTGGATTTTTATTTATCATCCCTCCCACAGCTTGTCAACTGCGGAAACGACGTCCAGACCGAGGAAACCCTGCAACTGCACCAAGTCACAGTGTCTGAAATTGTAAGCGCAACACTTTATTGCCATCTTAACATGTATTTTGTCTGACGAGCGTTTCCTATTGACTCCTGAGATGAGAAATTCTCAGTTGAGTGTGAGTTTGATGCATGTGCAGGCATGTTTAATAATAAAAAATGCTTTTTTTCCCCCTTCCCCATAGATACTGTGACTGTTTTGCAAATGGAGAGTTTTGCAATAACTGTAACTGCAATAACTGCTTCAACAACCTGGAGCATGAAACGGAGCGTCTGAAAGCTATAAAGGTAGAGTTTGTGGAGGCTCCAGAGTTTGTCTGATGGGGCTGAGTGGTGTCACACAGAGTATTCAAAAATGCACTTTTGTCCCACAGACGTGTCTAGACCGGAACCCCGAGGCCTTCAAACCTAAAATCGGCAAGGGTAAGGAGGGGGAGTCGGACCGGCGACACAGTAAAGGCTGCAACTGCAAACGTTCGGGCTGCCTGAAGAACTACTGCGAGTGCTATGAGGTGGGCGTTCCTTCTCTACACTTGGTAATAAATCTTTCTCTGATTTCACAACGTCTAAATCTGTCCTTCATGTCTTCCCACAATCCGTCGCAAAAAGGCAAAGATCATGTGCTCGTCCATTTGTAAATGCATCGGCTGCAAGAACTTCGAGGAGAGCCCGGAGAGGAAGACGCTGATGCACCTGGCCGACGCGGCGGAAGTCAGAGTTCAGCAGCAGACGGCAGCCAAGACCAAGCTTTCCTCGCAGATCTCAGACCTGCTCATGCGGACGGCGCCCGTTATTTCCAGTGGAGGTGGCAGGTAGTGACACGGATCCAGAATCCTTTTTCCAAACAAGAGACTATTTGGTGCAGTGACTCTTGTACATTAATTGGAATGGAACTTAATTAAAGGAAAAGCCCCTTGAGATGAATCATCTTGAGATGAATCATCTCAACAAATACAGAAATATATATTCAAAATAATACAGAAGATAGTGCAGGTGCATCTTTAGAATAAGAATATTGTGCAAAAAAGTTGTCCTTAATTCAAAAAGTGGAAGTCTATTATATTCCAGATGCATTACTCATGAAGTGAAATATTTAAAGCCTTTTTTGTTTTATTTATGATGATTAAGGCTCATGAAAATCTAAAATTCACCATCTCAACCATCTCAAATATTATAATAACAGGTCAGACCAATACACAACAGAAGTAACAGCCTTCTGATTCATTTTTGCTCTCAATACCTAATAATGATAATTAGCTATTGGGCCTTTTTCACATATTTTATATTTTTTTTAGATGCATCTGTATGCACGGGCGCAACACATCATGCAGACAAGGGTTACATCAGATGGGGAAGACTCATTTTTTTGTTAGAAGGTGCAGAGATTTATTTTATTTTCTACTCTTAAGAACCTTCTGTCTTCCCTCCCTGCAGGCTCCCGTACACGTTTGTAACAAAGGAGGTCCTGGAGGCGACGTGCGAGTGTCTGCTCGAACAGGCCAAACGGGCCGAACAGACTCACCAGCCTCAGGTGGAGGCGGAGAGGATGATCCTGGAGGAGTTCGGACACTGCCTTATGAGAATAATTAACTCTGCAGGGAAAGCAAAAGCAGACTGCGCCTCCATCAACTGCTAACTCTGGGCCTTCCCTGCCCTCCCCCCTCCCTCCGACACGCCCAGTCGTGGGGGGTCGAGCGCCGCCAACTGCTCTGCACACGTTTGCCTCAGACCCCCTGCTGGGGTGTCCCCCCCCCTCCTCCTGCCGGGGGGGAAAAAAACGGGTCGTCTCCCTGGTCAGAAGGCAGTGTGGCGGCCCGAGAGCGAGCAGGCGACACTGCCGCTGACCGAACCCAGAGCAGCTGGAATAACAAATGTGGCGGACAGATGGACAGAGAGGAACTGCTCTCACTTCTTCACCTGCTGCCGAGGACGGAAAGACTCACAGAGAACAACAGTGTGCTCGAGAGAACGTCCTCACTTTTTCCCACAAAGCCCTCTCTTCAAACTTTTATTCCTACTTTTTATTGATTTTCTTTTTTTCTCTCTCTGGTTCTCTTTCTTATTTGGATTTTTTTGGGGGGGGCAAAGCCTGTAATTTTTGTGTAATCAGTATATTTGTGCTTTCACTAGACAAACAGAACATGTATCTTTTGATATTTATTTTGACAAGTATTTGTAATCATTCGTAGCGCTAATATTGTGTTTAATGTGCTGCAAACTGTTGATTATTAACCAAGGCTAGGCCACATTGTTTCAGGCAATCCTAGGGTTTATGCAGGCGCACACACACCCAAACACACACACACACACACACACACACACACTGCTCAGAGTAGTTAAACTAGATTGGGAGAGATACACATTTTGGAAAATATCTTCTGATGCTGTAGCGTAGTTAAAATTGAATGAATCTCACGCTTGGCACGCATTAAAAACACAATCAAGATAATGAAGATTTGCGATACTCACGATTACTTTTGGGTTTTTTTTGTTTTTTGTTTCTTTTTACACCAACTCTTTTCCTAAACTGGATGGGAGCATCTGAATGCAGAGCAAGAGCAAATTAAAGTGATCCGTCCAGATCTGATCACGGGGCCACAAATCAAATAACGGCATTTATGCTCCTTCATTTACATACGAGAAGTCTGCTGGTTTTCATTATGTTCTTATTAGGTGGTATGTCTATTTGTCTACAGCACCAAACACTTCATAGCTAGGATGTAAATGTCCATATCTTTTCCCCCTTTATGAATTGTCTCGAACCAATTGCTTCACAAAATAGTCTCATTTTCAATACATAGGAAAAATTGCAGCTATAATGTACAGGGTGGGGAAGCTATTCTCAATATAATATACACTATCTAGAGCAATTGAGTGGAGGCCAATGGGACTGGCTTGGGGGTGCTTGCACTACTAACGTTAGCCCCACACTGTAGACGAATGCAGATGCATCTTTATCAATTTAATTCACTATGTATTAATTTCAACCCTGCTGACAGATGTATTTGTCAAATGTCCCTATTCTAGAAGCCTCCTGTTTAGTCTTTTGGAGCCAGAAGTGACCATATTTGAGAGGGATAGTGGGGGGGGGGGGACGCTATGGATACAAGTCTGTCGATCCTCAATCCTGATTAATTGGTTTGTTTTAGAACCAACAAGTCAGTGATTGGGTAGCCACACACTCGATGTAGCCTGGTTGATGGCCCCTTGCCCACAATGTAGTCTAGATAATGAATGTCATTATCATATATCTGAAGGATACTGAAGGATAAATGAGCAACTAGGATCACAAAATCAATTGGAACATCTTCACAGAGGTGATGAATCAAGTCCACTTTTCACTTTATTTTCTTATAATTTCTCTTTGTGCATATCTTACCAGCTGCAGTGACAGTTATGGACTCATGTGCTTGAAACTTGTTTTGCATTCATACAGTATCCCTCCTGTTGAAATGTAATGTTTCGAGCAAAGCATTTAACATTTAAAAACACGTAAGGTTGACAAAGAATTTCCAAAGGTTTGAAGTCGCCCAATGAATACAGTGGATACAGATTGTTCCCTTTAAGCTATTGCTTCTTCTCTGACAATGTCTGAATATTTTTTTTTCTGCCCCTAATTGCTTTGGTTGTATGTTTGTTACCTCTGTTAAGGGTAAATTAGGTCTGTAAGTTAAGACTTAGGCAAATAAGAAATTAAGTTGCAAATGTTAAATTTTGTTTTTTTTCAGGACTTTTCAGGTTGTGTTTCATATGCCCATTGAATGTAAGCATAACTGTTGACAAAAATCTCCACAGGCTTCCATTTAACCGTTTCAATCTGTCGGAAACTTAACTTTAGCTCTTTTGCTTTCTGATGTGCATCTTCTTTCAGTTCAGTGGTATATTGAAGATTGTCCAAAAGCCAAATGCAAACAAAGCTGAAACATTTGTGCACTCAAAGGTCAGTATTTTCCTTATTGTGTAATCACTCCTCATAGTAGATTATGCAAATTTCAAAAAGGGCACAATGATCCCCCTCCCCGTTATTTTTCCAATAACATTCAGTAAATGCAATTTATTTTCTTCATAAAATTGAGTCATTTTTGGTACTCTCCAAATAACAGTCCAATTGTGCCACTTCTTCTCAAAGACATTAAATAACCAGATGAGTGTCTGTTGTTTGACATGGCTGTCGGTTACTCTTCTTCATTGTGACTGAGGCTGAATAAAATGTTTCATCTGCTCTCCCATCCTGACGTTGAAATAGCAATTAAACTATATAATGTTTTTAAATTGGAAATCCGTATGCCCTTTTATATGATGCGACGTTTTTTTTCCACATTGATTTGACTGAAACTGAAATGTCAGGTTATTGTTTTTTTTTTTTTTACAATCTAAATAATTTCAACTGAATCAATGTGTGACCGTGTGGATTAGTTTCAGATGGGGCTTTTCTGACGCTCACCGATGGGTGGCGGTAGAGCGCCGAGGCATTGTAGCGCAGCACGAATAGATGCCCAAGAAGAAGAAGAGAAACCTGAAGGAGCCGGAAAGAACTCTTTCAGTCTTGGCAGCGTGTGGTCCGCACAGGGACAAACTATCCTCCAGGAAGAGGAGCGATTCTTTTTAGTAAACCTGTGAACTGGTGGAATCTTCTCAATAATTCGGTATGTGTTTTATAAATTGTGTGTTTGACCGCAGTTTTGTGCTTAGAAACGCACAACTTTATGCATTAGGAGCTTCTACGTCACCACTGTCTGCACACGTGGTCGCACAGCTAGCAGGAGTGACTTCAACAATACTTTGGTTTAAAATGTGGTTTTATCACAGCTCCTTTCTGTTCCTTCTTCCTTTCCTAATTCAGAACCACTAGAATCAGAACTTCTTCACACTAGAAGTTGTATTTGTGCCTTTTTTAGGGATTTGGGGGGGTTTATCTAACATTTCCCATCTTCTCTGCTACTAACACACAAGTAGTTCAATGAAGCCTGACATGATCTTCTCAATTGCTCTGGCAGGTGACTGAGGAGGACCAGGAGCTGCCTGGATCTAACAGGTACGTGTCACAGCTGTTCCACGGCAGGACAGGACAAAGTGAAGCCATCCCAATGATTATATCAATCACTACCCATCTGACCCAGTCTTTTGTCTGGGGAAAGATTATTCTTGAGACCTAACTGAGGGTTTTGGCACCTGTTTGCACGGTGACACCTTTTCACAGCAGTCATTAGGTTTTTGCAGCGCTTCATAAAAGATTCTATTCCGATTGAGTGTAAAGTCTAAACTAATTTGGTTCCTAACACCAACAGGTGTTTCTAGTCAATGATTGGGTCTGTTTGAAGTCAAAATGGCTGCTGTGGGAAAAGGTGTCGGGTGATTGTTGGTGTCAAGAATAAACTTTGTGTTAATGTGACTGAGATTGTATTTATTTGTCTTTCAGATTCCTCCTGAAGTGACAGCGGTGCATCATGGGTGCTATCCTGATACATTGAACATAAGTGCTTTAATTTATGCTGCAAAATAAAATAAAAAAATAGACCAATATTGGTGTGTGTTTTCTTATCTTGGTATATTGGAACTTACTGTCCTATGTAGTATAGGAGAAACTATACATGTATGTGTCGCATATTGGTGCTTTCTCTATTTCTCTACCTCTAATAACACTCGACTAATGCTACCTGCCACCATCCGCACCAAACATAATATAACATAGTATTTATTTTACTTTACCGCCTCTACATTACGTACACTATATGTACATAGTAACAGTAATTATTCTATTTAAGGCATGTGTATATATTGTCTACATCCTGTTTTATTTTATTTTCCTTTTTCTTTTTTATTCAGTATTTTCTTTTCTTTGTCATTCGTATTATACCCGACTGCTGCTACGACAATATAATTTACCTTCGGGGATTAATAAAGTACTCAATCTATCTATCTATCTATCAACATCCAATAATGTTCTCTTGGAAAGTGTCCAGTAATAAGTTTTGAACGGCACATTGCATGTGGTGGTCTGACTGGTATCACATAAACACAACTGCCCCATTCACTGCACTTTAATGATATATTGCAAAATACTGCACTATATTACATTACATTACATGGATATTGCATGTTAGTCAGTAGTACAATATGTATTGTGAATAAAACTTAAAGTTTCTTTGATCAAAGTATAAGTTTTCCAGTTGTTAGTGTCCACAAACTGTTTTGCTAAGATATAAATGTAAAAATTAATCTAATTTATGTAGCATTTTTAGGCACTTTGGACATCTGTGCAAGGTTTTTATTTTATTTTATTTATTTTTTTTATTTAAAGAGCAAACATTGTAAAGTGAACATAGAGTCAAAGTTTTTACAGCTTTTTTTTTTATTTCATATTTTTTAATAGACTTAATGTATTGCTTGGCTTCATTTTAAAAAAATAAGAAAAGGTGTTTTTAATAGTCACAGAAAACTAGCTCCTACAGTTAGCATGCTAAGCTAGCCCGCCATGCTAAGCTAAGCTAAGCTAGCAGCGCGTCCCCCGGAAGCGGTTGTTTCTTCTTCGTGGGCGGAGGCTGCTGTCGCTCAGTGCCACGTTGATGGAGACCAGTGGGGACGTGGAAAGCCGTCTTGAGTCCGCAGCCGGGACCGGTAGCCTCGTCTTCTCCTCCTTCCACCGCCGTTAATCCTCCAGCAGGAACCCACAGCGGGGGGGAAGAAACTTCCACGCGTGGACGCCGTTTGCTCGTTTGTCACCTTGTTTTATGTGCGCGTTCATGTGCGAGAAGCAGCAGAGAAAGTGAGGTAAGTGGCTGCAGTGAAGCAGAGGAGGTGAGTGTGTGGAGCTCTTAGATGGTCACACACCTCCAGAGCAGACAGCTAGCAGGCTCCTCCATCTAACACACCTTTGCAGCTCCAGGATCTGTGGTACCACGTCACGATGTGCCAGTTTTCCCCCCCGTCAAGTGTCTTCCATCCGTCCAGCCTCTCTGCACATTGTGTTCCCAGTCAGCTGTTAGCTTGTTGTTGTTAGCCCCCCTGCTGCACTTTTCTTTGCCTGCGTGTGCAACAGCCACGACGTGTGGTGTTTGTTTGACATGAATCCGTCCTTGACGCCGTTCACACACACACACACACACACACACACACACACACACACACACACACACACACACACAGCCTCAGTGTTATCTGTGGATGTGGTCATTGCTGTCAGCAGGCCTCTGTCTGCAACAAGGCCACTGTGTTTATTGCAGTAAACTGCTGCAATTGAACACTCAGCTTTGGGGACATGGCAGGGAAGTGCAGTATTTGTGCAACAGAAGAAGTTATAGGGTATAACCGGTGTGCACAGTTGTTTTAGGACATTTTCATTCATTAGATTTGGGTGGACTCATTTGTATTTCCTTTATTGGAAGCATTTCCAAAAGCAGGCAATGCACATTTCAGGCCCCTGTTTTTGCACTAGATATATTTATATATACAGCTGAAGCTAATACAAAGGATTTATTCAGGGATCCTTCAATCTTTTTAAATGAGGAATCTTCCACGCAGTGTGTGGTCAGATTATTTGAGAGTGCGCTGAGACAAAATGTCTCTCTGGGAGCAACCAGACGCCACTTAAACCACACAGGACCGCGTCAAAATCCATGGTTATCATATACTTGTTTACAGACAGTATACTTGACTAGAGAAAATAGTAGAGACTCGCAAAAACCCTGCATGCACTAGTTGAGTGTATATGCGGGGTATTGAAATGTTATTATCAAGTGATACAAATTCTGATATCAGATGAAAAAAAAGGAATATGATTATAGCAGTAAGCGAGTATCTGATGTCAAAACATCTAAATGTAGGAGCAAAATGCACTCTGCAGCTGAACCAAACTCCTCTTATCTGAAGCTGAGTTAGTCTCTCATTACATGTATGTCGTATAGGGATCTTTTCGGTATGGCCAGCAGGAACAATTACTATGTTAATGTGTTGCTTGAGGGGAAAATGCCAAAAATGTGAACCAAATCCATCATGCCTCAAGGTGACGTGAAACCCATTGTCATTTTTTTTGCTTTTCTTGAGAAAAGGATTAACTCTACACTTAATTATTTACACATTCAATCTCATTCACACTGTGTGGGTATTTTTTGGCATCCCATTTACATCCATACGAGGGACAGAATATTAGAAATAGCTTTTAATAGAAAGCAGAAATACAACATTGTTTTGACTTTCTGTTAGTATTCACTAAAATGATATTTGTCGGTAAATATAGAATCCACAGCGTAGCTATTGTATTGGATTTGTATCAACAACAGTTGAGGTTGCCAAAGATTGAATCCTTGCCCAAGGAGTCACATGCAGAGGGAAAAAAAAAAGGGAAAATATAATTGACTGTAATTACTCTGTATTACAAACTGCATTTTCCTGCGTTTTTTCCCCCCCAGGATGAAACTGAAAGAGATCAACCGCACAGCCATCCAGAGCTGGAGCCCTGCACAGCACCACCCTGTCTACCTGGCCACAGGTATGGGCACGCACACGGAACCAGCTCAGGCCTGCCGCTGTGACACAATGTTATGTCATAGCCAAGTGCCGAAAGTAATCCTGTGCCTCTGAAGATTTGATATGTTATGTTTGCCGGCAAGCGTTACATTCTTCCTTCGACCGAGTCCACTGCAGTTTATTTGACACTGTGAGAACATCAAATAGCAAAGATGTTAAGAGT
>CAESWR010000761.1:35866-46710 GCA_903171835.1 Mullus surmuletus
GGTGGAGAAGGTGGTAGTGCTGCGTCACGCGGTGGAGCAGACGCAGCGCTCAGGCCCTGCTGCTATTGGGATCCTGCTGGCAGAGAAGATGGGCCAGTATGCCGGTCTGCTGGCTTCTCAGGGCAGCCTGGCCACCGCCATCACCTACCTGCCGGACAACACCAACCAGGTGGGTCATACACAGTCTGATTACCAGTAATGTCATTTTTAAAAGGAACCCCGACTCTAATGACTTGTAGGCCTTGATTAGCTACAATTGTTCTCTTGTACTGAAAATATGTTGTTACAAACATAAAGTATTGTCAATGTCTTAAAAAATCCTCAATGTTTAGTACATATTTTTACCTACAGTGAGCAACATTATTTTACATGCGCAGTGCATTCTGGGAGTGGTGATGTAAAAAGGTTGCACTCGGGAGAAGAGCTGCTTACGCCAACGTGGGGTTAATCTGCCATGTCAGGGTTTGTAATCACGGATCGGGTTGCAGGAGTTCTCTCAAGTTCTTCTGCTCTTCTGTTATACTGTTTGATTAGCATGTTTGATGCGCACTTTTGATCAGCACTTTTTTTTCCTGCGAATCACCTGCGTTCAAACCGTGGAGAGTGATCCGTGCGGGTCACGGTCCAACGGCGATCCACCACTAAGGAATGTGTTTAATCATTCAATCATTCAAATTTTCTAAAAACAAAGACATCTAGGATATTTTCTGACACACATTACTATGACTGATGCCAACATTGATCTTATGAAGCCTACAACATTATAGTCGGGATTCCTTTTAAACAATAAAGCAAATAAATGATGCTAGTTGTGATGCTATTTTAAAGGGAGTTCCCTGAGACACGTTAAAGTTATAAATCAGCACGTTATCCTGTCGTCTGCTCTGTCCAGGTTGTGGTGCAGCAGCTCCGGGACCGTCTCAGCCGGGCTCTGGGCCAGCAGGCGGCCGCTCCTGCAGCCCCGGCGCGGCCCGTGGCTCCGCTGCAAGCCCAGAGAGTGCAGCCGCAGATGCCCCGGCACCACTTCACCCCGGTGCAGCCAGCCATGGTGCCGCAGCCTGCCCCTGCAGCCCCGGCGCCCGTGCCCACTCCCGCCTCCGCCCCAGCACAGCCCCAGTATTACCAACCAGTACGTCCCACTGTGTTCCCGCACACGCGCATTTTAGTGAAAGAGAGAGGGCAGTCTGGTCTTCTTCCTGTTTCCTGGGTCACATACTAACTAACCACCCCACGTGCTCATTGCTGTTTGCGGTTTTGTCTCTCTCTTTTTTTTGTTCATTTCACAGAGTGAATTTCCATTCTCGCCAGGGTTTAAATCACACGCAGATTCTAAAATGATCGCAGGTCAAAACGAGTCAATCTTTACATGCCAATTGTTCTTTTCCAGGTGGCCTGTTGTTTTTTGTGTGTAATTTGAACCCTGGCTCTTCTAATGTTCTCTCATGTCCAATGCTTGTGCATTGTGGCGTTGTGTGGTGTTTTTTGGTGCCCCCCCCCCACGCCCCCCTCCCCTCCCCCAATAGAGCGGCCATCATTGCTATGTGCCGTGTGTCTCTGTGTGCCTCAGGTGAGGGCTGCTTCCACTGTCACCTCCTGGAGTAACCAAACTCCCACAGCCCTCCCCAATGTCCCTCCTCCTCCTCCTCAAGTAGGCAGCGCCTCAGACCAGCAGGTACACCACCCACTCAGGAAACCCCACACACACCTTTCTTAGTGTAAATACAGCATCTTGAGTGATGAAGACCAATGCCTGATGTCCCAGAATTCTGTCTGGTTTCTGTGATATATCTGTCGTCAAGCTTCTTCACACCGTGTTTTGCTTTCCATTCCGTTAAGGTCACTCCTTGCTCTCCCTCACTTGTTCTCCTTTTGTCTTGCCTTTAGAGGCTTTTGTAAGAGTTAAAAGTTTAATTTATATTTTTCTAGGTGCAAACAACTGCTGTAGACTGTCAGTAACAAAATAATGACCTCTTCCACTGCAGAAAGCTGCAAGTTGAAAGAAAGGCAAAACAGTCAGCGTCAAAAAGTTACCAGTTCTAACAACAAAGAGAAGATTTGGTTGCGGTATTACCCTAGAATACAGCTGTTTCTTTACTCTAAACTCTTCTAGGAGGCATGTTTAACAGAATGGAGAGCTTTTCACCGTGTCCCGCATGTTTTGTCCCCACTCACTCACTGCTTTGTTTCTCATTGGCATTGCAGTGTTGATGTCGTTTGCTGCGCGAGCACAGCCGTCACTCACAATAATCTCTCTCCCTGCCACTGCTGACAGAACAAACTTTCATCCGCTGAGTTTTTATACAGACACAAAAGCAGAGGAGGCTGCTGCTTTCTCTCTGTTTTGCAACCCCAGACGTTGTGCGGCTTCATCCTCCATCAAGCTCGGAGTCTGTTTTTTTTATTGTCTATCCTGAGTTTTGGGTTTCAGGGGCTTGTTTTCGTGTGTCCGCAGGTGGAGCCTTCAAACCCCATGTACGGGATGCCGGCCTCGGGGTCGGCCACCGCCCCTCCCCCCTCCTCCACTCCCGCCTACATGTACTCCCATCAGTACCAGCGTAAGTTCTTGTACACGCACACGTAATTAGTGAAAGAGTAATGGATATATACAGCAAAGTACCAAGTAATTGCATGGTACGCACTAAGTAAATACTTAGTAAATGCATATTAAGTATCCATTTTCTTAGATGATGCTGGTACCATGCAGGAATGGTGCTATTACTAGGTGCCTTGCAATTATTTTTCACTTACTGGGCTATGAATGTTACCAGTAGTTGAATCTATGGAAGAATTATGTCAACACACGTCTTGGAGGAAATAACACATTCATACTAACTGTGCAGAAAGGTTTGTTTCGTTTGACAGAAAATTGCTGGCAAACATTTCGATTTGGAAATGTTTGAGTCTAATCTGCCCTCTTTCTGTGCTGTCGTACGTTGTGGACGCTAACCCAAGATGAGAATGCTAACAATTGCGTTAACTCAGTGCGGTCACGTCTTTGCCCGCGGACCTTTTATAACCTCCGAGCCGAGCTTCAGTCACCTTAGCATGAGCTTCGTTATATATAAACCTCCGCTCTGAGCATGATAGAGTTTATTTAACCTGCAATAGTGACGTTTTTTTTTACTAACAGCCTGTGTTTAATCCCAGCCTACCCCCAGGTCCACCACTACCCACCCGGAACTGGGGGGGTGCCTCTCTATCAGCCTCTTCCATACTCCTCCTCTGCTGCTCCTCTTCCTCCTCCTTCTTCGACGCTGGCAGAGCCCTCCTGCGCTCCACATCCGCCCGGCTTCCTCTCTCAGTACACGCAGCCTGTCCCCTCTCAGCCGGCACCTCCGCTCTATCCCGGGCAGCCTCCCATCAGCCAGTGCCTGTCAGCCTCCGTCCCTTCGATAACTCCTTTCGTTCCAACCGCGCCCTCCTCTTCCTCCTCCTCCTCCTTCTTTTCCACTTCTCCGTCCTCCGGAGTGCCTTTCCAGCATGGCGGGCCGGGATCTCCTGTGTCGTACATGCCGCCTCCTCCACTAGGCGGCGTCTCAGGTACACAGTTTGACTCCGAGCTGATCCCCGCCTCTCGGAGAACAGGTCTGCATGGCTCTGATCATCCTCCCATCACTGATTCACACAAGCAAAATGATTTTTTTTGGCTCCCATTAAACGCTGGACGCTCACTCTCTCACATATAATTATACACATTTCACCTCCTTTATGCATAACCTTGTAATACAGGAGAATTAATTGGAATTTTTATTGATGTAATATATATTTAAATTATTAACATATTTCTTATTTGAATATTATTTCATGTCATCCAGAACTTTCTCATGGTTTGTTTCGGTTTTTATGTCTACATATATTTGAAGCAATCACATATATCTAAAACCTTTAGCTACATGCAGTCACATGTAGAAGCTGAATAACAATCAACCACTATGATCAAAGTTAGTTAATTGTCATTTCTGGAAATTTTGTAAGTGAATCATTGCATTTTGCACTTTAAAAGAAATTTACTTTTATCATGAGTTGATTACAAATAGCAATATATTGTATAATATTACTCCTAACATAATCATCCCACTATTTGTAGATTTGAGGTATGATTTTAATATCTGCTGTATAAAAGAGTTGGACATTTCTGCTCACGGCCAGCAGGGGGCAAAACTATTTGTGTGCCTAAAATTATTTCATTGACAATATTATTAGAATAGTATTTCCAACTAGTAGCAGTAGATGATTGATTAATGTGTTAGGTTGTGATTGACATGTGTCACTTCTGGCCAAAAAAGGGCAAGATATCAACTGCCAAAAAGCCCACTGAGAGCCTTTAAAATAAGATGATGTTTTTGTCCACTACTTTTATACCGTCTGTGGTGTTGATTAACCCACAAATCCCATAAACCAATGCATCAGAACAAATGGGTGAACTGTCTGTGGGTGACACATTTGAAAACATCAAACAGTGTCGGAGCGCGTGAATGATTGAGGTCTCCTTTGTGTGCAGGGCCTCAGAACGGCTGGAACGACCCTCCAAGCCTGAGCAGAGCATCAAAGAAGAAGGTGAGTGTTGACACCTGGAGGCCGGTGACCGCAAATGTTGCGTGATTTCTATTCAACGTGCTTGTGTTTACACAGCAGGTTGTGGAGAACTACACTCCTCCCGCTCCCATCACCGCTCCCATCATGGCCCCGCTCGGCGGCGACCCTCAGGGCCAGCCCATATCATCCGGAGCTCCTCAGGGCATGGCCCAGGCCGCCCACGGGGTCCAGGCCGCTTACTCAGGCATGCAGCAGCAGCAGCAGCAGCCTTTCTCCCCGCCACCCATGAACCCGGCAATGCCCAAAACCAGCATGGAGGGAGCACCTGGAGCTCCTACCGGAGACGTCATCCAGGTAGACGACAACTCAGCTGATGAGCACATTTTTCCACGTTCAGTGCAGGGTTTAGAGCTAGCACTCGCCAAATGTGTGTCAAAATATGTTTTGGAAAGTAAATAAATTAGGTCACTCGCCATTGGCAGGCTAGTGAAAAAGGACAACTTTGCTATAGTATAAGAAATAAATGTTCTGATTGTTTTCACAGTATCTGAAACCATTACTTATGTCGTTTCTTAATAATAATAAAAAAACAAAACACTGGGAAATTAGCAATTATCTCTATGCTGTTCAGTGTTTCCAGAAAATTTGTTAGTTAAGGTCAGGAGCCGGTGAAATTTTTGAGTTCGTTTTATTAAGCGCCTCTGATATTGGCAGGAGCAAAGTGTATGTGCATATCCTCTCTCAAGCTATTGTCAAAATCAATCAACACTTGCTGCCCAAGAATTTTGTTTAAGAATTGACAGATTATTGTGGCAGCACTTAAAATGTGGTCATTGGTATCACTAGGAAAGCTTCTGCCAGTGTTATTGCAGCACTGAAATCGGCCTGACATGCTCACATCATGTGTGTGTGTCCTTCAGTGACCCCTGATGTCAAGGGACTGATAAACAGTTCGAACACGTCTAAGAAAGTGTGACGGCTTCGGATGCTTTAGGCGGCAGCCGTGAAATGTCATTATCTTCAGTTTAAAAACGTCTCTCCGTGTGTTCAGCCTCTGCAGTCGATCCCTGCTGAGAAGATCATGAAGAGGCCGATCCCCGACGAGCACCTGGTCCTGAAGACCACATTCGAAGGTCTCATCCAGAAGTGCTTGGCCGTAGCCACAGATCCTGTGAGTCCACCGGCTGGAGGCGGCGTTTTTGTTTTGTTTTGTTTAGATTTTTTAGGGTTCTGCAATGGCTTTGTGTGAAATAACGTCACGTTCTGATGTGTTGCAGCAAACTAAGAGGAAGCTCGACGATGCCAACAAACGTCTGGAGGCGCTGTACGACAAACTCAGAGACCAGACGGTGCGTATTTGGATCTTCTTCTCTGTTTTTAGAAAAAAATGCAGGAAAAGTTATTATAGACGCACTGATGTTTTTAATCCATGATTGGGATTTTGGATGAGGATTCTCTGATTCTCTGAACTGTGTCTGAAGAAGTCGTGACCTCTGATTGTGCCCTCGCTCTTCCCTGCAGCTGTCGCCCGCCATCGTAGGAGGCCTGCATAACATCGCCAAGAGCATAGAGGCGCGCTCCTACATGGAGGGCCTCAACATCCACACCCACATAGTCAGCAGCAGCAACTTCAGCGAGACGTCGGCCTTCATGCCCGTACTCAAGGTGGTGCTGACGCAGGCCAACAAACTCGGGGTGTGAGCAGGCGGACGCTCCCGACCACTCCAGAGTCTTGACCGGCAGAGAGAGAAAAAAAGAGAGACTGGTCAGGGGTCGAGCTGCAGTGCCAGCGTGAAAAAAAGAATCAAAAATCAGTCACTTGTTTCACAGGGAGCTCCACGTGACTCGCAATGCAAATGTCGAGGAATTCCGAGATGTATGAAAATACTGTTAAATTCTTCTTTGTGCCATTTACGTTCTCTGACACAACTCAAACAAGCCATGCTAGCAGTCGCACTCAGTGGTGAAAGTAAAATCCGGAGGCCCGAGCGGAGCTGCTGCAGAGAGCAACACACAAAAAAGGGCTTTTTAATTCAAGTAAAGCTTCCAATAAGGCTGCAGATCCCATTTGTTTTTAAATCAGCATTACATGAACTACGATGCAAACAAGGCATCGTAATTACTTTTCCAAAACAGATGAGTTTAAGCAGATTTGTTGAATCATTTCAAATCATATGGATGCAAAGATTGGTGGTAAAAAAGAGGAAAAAGAAAGGGAGTTTCAGGAATTTCACGGGCATTTCTACCCATTTTAAAGAATAAATGCAATCATTTAGTGTCAAGCAAATTCAGTACTCAACTCTGCATGCTTTGGCACACAACTCTGATCATGTCGTCATTTCAAAATTTGCTTATTATCTTTATAGTCTTGTGCACTACAGCAAAGCTCCAATATCTTCTAAGCTTGGAAAATTATTTTATGCATTGTTGCCTGCGTGCATATTTTAATGTGGCACCGTTTGATGTAAACAACAAAATGGATTTGTTTCAGTGCATCACACCGGCGCACTCACACAAACATTTCAGAGAGAAATCAATACTTTGAGTGTTTTAACATCCTAATCTGACCTAAGTTCCAAACCTGCTTTTTGCTTTTACTGACTTACTTTCACCACTAGTGTCGCTCCAGAACACATTGGACCAAGGTTTTGTCAGTGTTGGGTACGTCAATGCAGAGCAATGCAATCCCATTTGTAAAGGAAATTGTTTTATTTCAATTTATTTGTTTGTCTTTTTTCCCGCTCTTTCTCCATTTTCGTTTCAGTGTAATCACAATGCTCAACTCAGTGCAATGGACTTTTAAGTTTTTATGAAATTTTAAAAGTATGCATGCTTCAACAAACGCTAGCATTCATCTTTAATGGCATTTGAGGTAATTTGTTTTTGTTTAATCAATCAGACCTCAGAAGGAAATTGGAAGGAGACATGTACTTGATTTCATTCCAACTATGATGAGGGCTGTAGTCTGAGTGTTCAGCCTGTCTCTCAAGTTTATGTTGTTGATAAAAGAAAACAAGTCTTTGTTGTAGATTGACTACATGCAATATTTTCAATAAATAGTATTTATTTACAGTATCATTGTTTTGTTCAAAAAGGACAGATGGAAATAACAAAGCCAAGAAAGGAGCAGCTGCAAGGTCAGATTGCACAAACAAATAGCTTTCCAGCCCCGTGCAGGAACATTTCTAAATACGGCCTGAAGGTGAGAGTCTGCAGGAGCTGATCAGGATTCCTGAGAAACTGCATGTATTCAGAAGGTCAGAAACTACAGCTGGCTCACACCATTAACCTTACTGGCCACTTTTACAAGCCAGTCAGACAGGCAGATTCAACTAAATATGTCAATCTATCTACACTGCATGTGTAGTCCTGCAGCACTGCGGAATGCTGCAGCAGGTTACACATTAATAATGTATAACGGTACATTACTGTGAATCATAAAATATGACATTACAGTAATGGACGACTTTATTTCCTCCACCAAAGTTTTCAGCATTACGGGTCGTCTGTCTGACTGGACTAAGAAAATGATTAAGTCAGTTATCAGAAAACTTTACTTACTTATTCGCAGTATACCTATAGAAATATACTGCACCTGTTACCCAAACAGCATTGTGGTGATGAAAAGTGTAAGGATATCCTCAAAATATCCATTACAAATATATTCTGAATATTATTTCAGACTAGATTAAACAAAAGCTTGTCTTCAAACTCCTATAAATTTTGCTTGACTTTATGTCTAACATTAAGATACAAGTATGCTATTATTTCGAAAGGGCAAAAGCCGGAAGTGCCGGCGCTGAGTGGATCTAAGTGGAAGCATCATGTCCATGGAGCTGTGACGTCACTGTTACGCCTCCAACAAAACTCCGGCAGCTCCCGAACATGGCTGAGACGTTTGAAACAGACAGAATTCTCGGAATATGAGGATAAGACGCGTTTATTGTCCGGAATAACGGAACCGCCGAGGCGAGACGGAGCGCACGGAGCGGCCAGGTGCGTTCAGGTGAGCTCTGATAAAATCGTAAATAAGCGTTTCTTTCTTCCTGTTGGGTTTTTGCTGCAGCTGTGGAACATCTTTCTAAATTCTCCTTTTTTATTCTGACGTGGCGTAACGCCTCCTTTGACACACTGTAGTCTCCCACCACAGAATCTGTCGCCATTCATGTGAATTCTGGCGATTTCCTGGAGTCTTCGCAGGTGTTTAAACGCGGCAGAGGTTTGTTGTGGTTGTGTGTGACGTCACATGGTAAAGCTGTGTTGGCGAGCAGGTCCTACTTTTGAAACAATTGCCTTTCGGATCCCTGAATAAGACGTGAGAAGGAAGTAAACATTTGGTTATAACTCATGTAAGACTCAAGAACACACACACACACACACACACACACACACACACCACCTGATCACAGGATAAAACAGGCATTGTTGTTGACATTGCTCTGCAGTATTGGCTTATTATGCAGTTTTATTCTTTAAATGTCAATAATTTTCTTCTTTTTTTGGCGCCCCCAGAAAGCAGAGATGCTGACCTGGAGCTGGTGGGCTTTCCTGCCCCCCCTCTACTCCCTGAGCACCGCCGTGGGACTGTGGGTGGTGTAAGTTCACTCCCATTCATTGCCGAATAGTGAAGAAAATCACAACTTTTCTGCATGTTTAACGCTGTCATGCTGGTTTGTCGCACAACAGATACTTTGTGGCTGTCAACGATGGGAAGATTGCACCTCTGGCTGCACCGTACAGGTCAGGGTTTGAGTTATTACATTAGACAGTTTGTTTTTGCGATCTCTAATGTCTCATAATTCAAATGTGCTGCATATGTCACATTTGTTATGTGCATTCTTGTATTTTATATGTGATTTATTTCAGTCGTTATGAACACTGTGGATCTAAAGGCGACTCGGCCCATGCAGTCTAATTTTGTACAAGAGTTTATCCAAGTGTATCTTATTCACTTTACCTTCTCATTGCCATAATACACAATTCCTTCATGTGTTCATTAACTGCGTGACATTTCACAACATTGTGGGAAAAAAAAGGTTTTGCTGCTGGTTATAGAAAATGGAAAAGATGTTAATTCAGTATTTTGCTTGTTATCATTAGCTTGTCCACAAACGCCTCCTCCATGCATTCTTCCGTTCGCTCACGTTCTCTCCTGATTAACACAGTCTGAGTCTAATTAAGATCCACAGTAAGTACGTCAGGCTGGATGTGAAGCACACAAACCAATGAGCTCCTTTGTTTGTTCACATCATAACAGCACTGACAGCAGATAATGTTTGTTTTTTCTTTATGTTGAGGTGATTTTTCTTTCTTTTCTGCTTTTAGGAGAGTAAATGGAACCTTCTACGTTCCATTCATCAGGTACGCACTCACTGGTTTGCTTTCAAACGCTCAGCAATGATCGTATTCGAGCCGGATTGGATTTTTTCCCTCCTCTTTTAGCATCGCAGGTAACTTTCCCCCGGCCAGCTGCATCTTCAGCGAGGTCATGAACCTCGCTGCGTTCACGGGTAAGAGCAGCAACGCCGATCGTGTCTGTCACGGTGGGAACGCCGACAGATGACAAGACTCAAATTGCAGTGTCAATGTGTGTTTCCCTTCAGGATTCATCATCGCCGTCCTCAGATACCTTCAGCTCAAAGGCAGGATGGACAGAGCTTGGCTGAACTTCGGTTGCCTGGCAGCGTTCTCCCTTAGCTGCTTCGGGATGACGCTGGTGGGAAACTTCCAGGTACGATGACTTCTCTGCCAATTTCACGGACCGGGTCGGCGAGGGGAAGGTGAAACGAGGTGATTTGTTGTCGGTTGTAGCTGTTCGTGGAGGAGGAGATCCACAACCTGGGAACCTCCATGACCTTTGGACTCGGGGTGCTGTTCTGCTGGGTGCAGTCGTACATCACCCTGACCGTGAATTTAAAGAACGAGGGCCGGAAGGTCGGCCTCGTCCGCCTGCTGTTATCCGGATGCGTCACTCTCTGCATCGTGCTCTGTATCCTTTTACACCAATTAAAGGCGCAGTCTGTAAGTTCCGGTTATTTACAATACTTGAGGGAGCAACGTGTGACGATAACACCAGTATCTTATAATCCCCACATTTGGCATCAATAATGAATATGTAATGCAATAGTAAAATATGAGTTCATTGTTATGTCTGTTAAAGACAGCATTCAGGACAACAACTCCTATGATCGCTCATTTATTTTGCATTATAGCTCTTACTCCCGATTGATGGCTCATTTTTTGGTTGAACTATCCCTTTAAGACTTTAAATTGTGTATTATTCTTTTTTATTAATGATTTATCCGCTT
>CAESWR010000761.1:62894-80709 GCA_903171835.1 Mullus surmuletus
CGACTACAAGACCTGCAACGTGCTGGTCGCGCTGGAGCCGCAGTGTTTGGAGATATCGGACTGTGTGTTTGAAGGCCGGGACCAGGAGGACATCGGCGCAGGAGACCAGGTCAAGCTTAGAAAGTGCAGTAATTATATACTATATACTAAGGCTGGGTATCAATACTTGATACCTTTTTAAGGTATCGGCTGAAACAACCCAGTACCAAGAAGTATCAAAACTGCCCTTGACAAACTATTGGTATCGGTGTCGTTTTAAGGGTACTGGTATCGGTACTGGTATCGAACATTTCTAAACGATACCCAACCCTAATGTATACACACGGTTACACGTCAAAATTCGAACATCTCTGACGAAGAAAATTCTCGCCTCTTCAGGGTCTGATGTTCGGTTACGCTTCAGACGAGACGGAAGAATGTATGCCGCTGACCATCCTACTGGCTCACAAACTCAACTACAGGATGAAGGAGCTGTCGCGCAGCGGCGAGTGTCCGTGGATACGACCAGACTCCAAAACACAGGTTACACACTTTGATTAGATTAGATCGGATTCAACTTTATTGTCATTACACATGAATGAATACAGGCAACGAAATGCAGTTTGGGGTCTAATCAGAAGTGCAAGGAGCAGCAAGAGCAGTGTGTTACAGTATGTACAGTATGAGAAGTATATACAGATAGAGCAGGTATGTACAGTTGAGGCCAGTAAAAAAGGTGATTGTAATTTAACATAAATAACGATGTATGTTGAGTAGAGCACAAGTGTGCTATACTAATGTACAGACAAGAAGTGGAATGAGCAGTTCAGTACAGATATACAAATATACAAATGTGCTATGCTAATATGCTAATATACAGATGGGCTATACTAATATATAATTGATAAGTGGTAAGTATGGGATTTAGAGTAGGGAATATGTACAGGAAGGAGAAGTGTGTGGACAATAAATACAATACCCATTAAACAGGTGCAGAGTGCAGGTAATATGTGTGTGTGTGTGTGTGTGTGTGTGTGTGTGTGTGGGCGGGGGGGTATTCAGCGGGTGGCAGAGTTCAGTAGGGAGACAGCTGATGGAAAAAAGCTGTTCCTGAACCTGCTGGTTTTCAACTCGAGGCTTCTGTAACGCCTCTTGGAGGGGAGAAGCTGGAAGTATTGGCAGGGTGAGAGGAGTCCTTGAGGATGCTACGTGCTCGCCCTACGCATCGCTTCCTCTGAACATCCTCAATGGCAGGGAGTGAAGTCCTAGTGCGATTCTCCGGGTTCCCGGTTCCGGTGTTGATTTGTAACTGCCACGTTTTTCCCCCCGCAGGTGACGGTGGAGTATCGGGACGACATGGGAGCCCTGGAGCCGCTGCGCGTCCACACCTTGGTCATCTCGGTGCAGCACGGTCCCGACATCACGCTGGAGGATATCAGGCGCAATCTGATGGAGAAGGTGGTCAAAGTCGTCATCCCCGCCAAGTACCTGGACGACAAAACCATCTACCACCTCCTGCCCAGCGGGAAATTCCTCATGGGAGGTCCGCAGGTTCGGGAGACGTCCTTCGGGAGACTAATGATTGGGGCCGTTGGGTCGGAGCGCACGCAGGAGTTGATGTATCGTCTTCGTTTCCAGGGTGATGCCGGACTCACGGGGCGCAAGATCATCGTGGACACCTATGGAGGATGGGGTGGCCATGGAGGAGGGGCTTTTTCTGGGAAAGATTACTCTAAAGTGGACCGATCCGGCGCTTACGCGGCACGCTGGGTGGCCAAGTCTTTGGTCAAAGCCGGACTCTGCCGAAGAGCCCTCGTTCAGGTGATAAAGTGTTTGCTAGTTATTAAAAGGGCGCCGTGTAGAGTTGCAGCAATGTGTGCAGTTTGGTTTAAAAAGCGCAGATGTGCTCCGAGACGGTGGGCAGCAGAAGAAAGCATGTGTCTCTGCCTGTTTTTCTTTTAGATCTCCTATGCTATCAGCGTGAGCCATCCGCTCTCCATCTCCGTGTTCGACTACGGCACATCAAACAGGGAAGAAGACGAGCTGCTGCAAATCATCCAAAAGAACTTTGATCTGAGGCCCGGAGTTATTGTGAAGTATGTTTTCGCACAGAAATGAAAAGATTTGCATTGATGTTTTGGTCTTTGCCTGTAATATTGAAGGTGTTTCCTCTCTGACAGGGAGCTGGGGTTGAAGCGGCCCATATACCAGGACACGGCTTGCTACGGGCACTTTGGCAGGGAGGAATTTCCCTGGGAAAAACCCAAGAGGCTGGTGCTCTGACTTTAGGGACCAAGATCCTTACATTTTGATTTTGATAATCAACTCTAAAACAATCAAGTATCTCCTCAGCTATGTGAGTTTTGTCAATTTTCATCAGAAACTGTAATAACAGCGATCTTTCAGCACAGTTAAAATGAAGGAAATCGAGAGTCGAGATGTGAGTGTGGATCTGCCAAGCAAGAAAGGTCTTTTTCCAACCGGCATTCTGGTTAATCATAAGTTCCTCTCTGCTTTAATGATCATGATTGATTACTTTACCTGATTTGGGTGAGGGCATTTTTGATTGTTTTATGCTCCCTTTAATCAATATTCATGCCCTTTAGTTGATAATGATTATGACTCTTGGAGGGGCCATGGGCATTAGATTGGGAACCATTGCACTACAGCAGATGAAATTAGTTCCTGCTACTCAATATAATAATGATCATTTCAATAATAAGAAGTTAAAATGACTGAATAAATACACTCGTCTGAGATGTACCTTTTCTGAAGTAGGATTTAATTGTTTCCATTGTAATGACACTTGTACGTATGACATAAATGTAATGGAATAATATCTTTTTTAACAAATTTAATAAAGTAAATTTTGCCATATATGCGTAAGTATTTTTTTTCCTATTTATTGCATAGTTTTATGTAGCTTTACCTGCGATACCTCCTCTCACCACTGGATGGCGATGCCCACGCATTCACCAGGTGGCAGGAAAATTTCAAAATAAAAGTGAAGGTGTTATTACTTTTGTCAGAAAGCAGAAATGTGCATCTGAGCAGGGATGAAGGAAGGAGGGAAGGAAGGAAGGAAGGAAGGACGTCCTGGGTGACCTATAATTACTGGAAACATATACAGGTGTAATCAATGAGCGTCCCACAGCTGGGGAGCGACAATATAAACAAAGGTTAAATTTCAGGCCAATCACGAGCCGGGACGCAGAAAGGCGCTGTTGTTACGGCGCACGTGATTGGCTGAAGCGGGAGCAGCGCGGCAGACGGAGGGCTGGAGGGCTGGAGGGCTGGCCGCCGCGCTGAGAGATGCCTTGGAAAGTTTACGAGCGAAGAAGCAGTCTTCAAATGGAACTTAAAGCCGGGAGTCCTTTTATTTGGGCTATTTGCTGCCGGAGCCGCTTTGAAAACCCGGAAGCCGCCCGAGCAGAGAGGAAGAGACGTTCAGGGGCCGTCGGGACATCAAGAAATCGCACTTAAAAGCCTATTTGAATCCTATTCTTCTCTTGAAGTGGAGAGAAAGTTGGAAGCATGCTGGGAAATGCTGGAGTCTACGCGGCGAAGAGGAGGAAGAAGCCCGCTCAGAAGAAGTATGTTTTTTTTTAATGTATACATATATATATATAACTTTATTGACGCACGCTGCATTGTATGTCAATCAGCGATCCCGTGACGTCACAGCAACAATAACATCGCAGCATGCTCTTTGTTGACCTCACCTGACCTGAGTGACACTGAGTGACACTGAGTGACAGTGGGCAGGTATGACGTCACAGACAGATAAGGTCACGCAGGTGGTGCTGATGTGCATTAAGAACTCAGCAGCAGGCTGGCACTTACAAATATACTAATGTGATGAATCAAATGCGCCAGATAATCACAAGGATTGCATATGCACTCAGATATTGATGATATTTTAGGCTATCATACATTTATTATTGTTTTTTTTTAAATATGTGAAATGTCATGTTTTATTTCCCATCTGCTACAGAAGCTACTCATCATTTTTTTTAAATCAGAGGAATAAAACGTCCGTTGAAACGTAGATACTTAGAGAATTCAATACACTGACATTTATTTTTCTAATTTATTCAAAAGAGCATGTCAGAGATTGATTAAATATACCACAATATTAAAAGATGGACCAGTGGGGGGGGGTTTATCTTTAGATCCATCACAATTAATTAGTGTGTAGTTTAGATTAGGTTCAGTTTTTAGACACCTGTCGTGTTCACTGAACTGCTCTCACAGTTTGAACGGTTGAATCATTAATCATTGAATTGTTATATTTTTAATAATTAAAACAAATGTGTGTCTCTAACACTGCGTATCTTCTGACATATATGATTTATCGCCTCGTGATGTTATATAATCGCTCACTTGGGGGCAATAATTTCAAGGATGACATCAAAACAAGCCTTTTCTTAGATTCTTACAGTTTTACAACTTATTCCTGCGCGTCCTCCCCTTTCAAATGTCGTCCCGCCCAGAAGAGGAGTGAGCAATGTTATCATCACTGAAGATGCTTTATGTTACCTGACACTGCCGCCCCGGGAAACCAAGTCAGACGGCACTATTTGTTTACCCCGACAAAGGACACTGATCAACAAAGTGTCTCCACAAAGACTTCCTGGCAGCTTCTCCATCACCTACATGATGGAGCACGTTTGCTTTAAAACCATCTGTTTGTTTGTTCAGACACGGAGATGTTATGCAAGCTTTCCAAAGTTGCATAAAGTTGCAGTTTCTTTCCTTCTCTGCCACTGGATGTTGCATTCGAGCAGCAACGTCTCCCAACCAAACCAAATGCTTCATCACACCGCCTACGTTTGGCTCATGCTGTGCAGGTTCTTGCGCTTCACTTCAAATTTTCCACCACGGCTTAGTGGCAGCGGCGACCCCGAAAAGTCAAATCTCCATGGTTTTGTTTGACAGAACTTGATCTTAATCAAATTGTTGCAAAATGTGGTTACGGATGTGTCCCGTCCCGCGATCACAGATCCCGAAATGATGTCTCTCAGCTTGCTCATTCCAGGCAGAGAAATAATGAGAAATATCACTATTAGAATTTGAATCAGTGAGCAGAACAAAAAGACGTTGTTGCTATTATTTTTAACACAACAGCCGACAACAGTTTGGGAAGTTTATTTTGGCGTGTTTGTCTCGCCTAGCACTGATTTAGACCAGCTGCTTGCACTTTTTTTTTGTTTTTGCACAGTTTATGACAACATGGAATGATGCGGACCGAGAAATCCTTGTTCTTTCTTCCAGCAGCTCAATCCTTCAACACTGATGAATGAGAGCGTAAAGTTTTACATGTAAATATTGCTCGATCATGTCAACACTGCTTGTAAAGGATGCAAATGTAAATACAGGTATTTGTTTGGCACCATTGTGGGAAGCCTGTCTTCAGTTTGGCTGGTGAGATCACACCGTCCCTGCGACTGTCCCTTCGCCCTCGTGCCGCCTCCTTCCATCTCCTCTCCCGGATCTCTCTGACGCTCGGCGCGGCTGCATGTCCGGACGTGTCGGGGAGGAATCGCGTTGTTGTCATGGCGCCGGCCGAGGCGAAGGTCAACATGCTCTTGTCTCCTCGTTGTGATGAGTGAGCAGTTGTGACAAGGACTGAAATTTCCACACACGTACTCTTATGTCATGCTCGACCTCAGCTCAACATGTGAGTTTGTCCTAAAATAACCCATCAAAGGGGGGGCATTTATACTTCTTGATTTTAGAGGTTTACATCACTCATTTTATACATCGCTATTGCATTTGGTGTGATGATGTCAGTTAAGTGACAGACCATTCAAGTTGTAGTTGGTAGGGGTGTCCCGATCCGATATTAATATCAGATATTGGTCTGATATCAGCCAAAAAATAAGTGTCGGATTGTATCGGCTGCATCTGAAATCTCCAATACAAGCAGTCCATTCCAGACTCCGCTCCAGCACTTCTGTGTAGAATATTCTTAGGTTAAAATGTATGTAATCCATTGGTTAATAATGAATGTGTCAGTTTTTCTCATAGCTGCTGTTGCTGATTATTGTTCTCTGTTTGAGTAATATCACTTCATCGAACCTTTTTTAACATTCCACACTACAAAATAAGTAATAAAAGTATGTGTGATTCGTGCTGATATCGTATTGTATCCGTATCGGTATTGGCCAATACTCAAGGCTGCAATATCGACATTAAAAAGTTGTATTGGGAAAACCCCAGTAGTTAGCTAGTTCGCAGTTTGTAAACTAATAACCCCTAATTAGTAACCAAAAAATCCACTTTTGCAGGTATTTAAAGGTAGTATGAGCAAGTATTCAAGTTCAAAATGTCAAAAAATGGATAGCTTCTTTGAATATATGAAGTAATAGTCAGTCAATTGGACATATTTATTACTTATGTATTTATTGATATATTTTTTTCATAAAGCTATTGTTCCAGCAGAACCAAACTACCTACCGTCACACACATCTTATAGCTTCCCTATTTGTCAATCACGGCATGAAGAACGTGCGTATTGAACTCAGGAAAAACGTTCCTCTCCATCATCTTGTCAGTTATCAAGTCGAGTTGTTTTTCTGAACATTTGCCTTCTGTCTAGTTCGCAGCCTCTGCCAGCAAAGACCAACCCGTCCAAACGCCACCGGGACCGACTGAACGTGGAGCTGGACCGCCTGACCGGCCTGCTGCCCTTCTCCGAGGAGGTCAGAGGTCGCCTGGACAAACTGTCGGTGCTTCGCCTCAGCGTGGGATACCTCAAGGTTAAGAGTTACCTCCACGGTCAGTAGACGAATCCTCTCAAACTTTAAAGAAAATACCGTCCCTGCAGAAAGAAAGAGACCTCAGCTACTGTGCCAGCCAATACAAACCTGTGAAATAATCAAAGTGAGATGTCGGGATGCGCACATCTGCCGCTCTGGACATTTTTGCGGCTGATTCCGGGTGTTTGAAGTTGGCGGAGAAGCAACTTGACACTGTGAATAATGAATGGCGGGTCTGCTGGGAAGTCTTAGCAGAGGAACATGAGCAGGTAGCAGCAGCCCGGGGAAGTTTTTTTTCTAGCACTTTTACTTCAAATACAACTTAAAAAGTAGGAGTGTCCCGATCCAATATTGATATCGGATATCAGTCCGATATCAGCAAAAAAAAAAAATACTTGTATTGGATTATATGCATCTAAAATCTCTGATATAAACACTCTTATACAAGGAGTCCATTCCAGACTGTGCTCCTGCACTTCTAATTCTTGCGTTTAAGGTTAAAATGTATGTAAGACATTGTTCTCTGTTTGAGTAATATCACTTGATCGAGCCGTTTCTAACATTCCATACCACAAAATAGGGAATAAAAGTATGTATAATTCGTGCTGATATCAGATTGGATCGATATCGGTATCGGTATCAGCCAATGGTCAAGGCTGCAATATCTTTATTGAATCGGAAGTGAAAAAGTTGTATCGCGACGCCCCTATTAAAAAGGTTTGAATATTCCAACTCGACACACAAACTGGTGCCGTTTTAACCCCACATCTCTGTCTGCATTATTCTTTTTGCTTCTGCGTCTCCGCTATCGGCGAGCTCATCGCCCGCCCCGCTGATGGAGGACAGCCAGGAGCTCTGTGGCACGACATGAGGGCTCTCACCAAGGCCGGCATTTGATTGATTTGATTACCTGTGACACTCGTCGAAGATGCGGAGATCGCGGCGTTTGTTGTGACTGAAGCTGTGATCAAGTAAAGTGTTTTGAAAATGCACATCTCAGCCACCCCCCCAAAAAAACATTAATGTTGGGGGGGAAAAAATCGAGGGGGAGAATCAGAGGAGTTGGGGATGTTGAAATAGGCCGAGGATGGTATCAACACATGGCGTTATCGCCTCTGATCTTCATCCAGCGCGGCACACAAGCTGTCATCGGGCCGCGCCGCCGGCCCGCTTAATGTTGGCGAACATGCGTCACCCATGATATGAGAAATATAAAGAGCCAACTTTCCCTTCCTGTTCTGTGTGTGTGTGGAATTTGTGCGCCTGTTTGGGCAGAACATGATATTGAAGCACACAGCAGCCGCCTTTGTGAGCAGAGTTTAGCCGCTGGATACATTCATCCAGCAAAATCCAGTTTAGAATATAAACTCCTCAAAAAAAGTTAGGAAACATTTTTTCAGTCAATCGTTTCCCCCCTTTGGAAAGCCTGATTAGTCACCTTTACAACGAGGCACAACTTGTAAGGATCATGCATTCATGGAATGAGCAACACAGCTAAACGTGTTGGTAACCTAAAACCAATTGGTATTATTAAAGGGGAGAAATGATCTGAGTACCTCTAGTTTGGGAATGATGATGTTCACGTAGAATAAAGACGAGAAGTGGCAATTTAAGTTTTTTATTTTTATGTAGAAGAAGAAGTTTCATAAGACCATACTGGCCTTCTGTATCTCCTCTTGTCCTCCGTCTAATCTCCCACAGCAGTTTCCTGTGATTGTGGAGGATGTTTGTTCAAGCGCGAGGGAGCGGACTGATGTTTGGACCTCAGGGTGCCGCCGAACAATCGCCGTCCTCACACGGGCTTCCATGTGTTTCGCTTCATGGCATTTTGGTGTTTGTTTTTTTGGATGTTATATTCACACTTTCACATAAAAAGGCAACACTGTTATATGTGGTGTTTCGCGCGTATGTGTGAACATGTAGCTTAAAATCAATTTATATTCAAATATGATACCTTTGTTCAAAACTTTTTTTTTTTTGCCAAACTCCTCAAACTATTCAGTTCTGAAACTTAGAATTGAAGCAATAACACTTAAAAAGAGGCGATGATCAGATGTCAGACGCAACTCCCATCTGATGCATCTTTCCGTCTCGCTGCGTCCCAGGTGACGCCTTCACCGGCATCGCCTGGGTCGGGGGTTGCCATGGTGAACCCTCTTCCCCGTAGCAACAGGTCCAGAGTCTGCTTCAGCCTGCCCCTGCTGCCTGCTCACGTCTCCGTCCTGTGTTTGGCAGCGGTGATTTGTTGGTTGGCGGAGGAATCGTGAATGTGTTTAAGAATAATGACATGTTTTCATATTTGAGAAAAAAAATATTCAAGTCGACCTCCAGTTGGCTGAAACACACATCCTTTTTCTCTGGGCTGTTTTCTCAGAGTCCGACGGGTTCGACCTTCGTGTAGTTTGCGGCCCCTCCTCTCCGGGGCTCGCGGGGTCTGCCGAGTTGCGCTGACTCTGCGTGTGAACCCTCTTCCTTGAACAGTGCAGCGAGCAGAGTTGGGAGCCAGGAAAGGATGGAAGCGAAGGGAGGAGGAGAGCACAGGGGAAGCCAGAGCACGGGTTCAACTTTAGCTGTTGGTGAAGACGACCAGATAATCTCTTGCCAGAGTTGCTGTTTCTCGGGGTCACACACTGATCTATTCCACCCTGAGTCGGTTACAGTTCACGCTGGAACAACAAACTCTGGATGCTCTGAGAAATCTGCTGTTGACCGAGATGTCACGGGAAATGCGTGTGTTTTGGTGGTGTGTGTGTGTGTGTGTGTTTCGGGGGGGGGCACAAGACACATATCAGGGATGTTTGTTTAAAAAAGGGGGGAGACGACAAAGAGGAGGAGGGGTAGGAAGTTTGTTAGCGTGCCTGAGAGTCATTACTGTGGGGAAAGGGGGAGGTAATGCTGAGTTGATCACAGACTAGATTACAAAGTTTAAGATTACATTTTTTCTTTTCACAAAGTAGAAAATTAGTCCGTCCCGTTGCACCAACAGACTCCCTCAGCATGTTAGTGAGCAAGTAGAAACTTTATCGATTTATAAATCCCCAATCATAAATCTATCACTGGCAAAGATGTGCTGTGTGTGTTTTCCTCTGGTTTGTGTTGTTAAGTGAAGCACCTGTATACAGTGCAGATGTGCTTCCATAAAAACAAAAAACACACACAATGTGTTCTCGGTGTCGTCCAGCCCATGCTGGGAAACGCCGGCTGCCTTTGGCACAAGGGACGTCGCTTTGTTACACAAATAAACCAGTGAAACATTAGAAGGGATGCAGCTGAGCAGCACTCTCACACTTTGGGGCGGGGGGGCTTATCTGTGTATGAATAGTTCATTCGTTTTCCAAAGTGAAATCAAATTTCCCAAAATTAAATAATGACTTTTCAATATTTGTTTCTGGAACCAAAATGAACAAATTGATTTTTTTTCTTCTTTCCAGTTCACGCAACTTATCCAGAGTGAATGAATGATGCACAGTTTTGGATTTCCTCTTTAGAGCAGAGGAGGAGTTTGATTGCCTTACACACTACTGCGTTGCATCTAAATGGCTTTCATGAATGTGAGATGAGCAGCAGAATATGTCAAGTGAAATGAAGAGACCCTTAATGATCCTTTTGCAAAATTCAAGTAGCCCATCCTTTAAATATGTGCACGCTGATTTGGATTTTTTTCCTCTATATATTGCAGCTGCCCTCCAGAATGCGACCCGCTCGCCTCCTCCTCGCAGGAACGGGACGGCCGTGTCACTGGACGGAGTCAGTTTCTCTGAGGGAGAGCTTCTCCTCCAGGTACTCCAACACTGCAGCTCTTGACCCCCGAAGCATTCTGTCTCGTGTTCTTCTCCAATCCCGTGTGATTGTCGTTCCTGCAGTCACTGAACGGCTTTGTGTTGGTCATGACGACGGACGGCACCATCTTCTACACATCCCCGACGATACAGGACTTCCTGGGCTATCATCAGGTCACATGTTGCCTCCACCAGACTCTTCCTCTACAAAATAAAATACACATCTCAAACTCATTTGCCTCCTTTCTGTCACCAGTCTGACGTCGTCCATCAGAGCGTGTATGATCTTGTTCACGTGGACGACAGAAGAACGCTAAGTTGTCAGCTCCAGCTTGATCTGGAGACGGACCTGGACGTTGCAGCAGAAGGTACGATTTGTTCCCTGAGCGCAAACTGCATTTCTTTCCAAACGGAAAAATAAAGTCACCACGCAGCTCCTGTTGTTGTTCAGATGTTCAGATCAGAACCTGATTTTGATTGTTGCGTGACTGTTGGTGCCAGGCAAGCTGGTTTGAGTGTCTCTCGCCGGTGCTGGTCCTGGTTAATCGTGCGGAGGATGCCTTCTCCAGAAGCGTAAAAGCTGTTTATTATCCGGTTGCAGCCAAAGTTTAATGGTTTAATGGTTGCCTCCCGGCGGAGCGTTGTGCCATGTCACAAAGCAAAAGTCTCGCTGTGCTTCTGTGGCATTCGACGACGCTGCATCATTTAATTTTGTCAACATGGACCTGAAACCCTCAGGAATTTTCCAGCATCTTGTGCAATCCGTGTCACAAAGAACTGCTTTAAGAGGAAGGATTTACGCTCACATGAGCAATTTAGAGTCGAGTCAATTATTGCTGTCGTTGCCAGTGAATGTATAGAAAGTAATTGTAAATCTCAAAAGATCAGATGCAGATCAACACAGAAATTAAAGGTAGATTTCACTGCAAATGTTCTGGTATAAAAATGCTGTTTCTCTCTCCAGATGTGCGGTGGAGCAGGAAAGCCTCGAGCAGCTCTCACAACTCCTTTTCCCGGGAAAGAAGTTTCTGCTGTCGCCTCCGCTGCCTCCTGGACAACACGTCTGGATTCATGGTACAAAAGTTGAAGCCAAAGTTTAGAGAGGCTGCAGGCACGATTACAGCTCTGTTGGTTGTGTGTACTTTTTCACCATGTTTGGACTCCCAAAGAAAATATCCATCAGCCTCATCAATTGTGAGGTTGATGGAAGTATTTAGAGGCAAAAAAAAGTGTTTTAATGGATGGATTTCCAAAATTCTCGGTTCGCCTCTGTTTTGATCAACCATGCAATAGACAGAAAGCTTCACTCGCTGCCTGGAAACACCGTATCTGTGAATTCATTAGCATCTCCACCACCGCAGGCTCTGCACTTCACCGGCTACCTGAAGGAACTGCGTCTGCAGGAAATGCCGGGGGGCGACGGGACCCCCCACGCGGCTCTATTCGCCATTGCTACGCCCCTGCAGCCTCCTTCAGTCATGGAGATCCGCACCAAAACCCTCATGTTCCAAACCAAGCACAGAATGGACTTCGCTCCCATGGGGATCGACACCAGGCAGGTCTAACTGTTGTAGATGATCCCGGTCAATACGTGCAAAAATCCTGATTCATTTATTAATTTATGTTCAGGGGAAAGCTGATGTTGGGCTACTCGGAGACAGAACTGATCACACCGGGATCTGGATATCAGTTCCTCCACGCCGCCGACATGATGTACTGTGCTGATAACCACATGAAGAGTACGTTTTTCAATACTCGCGTCGATGGTTGTAGTTTTTCATGCCGCTCGCTGACATTTTGCCGCACTGCCTACAAGTGATCAAGACCGGAGACAGCGGCTTCACGTTCTTCAGACTTCTGACCAAAACCGGACGCTGGTTGTGGGTTCAGGCCTCAGCCAGGATCGTCTTCAAGGGAGGGACGCCGGACTTCATCGTGGCTCGGCAGAAAGCGCTCACGTACGCATCAGTTCCTCTTAATTGATGTACTGAATCACTTTAAAGGGATAGTTCCGATTTTTTTGACATGAGGTTGTATAAGATCCCCACCATCAGTGTTGTTCATCAGCAGAGACTGTTTCCCCACTGCGTCCTGTCGCTGGAATTCTGGCCCGGTTTTGGTGTTGCAGAAAATAGTTCCGTCTCCAACAACTAGACAGAACTACTTTCTGCAACACCGAAACCGGGACGGACTCCGCTCACGTGACACAGTGGAGGACACTGATGGTGAAGATCTCATACAACTTCATGTCAAAGAATCTGAACTATCCCTTTAAGAGCTCAGTTTATTTGCATGTCTTTCCCGTTATCTTTATTCGCCCGAGCAGAGATGAGGAGGGGGAGGAGCACCTGCGCCAGAGACGACAGCAGCTCCCCTTCAATCTGGCCACCGGCGAGGGGGTCCTCTACGACATCTCCCTGGGCGGCTTCTCCATACCCGGACCCCCCGGCCAAGAAGACCCCTCAACAGAAAGACCTCTGGACCCCGCCTCCCTCCTGGGATGCATACACCGCCAGGACCACTCTGTTTACGCCCCGCCGCAGAAGCCCCATCCTCACCTCCCGAGCGCCGCCCAGGCGGGAGACCCCGAGTACGAGCGAGCCTTCCTGGACAGCCACGCTCTGCTCAGCGTGCCGAGTCAGGAGGAGAGGCCAAACACCGGGGACGTCACGTCGCAGGCCATGATGGACTCGCTGGAGCAGATCCTGGGGGGCATCGGGGACGGGGGGTTGGAGGGTCTCGGGGTGGAGGAGGCGGAGCTGAGGGAATGGCAGAACACTCTCGCTTGGGTGAGCAAAGAGAAGGAGGAGCTCAATCGGGTCCTGGCCAATGACGTGTTCTCGTACGTGGAGGAGGCGCTGATGCGGGAGAGCGGTGGATGTACGGCGGCTCAGAGCGAGTCGCACGTTTATGACGTCTTCAACGGTTTGTCTGTTGAAGACCCGCACCCTTTGTTTTCGAGCAGTGAACTTGGTCGGGAGTGTCTCAGCGGAAGCTCAGCTGAGTTGAGGAACGCTTCTGAGGTTGTGTTTCCCACTGCAGTCCCACCTCCTCTGTGTCCGGGCCACAACCCGACACCGGGGTCTCCAGTAAGAAGCCCCCGTCACCGTGGAAACCAAACACAGCCCTGCAATCATGTCAAATTTTGCCCAAACCCCGAACAAAGACAGCAAGACGCGTTTAATCACTCGCACAGGGGGCCGCAGCCCGAGCCCGCCGCTCAGCCGAGCGAGCGAACCATGTGGCAACAACAGCCGCAGAGTTTTCACCACCACACACATTCCTCACACACACTCGGCGGCGTCAACTCAAAGGCCGGCTCCCCTCAGATGCAGCGATTATCCGGCAGCTGCATGTACGACAAAAGACACCGTCCCGCCTCTGCCGCCGCGCACAACGGCTTGGCGGGGCCGCACGCCTTCGTCCTGCCGCAGCCGGTTGGAGGATTGTGGCCTGCCGACCACGACCCGTCGCCGGCCCCCGGCGCTCACACGGCCGAGCTCGGGCACCATCACAGCGGAGAGAACTGGCGCCCGGCAGCAGAATGTCCTCTTGAAAACGGAGCGTTCTTCTGCTGGAACGCTGAACCTCAGGTGAGAAAGGGTGGCGGTTCAACCGAAAAAGGGGCCGAAAAACCGTTATCGTTGGCGCAAACCTGCCTCGGAAGACAGGATTATTTGCACAAGTATTCCTCCAAACTTGTGGATTGAGGGAAAAAACCCCAAAAGGCATTCCTCCCCTCCACCATTCACACACCAAAATTACAAAAACATGTCTCATTGATTTAGAAAGGAGGAAAAAAGGAGGGAACAATCCTGTGTGGGTACCCAGTAGAAGGAAAATGCAGTGCATACCAGAGCATAAATCAACAATAAACACGGGTGCTAGAGATTATTAGTGTTCTTCCCCACTGATAGGTTTGTGCAAAGAGGCGGCGCCGACCTCCTTAGATACCGCATACATTAGCGATGTTTATTTCTGCCAGTAACTGCGACCCAGATAACCGCTGCTGCTCTCTATCAGTTGTTCTACGCAGCAGATAAGGAGTCAGACACACGGGTCACTCAGCATTTCGTGCAGGAACTACATCACCAAACTACGTCATGAAGCCAAAGAATAAAAAGTGCAACGGCGGTTCAATGCCATGCTTAAAAATGGGCCATTCTTCAAAGGCAAACATTGATATCAAGATTCAGATTTGTGCATCTGAAACAACTTTGAAACGCATCCCAGTTTCCGTGACAAGATGTCAAAGTTTTTCATGGTCCGATAATCACTCGATACTTCGCCTGCTTTGTTTTCCCCTCGCAGATCTCCAGAGTTCCCCTCTGCAGCGACCCGTTCGCCTTCCCCGCCCTTCCTACTGGGAGCGTCAACCTTTCCCAAAACACCGGCCCATAGCTGCGCCTGCGCTCGGAGCGGGAGGACGCCGAGAAATGTGAAACCTTTCAAGCTGATAACGTAGTTGCTGCCTTGCGGTCTGCTAATCTATATTTCTTTTCTACTCTTTTTCGAGTAATATATCCGCACAGCTGTTGATGCAGCAGCACAGCAGACGGACACCTGGAACTAAACAGATCTGTTGCACGTAGAATTACTCACTTGTCCTGGTGGAACATCACAGTGGGAATCAGTTTTGTCTTTGAATTTCATTCATAATGCAGTTTGAATGACGATATGTTCTTTCTTAATGATTGTGGCCTTCAAAGCAAAGCAAACATTCATACTCGCAGCAATTGAGAGTTTGTTGTTTGAGCTTTAAGGAAGATGGTTTTGACCTCCAGACTGTTTGGATGCTGTGGAACCAAATTTTCACTTGCTTTTGCCAAATCTCTGGCATTATTCACACAACTAAAGCTTTGATTGGTGTAAGTATTTGAGATGTGAAGCACATGATACAGTATTAAAGATACTGTAAGGTCGTTCTTTCAACCCCGAAGCAGCGCAGTGAAACCACAGCTGCTAATGTTTTATTTATTTAGACTCATTGATCAGAAATTTCAGAAAATATTTGACCAGCGAAACCAGCGTTGAGATTAAATAAATTCCATTTACTTTCATACTTGTTACGAAGCTATATACAGTATATTTTTGAGGAGGGCAGAAGTCTGGTATATTAATGAAGCTGTATATTGATGTGCAGGGTGATGCTTTCTCAATGGCACTGAAACAAAGTTCTTAATTTGCCGTTTTTGCTTCTACCTGTGGGGGAAATGGCAGCTTTCATGCTCAAAGATGAAGATAAAGAGCGCGATTTGTGCTGAAATCCGTCTCTACTGCATCAAAGGAGCGTTTTCCTTAAGTTAGCTTCGTTCATGTACGCGTCATTTAAATTCTGTAATCATTCTGCCCTCTGATCCTCTCTCTCTGCTTCGTATTGTGCACACGCTGTAACCGCTGTGGATAAATCTAATTTATTTTGATATTAAAGATTTGAATCCCTCGCTCGCAGTTTAGCCTTGTGTGTGTGATTCCCAGAGGCACACGTGAAGTATTATCTGCGGGGTTCAGCTCGGGACGCCGTCCTCTTAAACTGGGTCATCAGCTGACATAATAATTGCAGGATCAGGTGAAGCCCACCGGGATCACGCGCTCTGCTGTGAAGCGCCGGCATCGACTTGCGTTGTTATCTGCGGGGTATCTGTGCCACGTTTGGCTGTTTTTGTTCCCCGTGTCCCAGCCGCGGCGTCATCCCTCCTCCGAGATGTGTTCCCACAGGACATTATGTAACCGCCAGCACTGTCCTTTCTCTCCCTTTACACTGCAGACCCCCCCCTCCTCCTCCTCCTCTTCTTCCTCCTCCTCCTCCCCTGAGGGTTCTCAGGTTTCTCCTGCGGGCGTCTGTGTTTCTGCGTCGCTCATTGGACATGAAAGCAAAACAAGCCTGTGCACCGTCACCGTTAAAGGTTCTGCATGTAAGTTTTGGTATTGGTGTTTCCGCGCGGCATGAGCGGGCGATGAGCGCCGCCCACCAGAGGCAATTATGTGGAGCAAACAAACCAGGTGTGCTGATCTTATCTGGCAACCGCTTCCTGTTAATAAAACAAAAAAATCCTCACCAGCAAGAGTAGAACATTACGCTGACGCTGCACGAAACCCGAGAGCAGCTCATCCTTCCTCTCAATCTTAATTTTGATGTTGAATTGTGACTGAGATTTGTTGAACTACCATTAGTTTTATAAACGGTTGTTTTAAAGTTAGCTTTAGGGTCCGGCCACAGCATCTCCTACACACACTGCTAAAGAAGATGAGAACCAGGCTTTGAAGGCCATGAACTCATCCAAAAGCTAATAAACAGCATATTTTCCTACATGATTTTTCTATATTTTGCATATGATCCATTTAAGCTGACAAAAGTAATACAATCTAATCTAATCGAATCTTAATAAAAGCTATCTTACTGTTGCAAGCACCCATAAATAAACCGTGTGGTCCATATAGAGCTGTCAGCTTGATCAGGTTCCTGTAGTTTCTGGTTGAAGATGTCCAAATGGGATTTCCTTGCATACAAAACTAATAATAATTAACTAGTTGCTGTATATGTTATGCTCTTCTAACAGGCCTTTCTCTTTGGAAACAAGCATCCGACCCTCAGTTTAAATCCTTGGCTATCAAATTTCGTTTTTTGGGTGGTGGTTGGTGGTTGGTGGTGGTGGTTGGTGGTTGGTGGGCGGGTACAGTGATGTTGTACATAAGTGAGCAGTCACCTAATGTGGTGTTAAACAATTATTTAGCTTTTTGAAAAACACAAAAGACCCGTATTTGAGCTTCTTTTCTTTAGAAAAAAAAAGAAAAGAAAAAAGGTCAGCTCAGAAATCCTAGCTGTCCCTGAAGAAAAGCCCGACTGGTTTGTCCAAATGAGGGATTAAAGACGAGGGAAAAATAAAGTAACTCAATAGCACAATCAACTGGACCGGGCCTGACGTTCTCACGCGAGGAACCCGATGCTCGGCTAAGAGGGACGAAAGCTGGTCGGAAAAGGCTGAGAGGGAGGAAATGGCTCCACAAAAATGCTTTCCCACTCAGGGAGGATATGTATTTCAACTATCATTTGGCAAATCTATCAGATATGATGAGAGGCAGAGGGGGAAAGAGGTCGTGATTTATTGAGTTTTGAATCCGTGTGAGCTTCAGGGATTAAAATCTGAGACGGTTCACAGCCTCGTCTCAGGCTTCGCTGTTTGGCAGCGTGAGTTCATAATCACTGCATGAAGTCACTGATCTGATTGTATTTGTTGTATTTGCCCTCAGGTTTCAAAGTATTGGTGTCGCTGCCCTCATTAAACCGATGCATTT
>CAESWR010000761.1:89835-101415 GCA_903171835.1 Mullus surmuletus
CCCCCCCCCCCCGGTCCTCGGTATCCTCCCACAGCCCGCCCTCCCCTTTCTCTCTCTCCCCCTCTCTCAATCTCATCCTCACATCCCCACCCCTCAGCGTTTAGTGATTAATGCGAGTTTTAATTGTCATGCTCACTTTTATGCTCATTAAAGTGTATTATGCAGCAGTTAGGGTATTAAAGTTCAGCGAGAAATTTCATGCATACTGATGAGGATGCAAATGAGCCCAGCGTGAAAGGATACTATGCTTTGCCTGGTGCGTGCGTGCATATGTATGCGTGCATGCCAGTGTCTGATTATCCCCAAGAGTGAGCCGGAGTGTCATTATCACCCCTGCTAGCCGTCTTAGACGAACAGAGAGGGTCCATCCATAGAAATCATGTTAATGGGAGTCTCAGAGAATTCTTTACGCCTGAATACCTGAGTGCTGCGTAACATGCTGAAACGCTTTGCAGGGCTTTAAAGCCTGCAAGCGGAGGCATAAGGTTGAGAGTAAACATTACAAAACTGCAAAAAAAACCAAACAATTGGTTGTATGTGGACATGTGTTGAAAGAAAGAGGAATCTATACGCACCGATAGCTCAAACAATACATCCACTTGACGTGTTCTGTAAGCATGGATGGAAATGCATCCGCGGCCACCGAAGTGAGTGTGAGAACACTGTGTGTTTGACGCAAAATGACACGTGTTCACGTGTTACATCCACCGATGCGCGTAACTCCCTCAACATGCTGACTTAATTTTCGCCAATGGGGAGGAAGTGGGATTTGGGACACTGATGGTGAGACACAACATAAATTTAATTTTTTCCTTTGTTGTTAAGCTTGCAATTCACAGTAGAAATAAAACAGTTGGCGCCAATTCATAACAAGCAGTCACCGCTAGAGCAGGTCTCCAATAGTTGTGTATTAACAGAGGGCCAACAATCCCATAAGAGCAAGCACTTGGCAGCCGAGGGCAGGAAAAACTCCCTTTATCGGAAGAAACCTGGAGCAAAACCACGGCTGGTGGGCGGCCATTGTGTTTGTGCAGTGATTATTGAGAGTTTCCACTTCAAACGCACACCGATATCGACCCCACAGCGCTGCTCGGGAACCACTCGCGGAATCACCAAAGTCTCTCGGACTCACAGGCAGATGCTCATGAATATTAGAGCGATGATTCACGACGATCCGACCGGTTGAGGATGAACTATTCCAGCCTGGACCGCCCTTCGCAGAGCCACCAGCACCACCAAAGCGGAACAGACAGGCGGGCGGCGCATTCAATGAGGCGTCCTGATTAAATGTATGTACTCTCGATGGGAAACAAAGATGAAAGCGTTTTTAACATCATAGGCCTTCGAGAATTCAAATTTAAGGCAGAGGGGGAGAGAAACGCGGCTTCAAATGAGCAGGAAGCGAGCTGTTGGAAGGTGGTTCTACCTTAATCAAGGCAATGTGGCGGTGTTGTCGGCTTCCCCCGGCCCACCTACTGTCACTATCACGCTGTGTGAATAGGCTCAGTCATTACTATGCTTCTACTGCGCTGTCTGCAGGGGAAAATGAGACAATAGTAAAGATATTCAACCAGGGGGCCTAAATCATTTACACAGCATGGGGCAAGTGTGCTGAAATAAGGCTGCTGATAACTCTGTCCTGCAGTAGCAGCAGGTGGTACTGTTTCTGCAAATGGGAGGGGAGAAAAAAAAAAGACAGATAAACTCATTACAGTGACAAACGGTGTGTGTTGGCATGAATAACATGAATAAAGCATTTGCTATCATGTTTTAAAGGCTCTGGTTGATGATAAGGGAAATCAGACGTTTTTGGCAGAGGCTGCTGGGATTCTGAGTGTTTTGGGGAAGGATTGTTGTTGTCAAGTATAATAAAGTACCCGTGTCGTGTCATTGTATGTGTGGTATTATTGTGAGGAGGTACTTGAGTTTTTGCCCAATCATAAAAAGACGCCACAATCTCAAATTCTGGTTCCTTCAGCAGCTAATGCTTAACTATCTATCTGAATTCTTAAGTGTATTTTATCTGCTGTGCACAAGCCAATCGGATCTGACTTGTTGTATTTTTTTGTATATAATGCTTTAAAATGCCTTAATATTGTCGGGGGAAAAAGGAACAATATAACTTCATATCTGTACTGTTTGTAAGTCTAAGAGCTGATAGTTGGTCATTGTCGCCTCCAATGTCTTCTAATTCCAACAGGAAGCAGCCAAAAAGCATCTAGATCGGCTGTTAATGACGCTATATCCTTGCTATTGTTACATATCTAAGGGAGCTATAATGTAAATGATTCACTTATGGCCACGTTAAAGGGATTCTGACATCACAAATAGGTTATATCTCCCACTGTGAATACATTTTCCATTCAGTATTTGCTTAGTAAGATCTTTATTTCCACCCAACTTCCTGTTCTGTAAAAACTCCGCAGCCACACTGAATCTGCGTGTTTTCCTTTACCTTTAGCAGCTGTATTTGAGCAGACAAAGAGTCTCTGCACATCGGCTGTCCATCATCAACCTGCCGGCACACAGGTTTAGTATCACATTAACCTCAGCAGAACTGGGGAGGGGAATTGATATTGAACTTTTATACGTCTGGTGACCAGAGAGGGGGCTCTCAAATGAATGCTAATGTGACGACTGGACGTGACGGTGATTATTAATCAGCCACAGCAAACTCTGAGAGTTTTTCTGTCCCCTAGTGGTCAATTGTCATCTGGAATAGGTCTAAATCTGATGTGATAGGATAATTGGTATCACTCATTTTCTTTTACACCAAGTATTCAGAGGATTTACACTTTTCAATTTAAATTTCCGACTTGATTTCTTCTCTCTCCTCTGCCCCGGAAATACAGAGTACACTTATTTAGGCACTTAGTTTTGTCCACTAGATGCCCTCATACGGTGCTTTTTAAACAACATAATTAGTGAAATCCCGTTTGTACAGTCATTAAACTCAGTGTTGGAACACAGAGGGAGAAGAAAACAGCTATGTATGTCACCAATTGACAGGTTCAGGTTGCAACAGGTTACAATAAACCCTTTGTTTCCTTTTTTATCATCAGACGGAGGCAGTTACCCAGCTGATAAAACACAAATTCAGCAGTTAAGCCCATAAGGCATTTGGAACAAAAGCAACATTACCTAAACTTAACAGTCCAGTTGGCCTGAGGCAGGAAATAATCAATCAAGCACCCTTTTCAAACATTGTTCTTCTGCACTCTCACTGATAAGTGATTGTATACTTGAGTTTTACACTTGTCTGTTCAGCTGCTTCAATGCTCAGCTATGTTCAACTGTTTGTTATATGGCGCCGAGCAGAAGAGTTTCCTGTACAGTTGCTCTTTATGACGTTTTATCTGTGAAGAGTCACAGGGATAAACAATAAACCGAAACTAAAAAGCTCCACAAAGCCTGTGGGAGCTTCGGAGTTGCTGATAATTCATCACCGTGAGTGATGGCCAACATGCTGCGCACTGACATTTCGTTCATTGCACTTGCTTTAAAAATCGCCAGCTGTGTTGCGTTGGGAAGAAGCCTCTCTCGCTGTTCCTTGGAGTTGCACAACAATCGAAATCAACATATTTGCAAAATGTCAGTTCAATCATTGTTTTTGACCATGGTCTGTTCACAAAGCCTCAGAAGTAGGACAAGAAAATCCAGATTTTAGCAGACTCATTGTTAATATTTAAGCCTTTTAAACGTGAAAGGGCTGATAATAGCAGCTATGTCAATATGTTTTCTTAAAGTCTTGGTAAGAAAACTACACGGTTGCAGCTGGACAGTTTCTGCTTAATATCGTCCCTTGAAAGAATATACGTGGATTTTTATCATATTTGATCATATTTCAGAATCGTTTGGAGGTTTTTCTTCGCCTGCTGTTACAGACACACAATACATTTGTTATCCCTCAGCGTGTCTTTGTGTAGTGATATTTTGAAATACAGATGTGCACTGTATACAAGGCAGCTAACCAATGACCATCCTCTATTTTGACCTATTGTGTGTTCATTGATATTGAATCAACTGTGTGTTATAATATAAAATCACTTCAATGGAGAAGATGAATCTATTTGGATTTATATTTCTAATAATAAGCCAGTCATATTGGGTTAACAACACCGAAAACTTTTTAAATTCACCATTTCGCACATTGCACTTGCTTTAAAAATCGCCAGCTGTGTTGCGTTGGGAGAAGCCTCTCTATCTCACAACAATCGAAATCAACATATTTGCAGCTGGACGATTTCTGCTTAATATCGTCCCTTGAAAGAATATACGTGGATTTTTATCATATTTGATCATATTTCAGAATCGTTTGTAGGTTTTTCTTCGCCTGCTGTTACAGACACGCGATACATTTGTTATTCCTCAGCGTGTCTTTGTGTAGTGATATTTTGAAATACAGATGTGCAGCTTAACCAATGACCATCCTCTATTTTGACCTATTGTGTATTCACTGATATTGAATCAACTGTGTATTATAATTTAAAATCACTTCAATGGAGAAGATGAATCTATTTGGATTTATATTTCTAAAAATGCGCCAGTCATATTGGGTCAACAACACCGAAAACTTTTTAAATTCACCATTTCGCACATTGCACTTGCTTTAAAAATCGCCAGCTGTGTTGCGTTGGGAGAAGCCTCTCTCACTCACAACAATCAAAATCAACATATTTGCAGCTGGACAATTTCTGCTTAATATTGTCCCTTGAAATACAGATGTGCATTGTATACAAGGCAGCTTAACCAATGACCATCCTCTATTTTAACCTATTGTGTATTCATTGATATTGAATCAACTGTGTGTTATAATTTAAAATCACTTCAATGGAGAAGATGAATCTATTTGGATTTATATTTCTAAAAATGCGCCAGTCATATTGGGGTCAACAATACCAAAAACGTTTTAAATTCACCATTAATGTACTAAATAAAAATTGTGTTTATTTAGTTATTTAAATAACTATTATTTATTTATTATTTAAATCCTCCCCCTAAAATAAGCAGTGTTTCCTCGAAGCGCTCCCACATTCCAGCGGACCTTTAAACGTCACACGGGGCGGTGTTGTGTTCACGGACCTTTAAACGTCACACGGGGCGGTGTTGTGTTCACGGACCTCCCACAAAACCACGAGGCTCGTGTGTTGACAGGCCGCCCACAGGCAGCGCAGCTCCGGCCGGCTCCGCTCCGCTCGCTCACCGCCAGACAAAGCAGCTCCGCGTCCTTCTGTCGACGCCCAAAAGCGGGGGGGGGGAGAAAAAACACCAGCCTGGAAGCCGGGCTGGGTCTTCTTACGACCACCCTCCCTCCGTGTTCAGCGGGGTCTTTTTTTCATTTTTTTTTTACCTCCGGCCGGCGGCTCACAAAAGGCTTTGCGGGAATTCCGCCTCTTTAGCGGGGAGCTAACACGGCCGGACCCGCCTTCTCCAATTTGTCAACAAAGGGGCCTGACGAGCCGGGACAAGCCCCGCCCCCATGTTTCCATAAAAGGATCCCGAGCCGTGGGTAACCTTTCTCCCTTCCCGGTTCTCCCCCCCCCCCCCAAACCTCCACACTTCATATGTTCCGACGCCGTTAACGCGGAGCTATCATGGCGGAGCGCGGACAGCAGCCCCCGGCCAAGCGGCTCTGCTGTCGGCCGGGATACAGCGCGACGTGCAGGCAGGGCCAGCGGGCCGCCGGGGCTCCGTGCGGCGGCGGCGGCTCCGGCTCCTCCGCGGCCGGCGGCTCCGGCAAGACCCAGAGCCCGGAGACGCTGCTGGACATCGCGGCCAGGAGAGTGGCGGAGAAGTGGCCCTTCCAGCGGGTGGAGGAGCGCTTCGAGCGGATCCCGGAGCCCGTGCAGCGGCGGATCGTGTACTGGTCGTTCCCGCGGAGCGAGCGGGAGATCTGCATGTACTCGTCGTTCGCCAGCGGCGCGGAGGAGCTCAGCGGCGGCGGGGAGAGCGGGGACGAGACGCGGCTGCCCTTCCGGCGCGGCATCGCGCTGCTGGAGAGCGGCTGCGTGGACAACGTCCTGCAAGTCGGTGAGTGATGGGGGGAACCGGAGACACACACACACACACACACACATAGATTCACAAACAACACATGAGCCATATATGTGTGTGTGTGTGTGTGTGTGTGGAGGGGGGCTGACGACAAAGGGTGAAGCGCTGAGGCGACACACACACTGGGAGGCTACAATGGGGCTTTAAATCTGCTGGGCGCATGAATGGGAATGTGTGACTGGGGCATTTAAATCCTGTTTTGCTTGAGGCTGTTTGCATTTTAAATGCGGGGTTTAAAGCCTTAAAAATACATTTAAAAAACCGGCCCAGCCAGGGAGCAGATTATTATTTTTGAATTCCCTTTTTTTTTTTTTTTTAGGGGTGGGGGTGGGTTAGTGGGGGGGGGACACTGATGAAGTGGAGAGAATGGCTCAGATCTGCTATTTTAGTTGTGGACTGCCGGTAAATAAGACTGATGTGAAAGTTGCCCAAAAATCCCACACTGTTTTTAAGGTAGTTTGAGGTCAGGTCACGGGACTTGCAGGCAATTGTGACATGAAAAAAGTACAGAGAATGCCTCATGCATCACTCAGCCAAACGTTCATGTGATCAAAGCGACGCTTTGAAGGCACTTTTACATGCTTTCCGCGTACATCTCGCCCCCCGGTTAAAGGTTAAGCTGGGCCGGGTGCCGCAGAGACCTTCATCTCGTCTTTAAAATCAGTGTTAAATGATTACATAAAGGCCTTGAGTAATAAAGGAAGTGCTGTGTGTTGGGCTGGGTTAACTGACATTACATTTGAATGAGTCGCTCTGTTTGGTACAGTTGAGATGAATGATAATTGCATGCGTGTTGCATCTTTGTCAGCCCGCAGTGTAAAGATAACCGTGAGCGGCTTAACTGGAATAGAAATATGAAAGAGAGTCACACATCCAGTCCGCTGCGATCATTTTAAACACATTTATGTTTGTCAGAAGCAGAGAGTTTGTGCTCATGAAGCGTGAGAGGGAAATTTCAGAGCTGCTGATTGTCGGCTTGTTTATAACCAAAGGAAAGGCGGCGTGGATTTCCCCCCCCCTGCGTGAAACAGGAACAGACACCTGTGTGCTGAACTGACAGTTCCTCACGCATGACGACTTTCCTCCACCGACCGTGCTTGTGACTGGATCTTTTTATTTTTTTTTATTTTTTTGCAGAAATTTTCCCTTTCTCTCTCCATATTTCGTCACGGCGCTCCGAGCACGGCTGTCTTTGAGATTTTAATTACCCCGGCACACATATCAAATACCCCTGGATTCCTATTGAGAGTTTGGCACTTTGTTCCTATTTTCATGTTCATTTGTGTCTTTCAAGCTTCCTGTCGCCTCCGAAAAGGAAGGCAAACAAAAGCATCTTTTCACTCCCTTGTTAAGTAGAAGAGATTTGGAAGGAGGAAGCGTATTGAGGCACAAAGATTCTTTTAAATGGGCAGTGATTCACACCAGTCTGGAGCCAATAGCTTCAGGTTTGGGTCTTTGTGTGCGTCTGTAATCGAGAAAAAAAAAAGGCAGGGAGGGAAGCGCGCTCGGCGGCGTCGGATTGAGCAGATATCTCACTTTGACGCGGACGATCGTCGCTTTACAGCCTTTTGATTGTCTGTCACCTGTGTGCCTCAGCAGACTCGGGACACCTTTTTTTCTCCCCAAGGGACTGTAATCCCATTAATCTGCATGCCTAATTTGAATTGTAATGCACCCTCGAACACTTCTGCATGACCTGTCCTGCCCCCCCCCCCCCTCACACACACACACACATACACACTTTCAAATGCGGTAGCTTCATGTGGGCTTTGTGTACTCACTCAAGGGGCCGTTGGGAATACACTCTCAGCACACACCAGCATATTTCCTGCCAAAATTAGAGGCCCATATACTCTCAGATATCGGAGAATGTTCCTGCAGGGAGTTGATGTTGTTATTCTGGAGAGTGATCATCGGGGCTCATGACTAGAATCTCTTTATTATCCAAGTGTGACGCATGGAATGTGTGTGTTCCCTCCTATAAACGCAACAAAGGAAGATGAAGAATGCTAAAATAACGAGATTAGCTATAGTTGAGTCTGTTGACTGATTATATTGTGTGTGTGTGTGTGTGTGTGTGTGTGTGTGTGTGTGAGAAGCACAAAAGTTGCTCCGAATTCGCGAGTGCAAAAAATTCAGTGTGACAGGCTCACAAAGAGGAGTAACGGTAGGACAGACACACACACACACACGGGGAGGGGGATTCTTGGCCGATTGCATCCCGACCTGGAATTTGCTGGAAAAATAAAGCCAAGAAGCGATAAATAAAAGATGTAATCTCCCCACGTGCGGGGGCTGCACCGGAGGAAAGCAGGGTTTTTCTCGCAGCGGACCTTGAGGAAATGAATTGGCACACATTTGCTGTGGACCCTCTTACCCCCACAACAACCCCTCGCAGTTAATCAGCGCAAAGATAAAGGGAGCCATTTTTCCCTGCCAGAGCAAACACAGGAGCTCAGACTCCTGGGTGACTCCGCTCCCCCGGCGGAGGCGGAAAAAGCGCCGTTTTGCCGTGATGTTATTGAGCCGAGCGAAGCTTTTCGCACAGACACCGCAGGAGAAAAAAAGGGAAAAAAAGCGTGGACAGGACACGGGTCGAATGGAGGCACTTAAACCGTAACGCAACATAACACCGGGTCACAGTTTCATGCGTCAAACCCGGAAATCAAAACCTATAAGCACCAAAAAAACATCCTGATTTGTGTCTGAAATTCGACTCAGATATGCTTCTGCAAATGTATTGAAGCAAATTCATCACTTGGAGGATGAAACCCTATATCTGGGGAGGATAAAAGCGAGGTCAAAGGTGAGAAAGGGGCGCAGTTAACATAAGCAGACTGTTTGCTTTCAGTTCAAAGTGAAAATACATGCGGCGATCGCTGCAGAGGACGTGTGTAACGGGGTCGTCACCAAACAAAGTGCAGGCCGAGTCCGCACGGGTCTCCTGTCCTCCAATATCTTATAGCGAATCCGCGGCGGAGGACGAGCGGCTGCGGCGTGAAGCGGCTCTCCGTTGAGCCTCGCGCCGAGAACATGAAAGCCCTTTGTCTCGGCGAGTTCGCACCTGGGGCTCGGAGGGGCGCATACTGAACGGCAGCCTCGGCCGAAGACGCATTCGAGGGGAGCGCTTTGATGTGTCGGGAGAGGAGCCAGCACGTCACTCCAAGGGTGGATTCTGGGGGAGAATGTGAATTTCGGCGCGCAAACTCACATTCCAACGGCTCTAAACCCTCCAATGTGATGAGTCAGGCTGTTTAGGTGCAGGGTCGGGCGCTCGAATATAGGTTTGGAAGTATAGGCTGCGGTGTTTGCGCGCACACACACACACACACAGCACCGTCATTTCGCCCGCGTCGTCAAAACAACCTCAAAACAGAGACTCATCCCCTGACGTACACGAACAGAAGCGCCGGGGCGCAGAAAACACACCGTAATGTGCTGGTAAGACACATTTACATCCGCGTCTGGGGTGTGAGGTCAAAGGTCATCCAAGTGCCAGTGTTTTTGTCCAGGAAAATGTCAGCTTTGGTTTAGCAGTTTGCTCACGTTGCGAATATTCGTATTTTTGTCGACGCAAAACGGCTTGTTATTCGGGCGGATGAGAGCCGTCGCCCGTCTCTGCGAGTAATCTATAATCCCTTTATCTCGTCTGAAACAATAACTTGATTGATCAGCCGGCGCACTTATTCATCCGACTGTGTGTTTTTGAGGAGCAATTTGTTGTGTAAAAGTCATTTTTAAGTCCCAGCATGTAATAAGCTGCTGGCTCCTCTTCCTCTCATGCAGATTTCAAACTGGTTCTCTAATGGAGGGTGTTGATCTTTTTCCAGCCTTCCATGGCATCTTTGGCGACGTTATCAATGGATGATCAACAAAACAATCCAGTCATCAGATGCAGAAGTAGAAGTAGTTTTAGGAACAGAAAAATGCTTATCTCTGTCTTTCCGTCAGCCTCTGCTTCTCTCGAGGCAGCTCTGAGTTTACATTTGTACACTGACGTGCAGAATGTAAGACTCAGTCCTCAAGTCTGCCACCGGCCTGTTGCTTCACGGATCGGAGGCCGGCAGAGAGAGATTTTTTTGTTTTTTTGTTTTGAGTCTTGCATACTTACAGTTTTCCTCCCGTTGCGTCACGTCACGGTGAGGAAAGCGTCCCTGTGGTCAGATGATGCTCGGCGGCTGCTCGGCATTGTGTCGCCACACAGTGAAATCCAGCAGCAGTGATGCACTTCTGTCACCGCTGGCAAAAGTCAACCTGCGGCGCCTTTACACGGACGCGCCTCGATCTGCGGCCCCCTGAGATCAGCCATCACTGAGCTCTCGGTGACTTTCCGAGAAAAAACACTTTTGCTCGTTTACAGGGCAGCTGATTATAACTTTCGGGTAGTTGTGTGAATACAGGTACAGTACTTAAAAAAAACTAGGATAGGATCTAGTGGAAAAAGTCCATGAATAACCAAGGAGCCCGAACGAGTAGTAAGAGCATAAATGAACAGAAGGTCGACATTAATAATCCCCTTTTTTATAAATACAGTAATATTTTGTGGTGCTGAATTTTTGATGTTCGTTGGCTGAAAGCTGCAATCATCAAACAAAACAGGATTGAAACAGTCCTCTTCATGTGTAATGAACCTCAAACATATGTTTCACTTATTTAATTAAATAATGAAGGAAAAAACAGATAACTTTTTCCACACAATTCAAATAGTTTCCACAGTGTGAAATTGATTTTTGCTGTTGTTTCAGCTTTTTGTCACACTATTTTTGTTTTTTTTGTTTTACAAAACCAAGACAGCTTTTTTTCCCCTCCCTCCTGCTGTTTGACCTATTGATAAGTCGATTCCGTTGCAGGTAATTAATCACCCGCTCCATTCAAAAGATCAACATCAGAATCTCCGCCTGCGTGGCTCAACTTAATCTCTTCTATTGTGATGCAGTATATACTCTTTAATGCTAAATTCAGCCTGCTGTGTAATTAAATTTGAACCCGGCACTAATTTGTGTTATCTCTCCCGCACTCAAACAAACACACACATACAGTAAACACACACTGATATGCTCATGAAGCCTCGGGTCTTTCGTGTACACTGATTACTGCCGCCTCGCTTTCTCATCTCAGCTTTATGAGGAATCAATGAATCGGCTCGCAGCTACTGAATGATGCAAAACTGCATAAGTGTGCCCAAGGAGCCTGAAATCACACTCACACACACACACGCGTGAGCGCGCGGACACACACTGACCGCTCGGCCTTTCATGCTGTTGATCAGCATTAATAGCACACGTGTCGCACCTCAGCATACTTCTCCTCTGCTGGATCAATTTTTATTAGAGCCACGTTAGCTTTAAAGCACCGACCGACCGCCGGCCGAGGCCTTTTTTTCACCATGACGACCGACCGCGAGCATCGCCACGAGGTGAAGCAGGAAATCAAACATTGAGTCGCCGAGCGGACGGACGGTGAATCTTTGCAACTGTTTGCTTTCCTGTTGTTGCCGCTGGCCGAGGGCCTTGGAGTCCTGCCCAG
>CAESWR010000761.1:103778-131619 GCA_903171835.1 Mullus surmuletus
GTCTACAAGTTGAGTCATTGTTTTCATCTGTTGGCGATGAGTAATGTCAGGAATTGCGACGGCAAGTGAATGCATTTAAAGGGAAGGGAAGAGGGGGAAAGAAAACACTAATAGACTGGGTCTGTATTTCAGTTTAAGGACGAGGCAAAATGTAAGATGTGTGTGTGTAAGAAGGCAGCGGTGACGACGCAGCTGAACGGGAAGTCGGGTGAATGAGATGCAGAGAGGAAGGGGAGCCTCAAAACAGACACATGAAAGAGCGATCAGTGTTGCCGCACCTGCTGTTTAACCAGAACGCCTCTTTGCCCCGAAACGCCGAGCAAGCCGGATCGTCTGTTTAGCCCAAACAGAGCAGAGGCCGAGGGTGTGTGTGTGTGTGTGTCTGGTTTGATGCTCTGCCTTGATAAGGTGTGACCTGCATCCTGTTTTGACAGCTCTGGGCTCCTCCTCTGCTGTGACGCTTTAGGAAAGTATTCTCCTCTCCCGGAGGCACGCCGTTATGACGTCACGCTGGCAGTTAAACGGCCGCCATGGGACAAAGACCAGCCCAGGGAGCGTTGTTGGATCGATTGTTAAACACACACTCACGGGGGGCACATGCTCACCGCTCAGAAGATCGGGCAAAAGTGCAATTTCTTGTTCCTCAAAGCCGGCGTGATAAAAACCCAGAGCTGTCGTCGTAGCAACAAGTCCACAAGTGACTTCTTTTCTCAGACCAGTTTAAAGGATTTCAGTTGTCTGCCGTCATAACGAGAAAACGACTTTGTAACAATAAAGGGTTTTCGGGGGTTGGGCGGCATCACGGGTCAACGCATGACTGTCTCGCTCACCTCAACAAGGACGGAACGGTGAATGCTCGGCAGATTAAGAGTTGCTTATTTGAGAATCACCGCTCTAGCTCCGTTTGAATAAAGAAATCAACTGGATGCAAATTGGCAGGATTCTTATTACCTGATAACTGCGTGTTGAACCACGTTTTGAGGTCGAACCCATTCCGTCGAGATGCGCTGACTCATTGCTCTCATCAAGCCGCCCATCTGAAGACGTGTGCTAATTTTTCACCAGTCTCACTTTTACACACACAGACACACACACACAGACACATCGAAACGTACGCCTTGAATGTGGACGTATGACAACATACGCCCTAAAAAAACGAGTTATGGGGTACGAATGACTCAGTTTTAAACTGGCCCTAATGTTTCCGTTGTGACGCTGCGTAAAAGTGCACTCCGTGACCTCAGGGAACTAACTGTTAGTGGTTTGTAGGTCAAAGGTCACACTTGTCTGCCTCGCGGACACAAAACTCTAGCCTGCAGCAGGTTTGTTTGCATGTGTGTGTTTGGAGAGGTGCCGATTTTGAAGATTGATGAGTGTTTTTTTCAGCATTTTCTTCCTCTTTTTGATCTTTTTAAATAGAGTTTTAGGATTTTTATAGCTCCCTGCTGCTACCTTATAAGGCAGAGGGAGAAAATACATTTGGGGGGGCGTTACCCACACATTTAGTTGTGTTGCTCATTCCCAGAATGCACGATCTTCACAAGTCTGACCTCATTGTAAAGTTGACTAACCAGGCTTTGCAACGGACTAAAATACATCACCAATTGGTATTATTTATGGGGTGAAATGATTGTCTGAAATAACATTTCTGTACTTTTTTGACAGATTTGGGCACATTAGCTGGGGGCATTACCCATGCAATTAGTTGTGTTGCTAATTCCTCAAATGCAGGGTCGTTGCAAGTTGTAACTCATTGTAAAGGCGAATAATCAGGCTTTCCAACTGTCTAAAACCCAACACCAATTGATATTGTTAAAGGGGAGAAATGATTAACTGAAATAACGTTTCTTTCCCTTTTTTTGAGGAGTTTAGTTGGTAGAAAATGTGAAGTTGTTTGTCCAACTTGTGGAAATATGGCTGGACTACAATCTGGAAATTCATGATGGTGGAAATCAGATTTGAGGGAAAATGTGGCTGCAGTGGTGGGTGGGGGTGGTGGGGATGCGGAAGCAGCTGGAGTGGTAGCACTGCCCCTCCCACAGGAGCAGAAGAAACATTCAGGTTATTCAGAGTTTGCCTTTGCCCACTCAGAGACCCTGCATCTCCCAACGCATTTGTTCCCACAGTGTTCCGCCTCTCTTGTTTGTTGTCGGGCCGGCCTCACTCATGTGCCGGGTTATTCCCACAATGAGTCTTTTTCCATTTTTACATCCTGGTTATTTTGGTCTGCATCTCTCCAGATGTAAATAATTTGGATGAAGACGTATTGTTTCTGCTAAAGGCTACCAGAGAAGCTCTACTTCACCTCGTTGTTAATGTGGCACAATCATCCAATAAGCATCTAAGTTGGAGGGAAATATATGAACTTTGGTGCTCCTCTAGTTTAGGAAATGATCTCACTTTCAATCAGCCAGATTAGCAGATAATGACAGATCATAAGCTTCGTTAAAACGTAAATCCGGAGCCAGGAGAGTGCTCTTAACAAGTCGGCATTGGAGGGTAAGACAATATTCCCGCAGAAAACCCCCACTCAGATCTGCAGGAAAACGTTTACGCGACAATCAGATCATCATGTAAGCGAAAGACTAAAAGGTTTCATCTTGATTTTATTTACGTCTTTGCGGGATTCCTGAGCTCATTAGCTGCAGCGGCGCAGCTTGTGAGGGGTCTCCGAAGAGCCGCTGCAGCATCTCCGGGGTGGGAGCAAATGCATTTGGAGAGGAGAGGCACTGGCTGGCCCACTGATGGTCCTCAGAGGATAAACAAATGACTTTTGCCCAGCACATCGGGAGCAGACAGCACTCAAACAAATGCTTTTAAATGGGGAAAGACGGGGAGGAGAAAATCCTTCTCCGTCTGTTTAGGAGCTTGTTGTCGAACCTTTGATTGCCGTCATCTTCTCTTGTAATTGCACATTTGTCTGCTTCCGAGTCTCTTCTGACAGGCTGGCTGCTTGATAGTGGACTCTACAGTTTAAAATGAAATAGAATAAAATAAAAATCTCCGTTTCACATTTTCGTATAATTAAATCACTGCCTTTATTAGGAGGTTTTGACACCAGAGAGGATTGACACGTAGATTTTTTTTTTGCCCTGTTTGTTCCTGCTGTGGGAACTGTCAACAAGATAGCGATCCAAATTAAAGCGCAAGTGCGCGGCGTCTGTGTATCCATGTTCCCGCAGAGCTGTGTGTCACATGTACAGTATGTTCTGTGTTTGTTTCAGCAATGCATTCAAGCTGAATTACCAAGGGGGGCCGAGCAGGCAACCGCCCAGGGGGAGCGCGTGGCACATCCCGCCCGTAACAGCCGACGCGAACCGTGTTCCACTATAGAATAAGCAGCCTATAGCACGCCGATCCCAGCAGGATTTCGACCGTATCGCTCTCGCGTTAAGTGAAACATTCTTGTTTTATGGACAGTCCGGCTATCGTGAATCATAGTTTAAGGTCAGAAAATAGCTAAAAATGGCAAGCACTGGTCGTATTAGTGGTGCTCTAGTTGGCAAAAAAAAGACTTTTCCATTTTCATGCTTGAAGTGATTTATGAGTAAAAGGGCGGAAACGGCTGTTGGTAGCCACAGATAGTGTAGCGCACACTTTCAACTTGGCATGAAATGATGTTTTGTGTAGCCTTCAAACATTTTCAAAGACGAGCTTCAAATTGGCAGTTGTGTGCAAACAAACAGATTCAAAGCAAAGACTTTTCGGTGGCGAAATCAGCCCGCTACCAGAAAATCTGCGAAATAAAACAGGCGGCCGCAAATGAATTTTTCTTCCTCTTTGCTGATATAAACCATCTTCTCCATTTCAAATGTAAAAGTCATCAAAGCGGTGCAGCCGGCTTCCGATAGCCGCGCACAGCTCCGATCATCACCTTCCTCCACCATCATCCTCAAATTACATGCAAGCGGCGGGAGTGAAGCATCTCCGAGTGCTCTGATAGTTGTAATAGTAATCGATTCGGGTGCCGCTACGCACTCCGATAAAAAGCACTGAGTGGTTCCTCGTGTTGTTAAATAGCCCATCTCTTCCCCTTGCTAGTTTTAGAGAAGTGGCCCTTTCCACAGAGCGGCCTGTTTCCTCCCTGCACACTCGCAGACGGGTCCTCATTGGAGCCTGAACGGCAGCAATTAGACACAAAACTTCAGCCGAGGTCCCCTTTTCACTGCACGGCGGAACGGACGCCATAAAACAGCGGCCCCAGTTGTGTTCGTCGTTTTCTTGTCTGGGTGACGAGACACTTTGCAATTTCTCGCGTGTTGTAAAGGGTGGCCTCTTGTTTTTGTGAAAGAGCTGAGGAATTTCTTGCTCGAGGAGGGCTCCTTCCCCTTTGTAGTATTTGAGTGCGGGCCGGTATTTCGAGAGTTGGGACGAGGGTGAGACCACAAGAGGCCGGTACTTTTCAAAAAGTTAGTGTTTAATTCTCATGGGCGTTGTAGAAAAGGGGCAAAAAACATCAACTGAATAGAAAAACAACAAAGATATGAACACTCTAGTATGGCATTTTGTCTACATGTGCAAAAAGAGCATTGATTAGCATAGTCGTAGTGTAAGAAGATGGTGGCAACTGCTTAAGAAGGACACAGATTGACCCAGTTAACTCAAATCCTCATTGACCTCATTTTAAGATTGCATGAAGGTGTATCCTCCAGCTCTTTGCAACCCACACACAACCCCCCACCCCTTCTTCCCTTAACACATTACCTTATTAGTGGCAGGTCTCAGGCCCAGACGACTTGCTTAACCCCTCTCCCGCTTAGGTTTGCCTTGAGTCTCACTTATCTGGAGAGACACTCTTGCCAGATTCAATCAGACTTGGCAAAGTAGCTTACAAATTAAGCTAACATTGGCTCCCACCTCCATGCAATGCACAGCACAGTATGTCTCACCAAGCAACAAGTTCATGTTCATTGTACACGAAAATTCTGAAATATTGTTAGATTGTGAGATAGTTTGGTATTTTTTTTCTACCAAATGACCATTGTTTGCTATGTTTTGGACGTTGGTATCTGGAATATGTGTTGTCCATTCTTGACACTTTTGCTCTGTTGACTTTTGTCTTAGACCGAAACAGATGCCACATAAGATGCGTCCAAACCATGCCTTTCCAAACCTATACCCCTATTACTATTTGTTTCCATGGTGATAGGTGATCCAATATATGTTCCAGACAGGTTCTCTCATTAATGAGGTTTGAATCTATTAGAATTAGCAGTGACAATAAAAAACATCTACATCTAATGAGAAGCTGATCTGAAACCAGTTGCCGGGGACAGATGGTAATCAGCGTAGCGTGACTATTGATTGGTTGTTTACCTCTCCTTCCTTCCTACAACCCCAGAGGTGCCTCCGCATCTCCACGGGTGAGAGATTAGGTTCCCCATTGTCATCACAAGATGTATCACAAGAACACGCACAATACACACTCGCGCACACAAAGCACACCTTGGCTGAGGAGCTCTCACTTACGCCTGACCGGGCAGCTTTCGGCGGCTGAGTAGCGGGCATGCTTGTGCGCCGCGGATCTCGCCGCCCTTTGTGTGCTGAGAGACGTGTTAAACGAGGGGCTTCGGCCACATAGCTGAGAATGACCCCCTGCAGCCACAGTTTCAGGGGGCGATGTCGCACACGGCCTCTGGCATGGAGATTTCCTTAGACTCGACTCTGTAGGGAGCTGAACTATGGCCCTTTCACATGCTAACGCCCCCTTAAAGAAACCCCATCTCCCCATTTGTCTCCTCTCTGGGCAGCAGAAACGACTTAACCTAGTTAGAAGCGAAGTGTTAAAAAACGCGCCCTGCCACTGCGGCTGTGAAGGAGTTAAGTTTGGTTGCTATGCGGTGCACAGGGCTGTATTATGCAAGCTGTGAAACAGACACAGAGAGGAAGTGCATTACAGAATGCTGAGCTCAGGGCTTTGGCCCGCCGCCAAGCATACACTCCTGCATGTGCACACACACTCAGCTGAGGGCATACCGATTTTTCCAGCAGCACAGCGGCCTCCTCCTCTCGAGTCACTCTCTGTGTTTCTGTTACGTCACTGGTTCAGCTGTGGGCCAGGCATGACTGGGGTAGGGCGGCGTAACGGAGCGCGCCATGCTTCTCAGTGTCTGTGTGGGTGTGTGTGTGTGTGTGTGTGCGCGCATAACAGACAGGATGTGGACTCGTGGTTGTGTGAACTGTGATCCAGTGTTTGTGTGTCATGTGTCTGCTCAGCAGGAAAGGCGGTAGCAAGAACCGAAACGTTTTCTATATTACTCTGCAGACTCCGCTGTAGTTTGTTGTTTTTTTTGTGCTTAGTTCTCCATCACACGCCCCCCCCACCCGCCCCCCACAATACCACCATCACCACAAACAAACAGACGCCGATGACGTCTTTCTTCCTCCCAGCAAGGGTGATATGTGTCAACGATATAGTGTGTGTCACGTGTACAAGAACATTATCTTTCAACTCGTGTTCTGGGATGACCGTGCTGAGAGTTTTTGTGCATGTCTGCTTTTCGCAATTAGACTGCTTAAAAACCGTTACTGCTTGTTTTTGTCGCAGACTACTGCCGTCTGAAAATGCGTTCTCCACTTACACAGGGTGCTTTGAACATCGCGAGCTGTACATCACAGATAGCTGTGGTAGGAACTGGTGGGCTAAAGTGTGTTTCATGCATGTGGGGCGTATCACAAAATCAGACGCTTAGCGGATTTCAGCAAAACACCACTAATGTTGACAGATCACGGTTGAACTATGTCGTCAGGAGTCCAAAACATTTCTGAAGATGTTCTACTTCAGATTGATGTTTCAGTGATTAAAAAAAAAAAGTACATCAGCAATCAGAGAGACCTTGAACAGATCACCATGGTTCCCCTGCAGACATCTGTGATGTTTTCAAATATTGTCTCCTACCATCTGGGACACAATTAAATGTGTGGCTAGCATTGGTGGAACACGGAGATAATGGCGTCCAAGTTGACCATGTATTGGGAGTTGAAGTAGTAAATCTCTTGTCATGCTCCTGTCCGATTTAATACTTTAATTTCTTCAGTTATTGAATACAGATTGAATACAGAGTGAAATATCTGTTCAGTCCATTTATAATGACATGCTAAAAAAGCAGCAGGACTGAGTTTCGATTGGGTCATTGCACCCAGAGGTGCTTCTATTTATGCTGGTATAACCAGGAGCTAATGCTTATTGAATCACTTGATTTGACACACACAAAAAAACATGGGTCTCATGATTGGTTTTGAAACGGACGTTTCAATGTTTAAAGGACAGATCTGTGATGGAGCATTTTCCATTTTCTTTGGTTGGAATTACCATCTAATGCGACCTTTGATGATCTCATCTTTCATCTGTCTGCGTGGCACCGTAATTTATCAGCTCCATAGCTGACCAGGTTTCATATAACACCATGCATCTGATCGAAAGTAATTACTCATTTATGTGAAATGTGTCAGGTACACAGAACTAAACTCAAGAGTTGAATCGAAAAATACTTTTGTATGTACTTTGTTCTCCTCCCAGTGAGCCAGTACAGACAGTCACAATGGTTGATGATAAACTTACTGTTTGTAACTGCTTGTCTCTAACCAGCATCTGATACCATCTGTTATCATTTGTAAACCACCAACCCAGTCAGACGCAGGATTGTTGCCCTTTGTTAACACATCCATATGTCTGCTCTTTGTCTCTGGATTAAAACAACATTTAAATCCACATTTCACTTGCAAATACTTTCTTTTCACATCTATATTTGTAAAAGGTGTCTGTTGAAGTGGAAAATGAAAGCACAATCATGCGTACCTTTCCCATCACATATGACTCCATTTGCGTCAGGGTTTGTTTTCCTCTCATAGCTCCACATATTTAAAGAAATGTGAGTATAGGAAGTGACTTTCCGCCCAACCCAAAAAACACTGGAGGCCCAGAGGCCCACAGCCTGTAGGCTTGATCTCGCTTGAATGGACCATAAGTTCATTGTACGATAAAAGGTCTCTGAGTGAAATGATCCTGTCATTTTTTTAGAGAGCGGGGTGGCGTTCAGGGTCAGGTAAGCACAGCAGGTGTTGTGCAAGGGAAATGAAAAGGAAATCAGAACGTCTGGTTCTAAAAGTTTCCTCCTTGCCCCTTCAGCCACCAAAGTTCCCCCCCTATCTTTCTATCCTTTTATTATTATTATATTTATTCATATAAGAGTTTGCTTAAGTTTTTTTCATTGGCACTTAGAATGTTTGTTTGGAGCCTTGCGTCACTCTCACTGCTTCAGATAATGTTTTTACTTGATAGTCGGCCCCTCAATGCTCTCTGGACAGGGCTAAACTACTGCCGGGCAAAATTGGCAACCAGCTGATGATCATAGCGTAGCATTTTAGCGCATGAATAGCAGATATTTCCCCCAGGAGTTGGTGGAGAACAAAGTAAATGTGTTCAAATATATTGGTGGCCTGAATAGAGCCTCCAAAGATGGTCAGTGTTGCTCTGTATCTTTTTGAATTGTGACTACAGAGCATCTGCTAACTAGCATGCTAACATTGTAGTCCTATCAGCCGTATTTTCTTACTGTGTGATTGATGGTATCATTTTTTTATCGTTTCCTCGGCAGGGTTTCACCTCAGCGGCACAGTAAGGGAACCTGCAACGCCGTCAGAGCCCGAGTTGGTCTGCAACGTGAGCGTCAGCTTCGACCGCTGTAAAATCACGGCAGTGACGTGCAGCTGCGGCAACAAGGACATCTTCTACTGCGCCCACGTCGTGGCGCTTTCGCTTTACCGGGTGCGGAAGCCGGAGCAAGTCAAGCTTCGGCTGCCCATCTCAGAGACTCTTTTCCAGATGAACAGAGACCAGCTGCAGAAGTTCGTTCAGTACCTCATTACGGTCCATCACACGGAGGTGCTGCCGACGGCGCAGAAGCTAGCAGACGAAATTCTGTCACAGAACTCCGAGATCAACCAGGTCCACGGTGAGTGCGGGAGCTGGTCGTGTTTCATGTGCTCTCAGTTGAAGAACAGGAAGAACTCGCCTCCGTAGCTTGCATGCAGTACAAACACGCACAGAGGAACACAAATACACAAGCAAATGTGGGTACCTGTGTTAGATTTCCTTTGTCTCGCACCAGTGGAAATCCAGCTGGAGACTGCCGACCAGGGAATCAGGAAAAACAAGCTGTTGAAGAGGAACAGAAGAGAAATACTTTGATCACACATGTTTGTGTGAGCGTGCTTGTCAGGACATGAATTGACAAAAAACAGCTCCTGGACCTTTTACCAACACAAATACACACAGGCCCCTCAAACCTTACCCTACCGTGAGACAAAACCCAGTCCTAACCTGAGCATCAAAACTGGTCTCAACCTTCAACATACCCTTTGTAAGTGTAGCAGACAGTGCAGAGTGATCAAAAGATGGCTTTACCCACCTACAAACCAAGCCTTCGTGCTGTGTGTCGTTACATATCCTGTTCTCAGACTGGTTGAGAGGTATTTTTGCTTTGTTATACCATGTCTGACAGCTCTTGTAGCCTGCACAAATACTTAATCAACCTTTTTAGTCAGGCTACTGGTAAGCATCCGCAAGATTGAAGGTCGTAGATAGGTTGGAAATGTATACTTTCTTTTTCTTTAGTCAGTCTTTGCTTGTAGAACTTCTTCTGACTGGCAGCAGTTCCACCAACGCAATGTTCGGCAAGGTACAGCAGGTATACGAGCAGCACATCTACCCACAAATACCCGGCAGCAGTGAGCCGTCCTACAAGGGTTGCCCGCCAATGTCTGGCGCCATCAGTTTGTTGCCACAATTTGCAGATACAACTTTGCAATAACACTCAGCCGCACTTGCTCCGACTTCTGTACTCCACTTCTCCCTGGGCGGCTTCTCTCACATTTACACTGTTGTCTTCCTGCAACAACTCACCTCCCGCCAGATTTGAGAGTGAGACTTCTCCTGGAGCGAGCCTTCTGTTCCACACGTCTGTCTCTGTAGGGTTCCTACAGAATACAATAACAACACGGGCCAGCAAGTTAAAGCAAGTATTTGTTGGGTGGACTTTGCATCACACAAATGCCATGTTGGATTACATAGCATTTTTTTTGACATTGATGATGTTGGAAAGGTCCCAAATAAGTCTATCCCTATTTATATTTAGACCCCAAAACACAGGAAAGAGATTTTTGAATTCATACTATTTGTAGTAGTCACTGTTTTGGTGGAAAAAATACTATGAATCTTTTGTGGCACCCAACTATTAAGTGATGGATATGAGATCTGTGTGAATATCTGAGGCTAAACTTTTATCTTGCGCCTCATCATATCTCATCTCATTCTTAGAAGAGAAGGCAGAGAATTTGGCCAAGGTCGGCTTTCATATTCTCTTTTTGCTTGTGTCTGCTTGATCGAATCTTTTCAGTGGCTCATGTTGATTGTCTCTAATGTTGGCTGCTTATTGTTGCACATTTTGCAGATTTTATGTTATTGATCAGTGTTTAAGCTTAAGCAGCTCTTGCATTTATTCATTCACGCAATGCAAATTCAGCAAAGCGTGAGTGCCGCACGCTGACGCAGGCATATTCCTGTCTGTGGCTCCCAAAGGAGGGAACTTTCTGATTTCTACATACGAGAAAGAACTAATAAACAGGGAGCTTTAGTAACACTCTGGTTACCTTTGTGGGACACAGGAGCTCCAGACCCGACGGCCGGGGCGAGCGTGGACGACGAGAACTGCTGGCATCTGGATGAGGAGCAGGTTCAGGAGCAGGTCAAGCTCTTTCTCTCCCAGGGAGGGTACCATGGGTCGGGGAAGCAACTCAACTTACTGTTCAGCAAGGTAACAACCGCCCTCTGATGCAGACATTAGCATCTCTCAGCTTCAGCCAGGCCACACGCTTACCCACGATGCCCCCTGTGACTCCGCAGGTGAGGGAGATGCTGAAGATGAGGGACTCCAACGGAGCACGCATGCTAACGCTGATCACAGACCAGTTCATGGGCGACCCCAGACTGGCGCTGTGGAGGCAACAGGGGACCACGATGACTGACAAGTACAGGCAGCTGTGGGACGAGCTAGGTAGGAGCGAGCAACATCTGCATCGAATATCCACATCCTCTGCTGCTCCACACCTGATAGAAACAATATATTTCAGATGCGATTTTAAATGGCAGTGCAATAAGAAAAGTAATAATAAACAGGTCATAACCATTTTAAACCTTGTAACTAGGATTAAAATAGTCAGAAACTCCTTAAAAGAGCTTTAATTAAGGATGTTTTCCTTCCCATTTTCAGTATATAAAACTTGATTTTAAATGCATAATACAAACATGGAACACTTCTTTATTGTGATTATAAACGAGCAATTATATAAACATACTAAATATCTGAAAAAGACAGTACAAAAGGTTTTTTTCCTTAGTGGAATATAATGGTTGTTACATATATTTTTTTCTGTCTCTGCGGGAGGAAATAGGCTTTTTTAATTAAATGTTGGATGTAGTTTGTATTTTCTGCTTTCCAATCTTCTGTCCCTTTTTGTTTTTGTTTGTCTTTATCTTCTTGCCCTGCATTTCGTCACTCACGTCTGACATCATTTAGCTCGGCTGCACTGTTTTTCTTTTCTCCTTGCTGTTGTCCTTGGTGCAGCCCTAACAAAGAGACGGAGGATAAAGCCTCCCTCCTACTCCTCCTGTCCCCTCCCCCCAATCGCCAGTCACCCTCCCACATTCCCCTCCCTCCCTCACCTCTCCTCCAGTCTTCCCTTTCTTTCTCACCTCACCTTCCTCTTTTTTTCCCCCTCCTCTCCCGTTTCATTTTGTCATCTGTCATCCTTTATTTATCCCCATTCATTGTCTATTGTCCCCCGTTTTCCCCTCATTCTTTCTTTTATCTGTTTTCCTCATCCAATCTGTATCCAATGTCTTCTGGTTTGAGTCAACAAAGCAGGTAATTTCAGACCATTTTCATTCTCAGACCACAAGTCTATGACAAGGTCTGCAGAAATCCCCCACTTTTCCCACCATTTTCAAATTAAAGAAGAGAGATCTATACATGTTGGAACAATTCTGTGTTTTTGTTTTTTTTATTTATTTAATCATTTATAATGTTCTTTTCTTTTCTCTATGTCCTTAAATCCAATCACACACCTATATAGGACATTTAAAAAAACCTTTAGTGAAGCTGGTTCATCTACAGATGAACAGCAGCCCCTGAGAGCATCATCGTATTTGCAATTGGTAGATGACAGCAGGATATTAGATGTTACTGATATGCAGCCAATAACGCCATACATCCCTGATAATACAACATTACAGGGCTTTCTAGTCTTCTTATGGTCTCAATTTAAGTCTTTCGCTTCCTTCCCTTTCCTCGTGATCACAGATTTGCTACCTCAGCTGAAAGTGAGATGACAAATTAGCATGTAATAATGTGCATAATCCACATTTTACCTGCATCGAACGGGGATAACACCGCCAAGCAGCTAGTTTGGTTTCAATTGTAACCCGTCCCCATCGATTGTAACAATATTTTCGATGACTTTGTGTTACCTGAAGCCCTTTTCCTGCAGGTTAAGTGTTTTAATGTCTAAATGTAAATGTGTCTGTGCAGGTGCCCTGTGGATGTGCATTGTGCTAAACCCCCACTGTAAATCCGAGCAGAAGGGTTTCTGGCTCCGACAGCTTCGCAGGTGGAACAGTGTGGACGTCTGCCCCTTGGAGGATGGTAACCATGGTAGCGAGCTGACCAATCTGACCAATGCTTTGCCCCAGGGCCCTCCTGGCAACCCAGGTGAGATGACACCCAGACAAAGAAGATACTCTCCTCTTCTTTTTTTCCCCCGCCAAAATTTCCTCTCCTGCTGCACATTTCCTCCATCTGTTTCTGTTCCCTCCTCAGCGCCTTAGCGTCCTCCTCCTCCTCCTCCTCCTCCTCCTCCTCCTCTACCGTTCTGCTGTATGAACGCTGTTAACTGTTCTTTCTCCACCCTCCCCCTTCTCTTGTAATCAAGTCTCTTTCCCTCAATCTCAGTGCCTTCGAGCCTTATTACCTTTTTAGTGTAGCTAATAGAATGAGCCTAATAATACAGTTGAGGTCCCACAGTTTTTTTCTGGCCTCCATTCCTGTGTGTGCTTCCATTAAATCAGAAACACAGAAGCATTTCTGTTCTGTTGCAATAAAAATGTTTCAAACCAGAAGGCACGGTTGTTTTGACTGTAATGGCTCCGCACTGTGGCATTACAAACTGACGTGTCTGCCGTTCACAGACTCACTGACTCGGCCTCACCGGACTGTGTTCACGCGAGCCATCGAGGCCTGCGACCTGCACTGGCAGGACCCCCACCTGCAGCACATCATCACAGAGGACCACTACACCAACTACTGTTACCATGACAACCTCGACAGCTCCCTCTTCGACGCCCGAGGGTGGCCCCTGTGGCACGGTGAGTGAGCAGCGACACGATGTTGGAGGGGAGACAAATTAAATTAATAAGGGAAACGAAGGGAGAAATTGAAATGTCTTTTCTCTCCGTGTCTCCGGCAGAGCACGTCCCCACTGCCTGCGCCCGAGTCGATGCCCTGAGATCACATGGTTACCCCAAGGAGGCGCTCAGACTGGCCATCGCGATCGTCAACACGCTGCGGAGGCAGCAGCAGAAACAACTGGAGGTCTTCCGCACTCACAAAAAAGGTAATTTTAACCTTCTTCTGAATGATGCTTTGCTATTAGATCACATTTGAGACATTTTGTGCTCACCAAACAATGCAAAAATACAACTCTGGTACAGTTCCGCTAAAAAACTATGTAATTAGACCAATATAATTGGGGTTTTAGTGTTTTAAACTTCCCCCTCGCCTAACTGTTCAATTAATTTTTTTGACTCAAATCTAATCAACTGATCTGTATAACATTTAATAGTTATAAAATCCACACGATTTCTTTTCAGTGCTACAATCATGTAAAAATACACCCCTGACCATTTCTGAATATATATATATATATGCAGTTTAATATTCTGTTTCAGTCTAGCTCACTTACAGGTGAATAGATGGCATGATAAAGTTGTATATGTGTCAATGCAGAGCTGCTCCAAAAAGGCATGACGTCAGTCACCAACCTGGAAGGCTGGGTGGGACACCCTCTGGACCCCATCGGCACGCTGTTCAGCACCCTCATGGACACGGGCCGGGGCAACGAGGACGTAGCCACAGTTCTGCTAGACTTCTCAGGTAGGAACACAGTCGCGGAAGGAGCGCTCAGACGATGTTGAGATACATCCGGTTGTAGCCGGTTGATCTGAAGCTTGAAAGTTTGAACTACTTTGTGTGTCAGATGATGATTTGGAGTGGAAGAGGTATGAAATGGAAGTACTCTGGTACGGTGCCACTATTTAAAAAGCGGTACTTCAGGACGGCGCTGGTGTTAATTTAATTCCCATCAGCGTTGCCGCAGTACGGCACGCATTTTCTGGAGTGTGCTTCAGAAATTTACTCTGCAGTGATTGTGTCTTCCTGTCAGAGCTGTAGGCCCATGATGACACAGACATGCTGATTGGCCCCCAGTCATCCTCCAATAACAGCTCATGAATAAGAGATGCAGCAGGAAAAACATTCCAATTAAAATGCATTAATTATGCAGGGGAGCTCAGCTAGACGAATCTCGCATACTGTAGGCGGTGAGGTGGTTTTGTTGCTCTTCAAAGCAGGGGAAGCGTTTAGTCGATGTAGCTGATGTGTTGAAGCCCGTGCGCGGAAGAAGTTGTGAAAGTTTTCAATTAAGACTTCTCGCTCCCAGCCTCGACTGTTTGTGTCTGTGTGTGCATATGAGTGTTCATCAGGGACTGATAAATCTCCCGGGACAAACTGTGAGGTCTGCGAAGACATCATTAAGCCGTTACAACACATGATTACTATCCCCAGGAGAATACATACAGTGAAAAAGAACACCAGGACGAACAAATAGATCAATAGATTTATCAATACTCCTCCCAATCCACCGCCCAGGGGGACCATTTACCCTCTTAAGTCATCTCTCACCCTGACTTCTCCCTTTGCTTCACCCTCAGGCTCGATGGCTTTGGGCAGAAGGACGGAGCATCCTGTTTTCTCAGCACAGCACTTCCTGGAAGAGGGGGATTCGTTCAAGTCCCTGGCTGTGGAGACGGCTCTGATTGGCTTAGGGCAGCAGCGAGTGATGCCAGATGGCCTTTATGCCCAGGAGAAGGTGTGCCGCAACGAAGAGCAGCTATTGGCCAAGCTCCAGGAAGTGGAGCAAGACGACACATTGGTGAAAATCTTCCGAAAGCAAGCCGTTTTCCTGCTAGAGGGTTAGTACATTTCACACTGTTGTATTTGTTAAGCCAATCTTAGGGTGGCTGACATGGTCTGAAACTTTAAATTAGATCTCTACTTCCTTATTTAGACTTTATCAAGTTAAAACCAGCTCAACTGAAAGGGGAATTTGGATAGAGCTAGGTTTGCCGTTGCCTCACGCCTCCGTGTTCTTAAGCTGTGGTATCTAACCCACACCAAAAAAGCAAATAAATGTTTTTCCCCAAATTTCAAAGCCTTCCATTGTTTGCTGGCTGCCATCTCTTAACTTCCCCCAAACGAGGAACAACATGTCACCCACAACCAACCCTTTGTGCCCCATTGTCTATTATGCTAAATGGGCGCTATGTTGCCTTAAATGTGTGTATTTAGCTGTGTGTACCTTTCAAACTTTGAATGTTTGTACTTTTGCATTCATAATTGTGTGAGTTAAACATTGGCAAAAATTCCAAACAAAGCAAACAAGCTGCATAGAGAGAAAAAAGCTGGATGCGTCACCCCATACTGTCACTTCTTTTCAAGCCAAGCTGGCAGCGTGGCTTGGACTTGGCAACGGGAAAATGTTCGCCTCAGGTTGAAGAATGTTTTTTTTTGTAGTTTAACATCATTCTGAGGTCATCACGAAGTATGAGTTTAGTTGGGCATGCCAGCATACCAAACTAAGGACATCAACACTTTCACTGTAAGCATCGGCTTCGGATCAAAGCACTGGCTGTCTGTGTGTCGCCCGTCAACATGCAAACATGCTAAACCAAATTAAGCACTCTGATAAACTATTCAATCAGAAAGTCCCAGCTCCGACGCCAAGACAAAAATCTTTCAACTTTGACCAACAAAGTGGTTGTCTAGCGTATAAGATGCTGATTCACTGTTCAAACTTCCCTGTTTCTCTTCAGCAGTATGAGGTCAGCAGCAGAATAATCTAATCCGCGCGGTCATCGGCCGGTTATATGGCAAAGCGCACTGAAGTTACTTGTTATTTTTCCCCCCTAACTGTGTTTTCTGTGTTTCCTCCAGCTGGTCCTTACAGCGGTCTCGGGGAATTACTCTACAGAGAGAGCGTTCCCATGCACACTTTTGCCAAGTATCTCTTCACCTCCCTGCTACCTCACGACGCCGAGCTGGCGTACAAAATTGCACTGAGGGCCATGAGGTGAGTGTACCCCTCCCCCTGCCCCCGTTTAGAACAGCGTTTTCTGCTCTGTGGGCCCACAAGGAACTTGGTGATGAGGAGGAACAGAAATAAAAGAGAGGGCTGGCAGACGGAATGAGGCAGGAAGTTACTGCCCTGCCTGAAAATGTAACCAGCGTGGTGCGTGTGGTGGAGCCAGAGATAGAGAAAATGAAAGCGAGAGGCAGATTTAGGAGCTATCTGGGACACTGTTTAATGACAAAACCCCCTTTTGCTGGAATATTCACTAAATAATTCAACACTGCTGAAAACGAGTTTGATAAAATGTGTGAATAATAAATACACGCTGTTGGTTTTCTCCCTGACCGCCAAGGGTGTTACGAAACTTTATTTCCTTTCACCCGAATTAAACCCCTTTGATTTTCAGATGTAAATCTTTATTTTTTTTTCCCATTTAAAACTTGCATTACAAAAGAGGAATATTAAACTACAGAAATATGCTATCACAGCAGCTTTATTGGATCTAACTCGAGCTTTGCAGGGAAAAAGGAATAGAGTTGTTATTTTTAAACCCATCCCTGCCCGAGGCAAAGAGCCACCTGAGTAACTGCGCTGGCACGCGAAGGAAAACTATTGATTTACTCCATAAAAAGCAGCATTGCACCGATTCTTCATCTTTGACAAAATGTTCCTCTGCGTTGTGAGATCTTTTCCCTTTGTATCTGATAATAAATGTTTTTATTTGCATTCAGGCTGCCGGTCCTGGAGTCCACGGTCAGCTCCGGTGACCTGTCTCGGCCTCACCATATAGTGTCAGTGGTGCCCAACCGCTACCCTCGCTGGTTCACGCTCAGCCACATAGAGTCCCAACAGTGTGAACTGGCCTCCACGATGCTCACTGCTGCTAAAGGTACCCACAAATCCACACACACACACATTTAGATCTTCAAATTTCTAGTTTTCTACACAGCGCATTGTGTTGATACCAGGTTACCTTTTTGTCCATTTGTTACAGTTCACATTTCTTATATAAACGACTATTCTTGGCATGACTCTTGAGTAATCTCGCCTCTGTTGTGTTGCCAGGTGACTCTCGTAAACTAGAAACAGTGTTAGAGTCCATCCAGAAGAACATCCACTCCTCATCTCATATCTTCAAACTGGCCCAGGATGCCTTCAAAATCGCCACTCTGATGGACAGCCTGCCGGACATCACGCTGCTCAAAGTCTCGCTGGAGCTGGGCCTTCAGGTGAGAGCGCGCTACCAACACGCACGCTAACACACAAACCCCGCCCCGTGCCACACTCAGCTAACCGTATGCTTCTTACAGGTGATGAGAATGACCTTGTCCACCTTAAACTGGCGGAGAAGAGAGATGGTGCGATGGCTGGTCACTTGCGCCACTGAAGTTGGTGAGTTTTATCCAGAAGTGACACGTATCTATGTTAGTTCCATGAGTGGCCGTCTCAAAGTGAATACTTATATGAGTTTGCCTCCATTAAAAGTGGATTTGAAAGCTGCAGTAGAGAAGGGGCGGCTGTCAGGGGAGGACTGCGGCATGTGGGCTGATTAAGTGGGCCCTATGTTTGCATGTGAATGCTGAAACCCACTGGCTGGTTTTCCTGAAGTGGACAGGAAGCTGGATCCGGAGGGATGGGGCTCTGTGGGGGAAACCCTCCTCCCAGATGATTTCTTGTGAATGTGGGGAAATGACAAGGAGTCCCTGTTTCTGCGAGAGCAGCTTGAATGGATTCATTGTGAACATGCCGGTTGGTGATGTAGAACGGGGCCAAGCCATATAATGTCAGAGAATTCGAAACAGAATCTCCAATTAGATCTTAAAAGGCAATTGTAACACTGTTTTTTAGGATTCTGGCAATCTTTTAGTCTATTCAGGGTAAGAAGTTGCTGCATCAGTTTGATATTCACATATTGATATTCATGAAATGGCGGATAGGTTGGAATTTGAAGGAACTTTGAGATATTTCTTAAAAGTTCAGAGCATGTAGTGGTCCCTCTTAATATATCCCACTTTCTCTTTACTCATTCTTCTCAAACCCAAGCTGATAAATCTTTAAAAGCATGACATGCATTTTTACTTCATGTGAGTTAATGAACGAAGGAGGAGATGACAAAGGTTAAATCCATAGAACTCAAAGTCTTGTTTGAGTTTTTGCTGTTTATTGTTCAACTTCACCTCTGTGACCTCCCTTTTGGATTAGTAAACTATCAATTAATTTGTTTTATAGTCTATGGGATTTATTACTGCAGAGGGATTTACAGAATATCACTTGACTGTCCTTTCACAGCTCAACACTGTCGTTGTAGCATGGTAATTATGACAAAAGACCTATCAAATGTAGAGTGAAAGATGATATTACATTTACAAGAGCAAAACATTGCTCTTTGGAATGTGTGTTGAGCCTTTCGGTGTGCTTATTTGTAAAAACAAAAACAAAAAGCAAACAGTCCACATCAGTGATTAGTTATTGGAATCACTGCCTCTTTCATTTAAATGTCAGCTGCCAAGTGCACCGAATGTTCCGCTTCTACTTCTCTCAAGCGGGGTAATAATAGTGACCTCAGTTTACCCAACAGTCGCTAAATGTTTCACAGTTTGCGTCAGAGGGGAAAAATGTAAAATGGGGTCAGACAAGTTTACAATTTGAACGACTCTGCAGAGTTGGTTACACCTGCATTTTGTCACTGAACCAGTTTTTTGCTACAGGAGAGAAAAAGCTCAAAAAACATTTGAGCAGAAATACCTCATTGGAGGATTTAAAATGGAAAAGGAAGAGGACCGAAAATGGAGCCATGGGGAACCCCAAACTCCCCATTTCATTGTTTACTGACCATATTCTTTTTCTCTCTCCGTCTCCTCAGGTGTGTTTGCGCTCGACAGCATCATGCAGAACTGGTTCACCCTCTTCACCCCCACAGAAGCCACGAGCGTGGTGGCGAGCACGGTCATGTCCAACAGCACCCTGGTCCGCCTGCACCTGGACTGCAACCAGCAGGAGAACCTGGCCAACTCTGCCCGCACCCTTGCCCTGCAGTGTGCCATGAAGGACCCCCAAAACTGTGCCCTTTCGGCTCTGACGCTCTGCGAGAAGGACCACATTGCCTTCGAGACGGCCTATCAGATTGTACTGGACGCCGCCGCCACGGGAATGAACTACACACAGCTGTTTACAATAGCGCGCTACATGGAGCACCGCGTTTACCCGATGAGGGCGTACAAGCTGGCGACGTTAGCCATGACGCACCTGAACCTCAGCTACAACCAGGACACACACCCGGCCATCAACGACGTCCTCTGGGCGTGCGCCCTCAGCCAATCGCTGGGCAAAAACGAACTGGCGGCCGTCATCCCCCTGGTGGTGAAGAGCGTGAAGTGCGCCACCGTCTTGTCGGACATTTTGAGGCGGTGCACGCTGTCCACGCCGGGGATGGTGGCGCTGCACAGTCGCAGGAACTCTGGGAAGCTGATGTCTCTGGACAAGGCTCCACTCAGGCAGCTACTGGACGCCACGATCGGGGCCTACATCAATACCACGCACTCGCGGCTGACGCACATCAGCCCGCGCCACTACAGCGAGTTCATCGAGTTCCTCAGCAAAGCCAGAGAGACATTTCTCATGGCGCACGACGGACACATCCAGTTCACGCAGTTCATAGACAACCTGAAACAGATATACAAGGGCAAAAAGAAACTGATGATGCTCGTTCGGGAGAGATTCGGCTGAGAGGATCAAAGACCAAACTGCCCTTTTTTTTTTTTTTTTTTACTTGAGTCTCCTTTTTTTAATCCTTTCTAACTTGAAGTGAAAACCATCCTGAAACAACATTCATGCAAGTCTTATTCCTGCGATTTGGGACTGATGGTCGCTCATACGTGCGAACTCTCGAACGCAAAGAATTTCAATTAAGATTGAAATGCAAGTGTTGCGCCAAGCGTGAGCAAAGACTTATCTTGGTTCAGTGGACGATTTAGTGCCCAAACATTTTCAAGCTGAACTGCCCGAGATGACGGGAATGAGAAATGAATATTGAGGGTGAAGTTTGACCCTGAATAAGACAAGTTTGAAGCAAAAGCTATTGTATAAAAACCATGTTTGCTGGAAGAGAGTACTGTTGATTAGTGGAAGTTTGTGTGTTTCCCTTTATATGTATGAAAGTGAGAGAATAAGAGTTTTACACTGAGTATAAACTGTATTGTCCAGTGGCAAAATGTCCACCTTGCACTCCTCCTACTTCCCTCAGCTCAACGTTCACAGCCTCAAAGAGAAGACAAACGGCTTTAAACCAAATGGAGCAACTCCATCTGAAGTGATAAGTACCTCTTTTTGAAAAAAAGAAAAAAAAGGATCCAGCTTTACTCTTCCCACACTCTCCTCCCCACCGAGTCCTCGCCACCAACCACCGCTACTCAGTGTAGTGAAACTGTGTCAGAACTCAAAGACAAAAACGCCGCAACAAGGATTCAATGTTCCGGGTCAATATTTGTTTCTCGCCATCCTTCAGGCTGATAGTTTTTTTTGGCTTCGCAGTGTTGTTCACTTCTCAAAGTATGGCTTCTTTTTATGGACGCATTTGTCACGGACACACACGGAAACACGAACGGTCGTAGTGCTCTTGTGGAAACTGTCACTATACATTCTCAGGGATTTCTCTTTTAAAAAAAAAAAAAAAAAAAAAAAAAGGCAGACAAAAACAGAAAAAAAGAGAACAAAAGCATTTTATTGTCCTGTATATATGAAAGTATATGTCTGAATATTGAAAAAAAAAATGTATATGTTAACTAATTTATGACAGAATATTCTATGTAAGGCACAATACTTGAAGCTGCAGTACTTTGGTTTTTTGAAACAAACACGAAAAAAAAAAAAAAACATATCAGAAGGACTTCAAATGTTCGCCTTGCATCGCATCAGGGGCCAGTTTGAGCAGTCGGGGCCGAGAGACAGGAAGTGTACGTCCACAGTGTGTTTCCTCCCGAAGTTAGACTCGTGTTGGAGGACCGAGGAGGTGAAACCTCTGAAAAGCTCACGTCGGAGCGGTGTTTTTTTTCCTCCCAAGCCTGGCGTCCGAGCCTCCTCCTCTAACGCTTCGACTTTGTGCAGGACAGAAAGTTGCTCTATACTGTAGGTCTTGACTGTTCCACTTTTCCGTGTTCCTTTTTTTTCCTCCCCCTTTTCTCTCCACATGACTTGTTTTAATTTCTCTCTAGAATTCCTCACACACAAGAACAGCCTTCTTTCTTGCCTTGTCTTAATGCTTTAAAATAACCAAATGGGAGCTCTGACTACCAAACTTTTTCATACGCCAACCAACTTCAGTTACCTTTTGTGTCTTTTTTGTTGTTTTTTTTAGCTCAGCAGCTCTGTATTCTGTGTTTTAAAAGCTCATTTCATCCGTTTTTCAGTGTTGTCTCTTGTTGTTTAGTAACCCTTTTATTTATTACGTTAGGTAAATGATTGTACAACCATGTCGACATGCTCATGGAGTTGAAACTAAGATTTGATACACTGATCGATTTATTTATGTAACTAAATCACTGTTTTATAAACTTGTTAATGAATCAACATTTTGTTTTGATTAAATTAGTTTTTTGAGAGGATGGAGTCTACGCGTTCTTTATTATTTATTCGCCAGCATGATGGGAATAACAAATCTCAGCTGGGATGCTGAGCATTGACAAAATAATCAAAATTCAAGGTTCAAACTCGCACTTTCAGGAGAGCTTTCCACTGTAGGTTTGTAGTTTGTGTAAAATTCAGCCTGTCCAAATTGATTTTGAAATAAATCAGTGGAGAAAATTCTGCTACAGTCTTCTGGGAAGGAATTAATTTCAATGAAAATGTATATCCATATACCTCCATGAATGTACATATTGAGATGTGACCCGATCAAACAGGACTGTCCATTAACTTTTAACATGGATGGAAAAAAAATATATTCAGCAAAAGTCCAAGGACAAAGTTAATAATTTAGATTTAATGTAAAATGTAGACATGACTGGAATAATGGAGACCAGCAACAGAAACAGAGCGAAGCAAATTGTAATATTGTTATATATTGTTACATCAATAACATCTGCTAATTTATTATGATTATTTTGATTATTATTATCACACTGATATCTCATGTACATGTTACACATTTTTTACTAAGGAAAAAAAGAAGGATGGGACCAGTTTGTGAATATAATGTCAAAGTTATAGATTGACTAGTAAAATGCTAGAAAACTCTTAATTGGCAACTTTTACTTGTAATTTCAGGTTATTCTGTTGATAACTTTGCTTTCAGAGGTGCCATAGTTTCGCCAAACATTCCTCGTTCATCCACGAGGTTCAACAAAAGCTTTGTGTGTGTGTGCGTGTGTCTCTGTGTGTGTGTTTTTAGATCCATTTTAGTCTCTTCCCTCCCCGCCTGTGTTACGGTGTCGCTTGGCACGTCCCGGCCGCCCCGTAGATCAGCAGCTTGGTGTGAAACCGTCGGCAGGACTGTGAATAATGTCTCCTTCATGTGTCCACGTACCAAACCAAACAACACGTCGCACCTGCCAAGCGGAGGATCCAATTACAGCGTTGGTACGGGAGTTCATCCAGCTCTCACCACGCCATCAGTGCGTCATCACCAAGGTGTCGCACATGAGGACGAAGCATATCATTAAATCTCAGCGGTGAGATCTTCACGTCCAAAGGATTTATTTTTGTTTGAGGCAGGAACAAAGCGTGTAAGTTGAGGAGAGAACAAGCAAAGGAGTCTTTATTTATTCATGTTTGAAGGTTAAACTATCAACTAACCCCAGTAAGCCTCCTCAGACTTCATTACTGCCGATCAAATGATCATTAATGCTTCAAGCTGGCTTGTGAAAATATCTCACACACAAGGTTACATCTGGCCGTATCTTTTCAAACTTCCCCCCCATCTTGTTCCACTCATGATCCAGTCGTGTTTGTGTACATTCGTCCCAAGCGCAAACACACTTTAATGTTGTCTGGAGGTTTTTCCGGCTGTAGATTAATGCTCTTTAGGAAGTCATCATTCCTCTCTCTGCTTATTTTGCTTCCTGCAACGGTAATTTGGGGATTTGAAAGTTTCCCTCATGCTACTTCCTGCCTCTTGTCGGCCGGGGGGCCGCGTGGGCAGGAAACCGAGAGGAGGCCCCCGTGGAGACAAAGGAGCTTCGACTGATACAGGGTGGGTGAATAATTAAAGGGATAGGTCACCCAAAAATGAGAATTCACTCACTATCAATAAGTCTTTTGGAAGGAGACGCTTTTTGTCCCCAGGAACTAATAAGAGAGAGAGAATAAACAAATTCATTGTTGCTGCTAATCATTGACCCATCTGAGGCTCTAATAATAAATCCTCCTTGATTTGCATTTTATGGAAATTATTTGAGGGTTTTTTTTTTGTTTCTTTTTCAATTAGAATACTGTGGGGTTACGAAACTGGTACTTAGAGGGTTAAAATTCCCCCAAATAACTAATATTTGACATATTTATTTCAGGCTGAAGTTGATAGTTAATAGATTGACTCCTTTAAAAAATCAATATATGTTATTTCTAAGGCAGTTTTTAGGGAGGGGACGTTTTTCACCCTGAGGTACGATTGCGAAAGTTTTTTTAAGGAACTCTTAAGGGTTAAGGTTTCCTCGAAATCCAACTTTTATCTCGCGAAACAGAACTTCTGCGGTGCAAGAGGGTAAAAATAAACGTGACTGACTGATTCCAAGAAACAACAGAAGCACTGAGCATTTGTCGCTTTAGCAGCTGATCTCCCAAATCTCACCAGCGTCTGTATGGGCTTCACACACCTCCACACACACACGCTCTCACACACACATATATCATGTTCTATCTCTTAGCTCTGTCTCTGTAAACTCTCTTAACCCAAGATGCCATTACTACTTGAGGCTTTTGTTTTGGCCTCTGTTTAACAGGCCAAACATGCCAGTGTGGTTTCCATGTCAATCAGAGCATTTCCTGAAACCATGCGGCAGCTTATTTCTGTAACCCCATCTGCGTAACTGGCACCACAGATAAATCTTATCACCCTTAATCACTTCGGACCAGCCTGTTATTCCACTCCTGCTGGCATATTAGGAAAGACATTCGGTCCCTATCATCTGCAATGGGAACTGCGAAGACGGTTTGTCTCATGATGTCACACTTTGTATCTGGCCTCGGTGATACTTTACACTCCTGTTTTAGGTGACAACTGCGAACAAGAAACGTTATAAGACTCTTTTAATTCGATCCCCCATCTTGGCTGGAACGTAACCACGAGCGGAGGGCGAGGAACTCAGATCATGAAGCAAAGTTTCTGATGTCATTCAGTGGTTTGTTGCCATGGATGAACTTACAGATGCAGATTTTGTGGATGGAATTCTGAATTTAATGGAGGTTATTTATTGATTAGGGCACTTAAGCGCTAGCGGAGGTGTGCGCTCTCGGTGCACTCTGCGGTTTTTCTCTTTGTTCTGATCACACAGAAGCAATCCGAGCAATCTTTCTGAGAGTCGGTCGGAGGATCGGATGCGGTCTGAGGGAAGGAACTTTAGAGTGGAGCCCGATTAAAAAATTAATAAAACTTTTCCTAACATTGCAACATCATCAAAGAAACCTAAAGATAAAACCCGGGAAATCAAATCATGATACAGTTTATATAGTCCACTAAATGCTACACAAAGACCTTATAGGTTTTCACTCCTGTACTTTGTATGTGTTATGGTATGTTTAAACTTAAATAACTTTTTTTTTTAGGAATAAATGTATTGTTTGTACAGGGTGGTCTTCAAATAGTATTCAAATACCTTCAAAACGACCGGGTTCAATTGGCCATAACAAAAAGTGGTGACAAACCACAGCATGAGTTCAGACCAAACAGGCCAAATTAAAACATAACTGAATTAAAAGAAAAGAGAGTCGGTAACATCAGTGCTGTGAAGTAAGTGTGTGTGAAAGTAACCCAACATCATCAAAGTGACGTCGCACAAAGCAGACGGAAGCAGCAGCCAGAGAGAGAGAGAGAGAGAGACCTGCAGCAGATGACAATCAGCAGGAAAGAGTGAGACTGGGATAAAAAAAACAGAACAAAAAAACCCAACACACCCTACACTCCTCACCTGCAGGACTACAAACCCCATGACCTTCCGCCGCCACCACACTCTGTTCTAAAAGAACTTCGCCAGCCTTTCGGAGGTTTATTCCTCATAGCAGTAATAAACATTTGCAGCAGCGTGGACAGCAAAAAAAAATTAGACGAGGTGTTTGCGATCACCGGAAGCTCCGGAGCAGCGGAGCGAGCGGCGCCGACCCGAGCGCGACCCCTGAGCTGCAGCACTACATCAGTTTGGAGGCAGAAATACGAGGTTAGACAAAGCACCTTGGTGGAGATTACTCGACTGCACCAATCATCCATCAAGCTCAGGCCCGTCCTTGGAATATATAATGTAATGATAATCTGATCCAGTATGTAAATGAAGGCACAGAGAGGTGTGTGTGTGTGTGTTTGGGGGGGCCGGGGGGGCCGGGGGGGGGCACGGCGGGCAGATGAGTCCACCTGCACTGCAACACAAGTAGACCTCCGAGACTAAGGATCGCATTCAAGCCCTCGGCGGAGAGAGGAAGGCGATTTGCTTTAGGATGCTGCTGGCGGACCAGTCGAGCGGCGGTGCAGGTACATGTACACGGAGTACTGCGTATTTTCTAATGAGATTACAAGCAGTTTAACCAGTTTGAGTTACCGTCCCTGTTTGTCAACACCAGCGCTTCTCAGAGGGGGAAAAGAAAATACGAGCGGCGAAAGACGTCTCAGCAGCTTTATTTCTAATCCACGTCGGAGCTGCCGCGTGGACAATCGCATCGACTTAATGCACCGTGACTGTCACGCCAACTTAGGTAATTAGACGGGGGGTTGGGGGGCTTGGGGGGCTTGAGGGGGGGGGGGATTCTGACGCTGGTGAAAACCAGTTTAGCACACGCGTGCAGTTTTGCTGATGCGGGGAGGTGAAATCCTGGTGCGGTGTGGCGAGGCTCGGTGGCCATTTTGCCTGCTGCCTTTTTTTTCTTCATTAAAACACACACACACACACACACACACACACACACACACACACACACACGGTGAAATATGAATATTAATTAACACAGACTATTTGGATGATTCACAGGCGGTGGAGAGAAGTAATGGGAGGGAGAACGGATGTAAACAGTCCCAGTTTCTGATATAATAAAGAAGAAATCAGCTCTGACGTGAGTTGGTGAAAAAAAGGGCCGCTTGTCACCGCGCAGACGAGCACAAATTCATCCGTCGGCGACAAATCGGCATCGCAGAGGCATCATGGAGCCTGATTATAGAGAATCCCGCAAGGCAACAAAGGTCAAAACACACGAGAGCGAGCAATTATACGAAGGGTTCGTTTGCAAAACCAGACACGATAACTCCATTTGTATATGTTTTGAATGCATGTCCGGGCGGGTTTTTAATAAGATATACCGCATTAAAGAGACAACAAACAACAACAACCCCCAAACTCATATTTTTTTCATCCAGCACTCAGGGGAATATCAGTCAAACTGGTGTTGGTTTATTCATTTGTGGAATGGCTTATCTGTTTTTTGCAAATTAACTCTTGAATATTGATGAGGGTCTGCATTCAAATGCAGAGCGACCGCGCTCACCTTTATGCGGCGCAGGACTCAGCGTGACCGCTTTCCTGCCGAGTGAGCCTCGAAAAGATATTCTCTCGGATTCAACGGCATCGGTGTTTGTTGAAGCCGCACAACCACAAAAATACCCTCTTTTTTAAAAAATCTATTTAAGCATCACACTATAATAAATCAACTTCTTTTTGCTTTATTTGTTAGAAAACAGGTCTTTGACTTTACGGATCTGAGTCCATGTTGGTGCATCGGCAGCTGTTTCCACTCATTTCAAGCATTTGAGGCTTTTTTGTTGTTTCAGTGGAGGTTTATCAGCTGAACGTGGCTTCTAAGTCGACTGAAATCAGATGAAGACGTTTAATAAGCAGGCAGAGGCTGCAGCTTGGGGGAAATAATCAATCTACCAGCGATTTTTTGCTCGTGCAAAGCGCGGCGCTCTGTCCGGCACCGAGACGAGGCCGAGCGCGATCGCTTCCGAGTCCGAGACGAGACCTTCAAAAAGTTGTTTTGAGACCGAGACCGATCCGATCTGTACTTGTACACCGCCAGCATCCCTGAAATCAAATATATCTCTGCGCCTGAAGAAACATTTCAAAAAGAAATAGCAACTCCAGACAAGATGCGATACGCCCGTCGCTCCTTAATAACTCTTTCAAACATTATCTGTGAGGAATGATGAGGTTGGAAACTAAAATCTCAGCGTGTGCCGCCGCCGCCGCCGCCG
>CAESWR010000761.1:166046-176173 GCA_903171835.1 Mullus surmuletus
TTTTACTTACTTTTTTTTTAAGTAGATGTGTGTTCAGAAAGGGGAGGGGGGGCGGGGTGGGGGGGTCGCGTTGTACGAGATTAGTTTAAGGCTTACATTATTTCAATTTCTTTAATAGTTATGTATCCTACAAAAGTATTATTGGAAAAGAGTCATGCTACAGAATTGTCTTTTTGTTCGCTCCATCCCTCTCGGCCCAGTTGGTCCACTCCTTCTGGAAAGGTCACACCCCCCCCATCCTCTCCCAGTTTGACCAGTCCAGAGATCATGGCGGCTCAGGGCCCGGGTTCCCCCCGCCCCCCTCCCCGGTCAGCTCCCCTTACTTGGGCCCCAGCAGCCCCCCGCTCCCCTCCTTGGTGCTCCCGCTCCGGCCCCAGCACCCCGCCGCGATGCTCATGCTCCTCTGCGTTGCCCCGGCGACCCCTCGCTCCCGCTCCATCTCGCACTGGCTCAGCGTGCGCTCAGTCCGCCCCGGCTGGGCGGGGGAGCCGGGCCCGGCCCCGCCCGGCTGCTGCGAGGAGATGGTGCGAAAGATGTGGTTGCGCTTGCGGAGGAAGTCGCCCCCGGCCGCTCCCAGGCCGAAGCTGCCCTTGCGGAGAACCATGCGGGCGCTGGCAGACTTGGCGGGACGGGACCTCTGGTTGTACTCCAGCTGGGACAGGTGGGAGGCGTAGCCGTCCGAGATGAACTGGAAGAGAGACGAATAGGGGGGGGGGGTTCAATTCAATTCACTTTGGGTTTCCCCGGAGACCGCTGAACATGTCAGGCACGTAAACATTCAAGATAGACCTCATGGCGTTTAGAAAAGTGTACAGAGTATCAGTTTTAGGGGCGGGTGCGATGGGGGGGGGGGTCCACAAGTTCAAACATCTTTCTCCTTCTCTTGTCCCAAAGGCGTCTTCAGTGGAAATCTTTCAAATAGAAGGATTGAAGATGTGCCAAGAGTCTTGAGGGACAGAGTTAGATGCTTTTTCTGAAGATGCGACGCTCCCTGATCTACTGCAGGCTCTCAAATTAGTATCAAAAACTGTATAAAAAGTAGCTAATCATATTAAATATGTATGTAGATATATATATATAAATAAGAAGTACTGTGTAGAAAATTCTTGAAACAATGACATTCTATAAAGTACTAAAAAGTTGTATACTATACATACTGCAAAACACGAGATAACTGTATATGAAGTATTCAAAAACTAATTGTTTGTATCTAGTACCATTATACTGTATATTGTACCCTAAAATAAACAGTATTTAAAACTGTGCTCTGCTGCTTTATCAATGTAAATTGTGACATCTTAACATTTCCTTCCCCTTGTTCTCTTTATATCATTTTGAAGCAAGGTCTGATGACAGAATCTATTTATTTTATTGTCATTATATATGTTTTTTGTTAATGTCTCATGTCATTTATTCCAAAAATCAAATGAATCCACATTTTTTGTCATTGTACTGTACACCCTTCTTGTAACATTGCATGTATATGCATATATTTTTGTGTAGTGTTTTTTGTCTTAGCGCTTAAACACTGACGTTGGGGATGTGAGAGCTGCTTGTGGTGCCGCGTTACGGCCCCTCAGCGACTGCACCGATTTGCTCGGATGAAGAAATAGCTGTTACCCACTTTTTGCCTCAACGATTCATCTGTGTGTTTTTCTTTCATCCCCAACAACTACAACACATTTGAGCTATTAGCAAACGCAGATCACGCTTGAGCGGATCCCCTGATATCTGCGAGCTCGGTGCGAGGTGGCGTATGATGCGATTGTGTAAACATCATATTGAGGAGGCGGGTTTGCTTATGTTCCCCTCTGTACCTGACACTGGTGCTGCATCTTCTTGGTGGGCCGGCCCACGATGTAGATGTGGGACGGGGGCAGGCCGATGGTGGTGTACACGGAGATGTCCTTGGTGGAGCCGTAAGCAGCGAAGATCCTCATGTGGGCCTAACCAGGGAGGGAAACAGAGGGGGGGGGTGGGGGGGGGGGTGAGCCTCTGGACACTGCATGGATTTGATCAAAGCGGCTCCGCCTCCCTCACCTCGCCGATGAGGGATTTGAGGAAGTTGGCCTTGTGTCTTAGCGGGTCGTGAACCAGCCCGTCGCAGAAGGAGACGACGCCGTGGGGGAAGTTATGCTGGGAGAGCCAGGCCACCACGCGCTGCTTCTGCATGTCGGGGCGGCCCGTCACGTACACAATCAAATAGCCCAAGTCCTGCCAGTACCTGTGAAAACAACACGCACACAAATATTTGAATGTGTAAATGGCCTCATAGGAGTTTAGACTGAAACTATAGTGCAGTGATTCCCAACCTGTGGGCTGCGGCCCCCAAATCCTTTCCAAAATAGTATCATTATTATGTATGTGTGTGTGTGTATACAAATATACAGAGTAGCGTTTTAGTAAAAAATGTTCAGATATTCTCTTAATTACTTAATCTTGTTAGCATTATTTAGTTTAGTCCTTTATGTATGTATTATATGGCCTTATAAGAGTTGGCCCTGGGTTGGAAAAGGCTGCTACAATAGATCAATAATTATCAAGCAGAACCTTGGGGACTATCTAAGTACTAGTACTAGTAACTAAGTATCTTGTGAAAAGTGTTTGTCAAAGCGGAGTGCTCAGGTATGTGTGTTAAATCAATGTTGCCTATATTTGGTGGTGAATTTTGGATTCACGGTCAATACAACATTGATTCAAAAATAAATATTTCAGTGTTTCTGCCAAAAGCTTTATCCAAACGACAGACATGAACTAATGAAATACATTTACCTCTCAATTGTTGCAGTGAGCTGATAAAGCAAACCATTTACTGTGGGGAAAAAATGAAAATGCTGCCCACCTCACCACATCCACCGCCCCGGCTCGGACCTTCGGGTCGCTGCCCATGATGGACACGCTGGCGGCGAACGACCCGTCGATGCTGAAGACGACAAACTCCGTCCCCCGCGGCACCACGGTCAGGTAGCTGTCGGCAAACGTGTGATCGCCCCTGTTGGAGAAAATCATCGGTAACACGATAACAACCGCATAAGATAAAAGAGATAAATGTGAGATAAAATAATGTGAGGAAGGACGCCGCACCTGACCACCATTTTGACAGGATACACCCCGATCCCCAGACGTTTCCCCTCTGGGATTACGTAAGACACGCGGCCGCTGCTGTTGGTGAGCTCCGTGTTGAAGTACACCCACTCCCCGGAGGGCGGCTGGGTCATGATGTGGATGTCAATCTGAAGGATAAAAAAGAAAAAAAACACACGATCTTATCGACACCGCGACCTTCCAACGACGCAGATGGCGACACGATTGCGTAAGTCGTCTTTTTTTGGAGCGCCGCAGCTGAACGTCTCATTACCTTCTCGCCAGTGAGGGTGACCATGTCCAGAGGGCCGTACATGAAACGTCCCGTCACCATCTGGGCGCCGTCCTCCGTGAACACGGCATCGTTCACTCGGTGGTTGGCTGTCACATTCTGACGCCCGGAGGAAGACAAACAGGACGTTAGAGGAGCCTCGCCTGGTCTCTGCGCTCTCATTTTATGGTTCAAAAGCTGAAGAACAGCTGCCAAGACTGATCGTTTGCTTAGTTAATGCTGTAATAAGCATTAAGTAGGTCAATGGGCGGGGCCAAAAGTTATTAGAGGTCGGAGGGAGTTTGTGAGGCCGGATGAGAGCAACTTCTACCGTAAACGAAAGGCAGGAAAGATACACATTCTTACTAAAATATAAATATCAAATTATAAGGGACAGTAAAGACCATTGGCATGCTGTAAATCAATCAATCAATCAATCAATGAAGACTTTATTTCACAAGGGATCAACTGACAAATGTAATGAGTGATTACACAAACACATTAGTTAACAGTTAATTAGCTGTTATTTACGGCTTATTACTACATTAACTCATGTCCACTTGCGTACCTTTCTAGTATAGCGCTGTGTTTTGCAGTTGCAAGATGACGAGTGTCTTACCCTGATTTTGACGTGAGTGCGCTTGCGTAGCCACTTCTCGCGGGGTTTGGACGGCGTGAACTCGGACACTTCTTTTCCGTCCAGCTCCAGGATACTCGAGTTCTCGTGTCTCATCACCTGAGAGAGAGAAACTGCTGTGGAACGTCTCCTCGCAATGCGTCATATCCTGCCGCACATCCTGTCTATCATATGATTGCAGTGACTCAAGTTAAGAGATTCTAAAAATAACTGCTTCATCCCACACAGAGAGGGTCATTTACCACAACTGGAGTCGGTTTTCAGTATGAAGGATGGATTGGGAACAGCAGAAGTGCAATAAAGTAAATCAATAAATTATTATAATGACATAAACATCTAACCAAAAAGGCTTAGAGGCGACCGCCACATCCCGGCCAAATGTCAGAATACTAACAACAACAATTCTAAGCATCTTTACTAACTATGACAGGGTTGTTTTAATAGTGCTTATAAATAAAAGTACTTCCTGCTCTCTGTCTTCTACAGACTCATGTTTGGATTTATGGAAAATACTTGTTGTTCGGTTACACGATCCCCAAAGTTGGGAACATGAATGTTTGAGCTGGATTTTGAAAGTTAAAACATGACGCTAAAATCCACAAATGTCAACTTGCTTTGTATCTTCGTGCTCACTGTGTAGTAGCTAAGGGGGGGAAGAAGCATTGTCTCGCCCATATTTGGGGTTTCGGGGGTTAAAAGTGCTGCAGTCTGACTCATCAAGGACTAAATGAGTCGAAACGAAGAGCTACAGGCACGATTAACCAACGTAGGTGATCAGAGGGCGTTAAAATGCACGAAAACCAAGACTTCACCGACCTGCCGGAGCAGGAAGGAGACGACGTCTGTGGACTCCCAGTAGGAGGCGTGGAAGAGATGAGGCAGCGCCACGGTGGGGAACGCCGTCAGAGCGTCGGGGCAGTACAGGGCGTAGTCCATCCTCTTGCTGCCCCACCACCGCGAGGCAACTTCAAGAAAAACAAAAATAAATAAAGATTAGAAAACACTTAGAATGCACAGAGACATTCAACGTATCCAGAGATGAAGAGCTGAGGTTTGAAGCGGAGCGAGAAGGGTTTCGGAGAGTGTCGGACGCTCGCGATGCGCCTCAGACGCCGTGAGAACCTCCGGGAAAGCAAAGACGCGGTTCTCATGACAACCAAGCAGAGGAGGAGAGGTCTGGCGAGAGGGATTGTGGGTCTTCCGTGCACTACTGAGGAGGACTATCGGGGAGAGGAGGAAGGAGAGAGCTCAGGGAACCGGCACGCCTTCCCCCCGTGTCCTCCCGCCACAGCTCCCAGGGTACCTTGCTCTATGTTCTTCAGCGCCCCGGGCGACGGTGGCGCCGAGCTGAAGTCCGTGATGTCAGAGGTGACATCGGTGAGGTCGGAGGTCACGTCCGAGCTGGCGTCGGTGCTCTCCTCGGACTCGGCGCCGTTGCTCCTCGGGAACACCTGACAGGTTTTCTTGCGCGAGCGAATGGACGGACTCCGAGCCACGAGCTTATTGTAGGGCAGAGCCAGCTGGGACAGCAGGGGGGGCCGCTTGGCCTCGCCGCCTCGCTCCAGCGCTGGGAGAAGGGGGGGGGTTGTGTGTGTTTGAAAACATCAACACTCGCGAATATCAGCTCGCACACACGGGAGGGGGTGGGGGGTGGGGGGGGGGTCAGAGGGGGGCTTACTGGTGGCGATGTTGGAGGCGGTGTAGGAGTCGGCGAGGCCCGACACCTGGCTGGCGATGCTGGCCTCGCTGGCCCGCCGCGTGCAGCGCAGGTGGGGGAGGCCAGGGGACGTGGAGGGCGGGTAGGGACCGTCCACAAAGATGTGAGAGTGGACAGCGTCGCCTGCAGAGACAAAACATTACTCTGATTATTGCTTTTGTTCAGGTTTTTAAATGATTTCGCTTGTTAATCCATTTATTTATCTATTAATTTGCCTGTTTATTTATTCTATTCTTTTTTTAATCTATTTTACCTGTTCTTACTGTCTTAGTCCCCCAGGTTTTAATTTAAATGGTAAACGGTCTGTATCTATATAGCACTTTTCTATACCTGAAACTGTACCTAAAGCGCTTTGCATTCACCCATCCACACACTGATGGTGTAAAAGGCAGCCAAGGCTAACCTGCTCATCAGGAGCAGTTACGGGTTCAGTGTCTTGCTCAAGGACACTTCGACATTAACTCTCCAGGCCAAGGGATCGAACATGTGACCCTCAAGACGGCCACTTTACCCAATGAGCCATGCTACAGTACCGCTCGGTGCCAAGCCAGGCCATGCCGCTTCAATGTGTGTGTGTGTGCGTGTGTTTGGGGTGAGGGGTGTTGGGTTTTATTTTCTTGTTGTTTTGAGCCTCTTAGAACTGCTTACTGTCTGAAAAGTGCCATATAAATAAAGCAGATTTGATTTTAACCAACTCAAAAACTCAAAAACCAACTAAAAAAGCGTAATTTTCCTTTAGATTTGACACGAAAAGATGCTGTACACACTCTCTGCGTGGGGCTGCGATGCCGGCCAGTTGAGGACGGGCACGGGGATGGTGGTCTCGTTCATGGTGGTCTCGTGGCTGCGGTGGGACGCCGCGCCCGCCGCCTCTACGAGCAGCTGAGGGTTGCTCTGCACCGTCTCCACTGCGAGAGGAAGGCAAACACCAGCATTACACACAAACAGCAGCCGTGTGTGTGTGTTTGTGTGTGTGTGTGTGTGCGAGGCCTCACCCAGCAGGGCCGAGTTCCCGTCGCCCAGCGGAAAGCGCTGGTATCGGGGGACGCTGAAGGGAGGCAGCACGTGGAAGCGTTTGTCCAGGAGGGGCTCGAGGCGCGAAGCCGAGGGGTCGGCCGGGTGGAACAGGTTGTAAACTTGCTGACAGGCCGGACGAAGGGCGGAAACTGGAGGCAGAGACGGCCAGAGCAACAGTTACAACACACACACACGCATAAAAATACTGAGCCTGCAAGTCAGAAAGCAGTAATTGTCGTCCATTTGAGCATAATTCATTCAAACGGTGAGCACTGCGGAGGCATAAATATAGAAAACAACCAAACACACAAACGTACAGTCTATATGTGATGAATAATTCACATTAGGGCGACTGAAATAGAAGCTTGTGTGACTTGTGATGCCAAAGCGCCGGAATAATCAGATGCATGGATTTTCAACTTGTGTTATGGGACTGTTTTTCCGCTTTTATGTTCTCTCGGCTTTATTGTGAGAAATTGCCGCGCTGACATTGTGTTTGTTTAGATTTTTGTTTTTTTGTTTGATACTTTGAAAGTCAAGGCAACTGCAAAGGTGCAATCCGTGCAATTATTTTTATCTTTTTGTACTCTGTCGCACTTTGAGATTTTTAATCAAAAGTCCTTCATAAATAAAATGTATCATTATTATTCTATTATTAAAAAGTGTAAAATTTGGTGTGTTCCTCGGTCACTCGTCTTGTCTGGTCTTGCCTCGCCTGTGGTGTCATTCCATTTTTATAATAAAAGAAGGACCCCGGAGACCCAGCTGTGAGAGACATCCCTCAGCGGGGGAAACATCAGAGGTTTCAAATCACGACTCGCCGGACATCTGGGAGAAAGAAGGAAGTGGTTGAGAAATAAAACAAGCGGCGAGAGGCTCCCTCACCATCTAATGACGGCACCACGGTCTTCCTCAGCGCGAGCACCAGACCCAGAGGAGACCCAAACAGGAAGAAGTCGGTCACCTCAAAGTCAAACTTTCCCAGCGAGCCTCCCTCGAGCATTGTGCTGTTGCTGGAGCGCCGCGAGCCCGTCTCGCCGTGGAGCACGCTGGAGTGAAGGCTGCTCAAATTACAACAAAAACCCCAAATCAATCAATCGTAAAAATCGGCTCACGATCGGCATCCGGGTGGTGTTTCTTAAAGTCTGACCTGGACAGGAAGGCCTGGTGGTGCTTGATGGTGTCCAGCTCGTAGGTGGAGGAGTCGCTGCGTTTGCGCGGGAGCTGCTTCAGGGGGTCGTCGGGCCCCGAGCAGCGCGGGATGTCGATGTTGCTGCGGCTGAGGTGGCGGCTGCCCTCCAGGGACGGCGAGGAGGGCGAGATGCTGTTGATGACGATGCCGGGAGAGAGGAGCTCCGTGTCCTGAAACACAGAGGAAGACAAAAAAAAACACAAAACAAGGAAAAATCCTTGTCAGCTCTGAACTTTGTCAATCTGCAGAATACTGTGTTATCAGTCGGCTTCTGGATGAGATGAGAGTCTGAAAGTGGCTCTTTAGCGGGTTTCGCCTTCAGATTAAAAATGGCAAAGTGTTCTAATACTCTTAATGTGTATGCAATGTTTCATAATAGAATACAATTATACACTGTGATGCACAAAGGAAAACTATTCTCAACACTGAAATATAATCATTTTTAATTCAATTGTTCCTTTCTGAAGTGTAACTGAGGCTGCTTTGTTGCATAATTCGAAGTTCACACATTCTTTATTCAGTTTTTTTCCTTCTGTTTTAGCTCCTGTCTCTTTAAGAGATTCGCCATAAGACTAGGAGAGGCATCATGATGACCTCAATAGGCATAATGGTGCAGTGAATGCCATCAACTAAGCACATGTTCGCGTCAAGGTTTCTTGCTAAAGGGGAGTTTGTCTTTGCCCCTGTTATAAGTGCTTGCTGTTGGGTCCTGTTTCATAAATACCCCTGTAATGTGTGTTATGGCCCTATATATGTTTGTATAATCCTTGTAGAGCACTTTGTAACCATGTGTTGATAAGTGCCCTATACATAAATGTTATTATTAAAAACTATGAATGCAGAAAAAACACTGGAAATATACCATAATACTTCAAAATGTAGCAGCCTGTGTTTGGTGTAAAATAGCAAGTGACTCAGACTGCAACTGGCACCAGAGTAAAGAGTGACGGTGATCACCTGCACACTGATGGTGCTTCCCCGCCTGCTGCTGTTCTGGCTTTCCGACACCGTCACAGAGCTGCTGCACAGAGCGTCGAAGCCCAGGATGCCCCCGACACAGTCGCCGATCACACACACCTGCATCCCACAGCCAACAAAATCAATGCAGACCTCGGCTGAGAGAGCTCCTCCTCCCCCTCCTCCTCCTCCACCTCCTCCTCCTCCTCCTCCTCCCCTCTCTCCTCAGGCGACACGCTCACCTGGCCGGTAAACGACGCTCCCTCTAAGGACCTGATGAAGTCGCTGTACACCTGGTTGGCTCGCAGGATGACGGTTGCCACGGCGTCCTGGTACTGCGGAGCAGAGGTAGCCAGGAGGGGCAGGGCGGCAAGCGGGATGTGGTCCTGACTGCTGGACAGGCAGCCCTCGTCGTAACTGTAGGGGCTCAGACTGTGTGTGTGTGTGTGTGGGGGGGGTGGGGGGGCACGTTAGTGTTGATGGAGATGCAAAGCTGCGTGAATGCGTGGAGACGGTCATTGCTCACTTGGAAACGAGCGAGAAGGCGTCGACACACACGGCAGGGCAGGGGACCATCCGGATGGCGATGCGGCCCAGCGCTGTGGGATAATGGACCCTCATCACGGTCTCGAAGGCGCCACTCAGGGTGTTCACGTCTCCCTGCTTGCTGTTCTGTTCACCTGCAAGATGGACGGGCTTTTAAAAAATTAATTTGCTTTTTGATCCACAATCCTCCCATTTATCTCATCGACTAATCCCAAATCCTTGCTATCATGACAGAGACAAGCATTAGTCCTGCTGAGGGGGGATGAGAAATAAAAGCTTATAATTAAAAGGTTAAAATCATCCCCCTACTAAAATGGCCTTCCCCACTTTCCATCCCTTATGTAATTTTATCAGTGAACAATGGTATTACTATTATGTCAACATTAATTTAGTGAATATTGAGTAAAATACTGTGGTTGAGGCTCCATTGTTTTAGGGGTGTAGTCATTATCTTTATGCTTTAACAATAATCAAGGATACAGAGATGGTCTCCCACCTTCTGCTCTGTCATCAGCACAAATTATGTCCCCATATGATAAATATGTCCCCATATGATCCCCATATGTTTTTATAACTTGAGAACTGGGCACAAGGACCTGCCGAGACCAAAAAAATAGCTTTTTACGAGAAATCAAACCACAAAATTATGTTCATTTGCTCATTTCAAAACAAATTTAGCACGTTAAGATGCTAAAATGGCAAAATC
>CAESWR010000761.1:311366-349088 GCA_903171835.1 Mullus surmuletus
TATATATATATATATATATATATATTTATATTATTTGTAAAAAATGAATGAAAATGAGTGCGAAGATGTTTGACCGCGCAAAACATAGTTTGGTCAGCAGAGGGCAGTAGAAGCTTCATCGTGCATAACTGAAGGCTAGTATTTCCCAGAGAGAAAGACAAACAAATCCCCCAAAATAATTATTTATCTATGCTAGTCTCATATTTGACCACTTTTCATATCTTTATGGGTTTTTTCACGATTCAGACATTATGGTCGCAACATCTAAATGTTCTCCCTCAGCGCTAGTTGGTATGAAGACACATATTTACCATGTCCACACACTTTTAGTTCATATTCGTCCATAAAAGTGTCATATACAGCAGTAATGGAGCCCCCGTCCTCACTCCCCCCTTTCCAAACCTCATTTAATTGACGCTAATAGCCGGCCATTGTCGGTGTTATAAACAAGTCGGCAATTCGAAGAACAATCCGAACGCGATGGGATGTTTGGTCAAAAAGCAAGCAGCCCTGGACTTTTGTGGCCGCCATGGACGGAGCGGCGGAGGCGAAGGTCCGAGAGACGAAGCGGAAGGAGGACGATGATGTTTTCTGTAAGTTCTCCCATTAGATTTCATGTCCAAACAGGATGTGAACATTTCTGTTTCTTCTGGCAGTTCAAGAAAGCGTCTCCCAATCGATGACCTTGCAGACAGGAAGCAATAAGAGATCTGTAAAATGAAGTCACGAGTCTCAGCCTGAAATGAGGAGCAATCCCATAAACCCCCTGGAGGATTTCCACGGTAACAATAAGGCCCTCTGACAGTGGGGATGGAATATTTGTGGCTCTCTCTGTCATCTAAGCTGGCCGCCCCTGAGCTGCGCCGTCTTCACATTTGCACTTTTTGAAGGTTAGCAGGAAAGTTTGGGGCTAAAAGAGGCCAACGCAGACTTCTGGGCGCTTCTGGAGAGAAATGCGCTCCTCACAAGCGCCGGCGTATTCTGCACGGCGAGAGAGGGCCATTACGAACTCGGCAGTGAATGGCCACTCAGAAAATAAGCATTGCGGGAGAAATCTCAAGGAGCGAGGAAGGAGGGGGTGAAAACAAAGCAGAAACATTTGCATTTCAATCCGACAGCTGTTGTTTAATTTGAGGGTTTGACTGCATAAAAAAACCCAATACTTGCAACGTCACGCCTGCGAAACACACATGCTCCGTCGCCCCCTTGACAGAAATCACGACCCGTGTGCGTGAGTGTGTGTGCAGCGACACCTCATTGTTCATGTAACACGTGTGCCGGCTCTCACCGCATGCACGCTTACATGGAAACAGCAGACTTGGAATACAGTTTATGGATCCCATCGCACCGGCGCCTCACACCTGCACTTCTTATAATGAACAGTAGGGGGCGATGGCAATCGTACGCTGCAAAACTACCTCACTACATGAATGCGTTAAAGGCGCTCTGTTCGACATTGTGTACCCTCAATGTAGCATCAAAATACTATTGTCTATTACTTTGTTTTGGTCAGAAATGCTGGTGCTCTTGGCAGCATCTAGTGGCAAGGTATTATCAAGCGCCTTTTATGATCTAGAACAGAGGTGTCAAACTCAATCAGAGATGGGGCCAAATTCACAATTGACTCCATATCACAGTCTATGCTTGGCCCGCTAGTTGTTCCAAGGCAGCTTTTGCTCTTTTCAGATTCCTCCTTTCACACAGCTGTATTTTAGAGGTTAGCCGTGTTTTGGGGTTAGCCATGTTTTTGGGGTTTAGCCGTGCTTTGGGGGGGTCAGCTGTGTTTTGGGGGTTAGCTGTGTTTTGGGATTAGCGGTGTTTTGGGGTTAGCCGTGTTTTGGGGGGTTAGCCGTGTTTTGGGGGGTTAGCTGTGTTTTGGGGGTTAGCCGCATTTTGGGGGTTAGCGTTAGTTTACGATTCAACCAGACACGGTAAACTTGAGACGCTGACGCAATAAAGTTGCGCACAGGGAGCAGATTGATGAGCCTCCCTGGTGCCAAAATCTCCACTATAGCAATGCAGTCTGGGATTTGTACTATCAGTGATGCGTACTGCAATTACCCGCCAGCCAATACATATAAAATATTAACATGTGGGCCGAATACAGTCCGTTTAAGAGATTCCACTTCCGTAAAGACACGAAAAAGGGAGAATTTGCGACAATAAGATGCTGACGGCACGATTGCCCGTCAGCATCTTATTGTCTTTCTTAATCTATTGTGTTTCTTAATCCATTATATGGATTAAGAAATGTGAGTTTAGGAAATAATCATGGATAATAAAATGGGACACGTTGATCTGTAACTTTACAACAACTCCAGTTTCATGATACTGTTGTCAATTGTAAAACATTATCCGGGGCTCCATTGGTCATATTATCCTCTGCATGGGGCCACACCGAGGGAAAGTTGCATGATGGGAATGCTATCAACTGTGACCGCTTTATTGTTCCACATTACATGAAACCACTTGCTTAGCCAATTGAGGAAATAAATGAATTGATAAATAAATAAACTCAAAAACCTCTTTGTATCTGACTGCCACACACAAGCATTCAAACGGACATTTTAATTTGTAATACATCTGCTGTACTTGTGGATGAATTTTACATTTTTGTAATCTCCCAGCCTCTTAATACAATGGCCTTTTGGGGGGGAGAACACTTATAATAAACTGGGGAAAAAAAGTGTTTTGAACAGTTAAGTTGGTCGTGTGATATGGAGTTTAATTGATTTCTAATTATACGCCCTGGTGGGCGTGTAATTTCATGCACAAAAAAAAACAAAGGACGCTGTAAGCAAGGTCTGCTGTAGAATGAATCAGGATGCACAGCTTTGTTTTCCCTGTAATTACACACTGCACTCATCCTCCGGCTCACACACTCACCTTTGAAAAATGCTGAAATGTTTCAGTAGCACGTAATTACTTGTTTTTGTAGTAACTTCTAAAGTACTTGGGAGAGTAAATGAGGTGTAATGGTTTTAAAAGTAAAAAAAAATGAAAATAAAAATCAGATGAAAGGTGTCGCTGCCCACGATGAGATCAAGGGAGATGGTTTAAGCCTTCATAGAGATTAAAAAGAAAAAAAGTGTGAATGACAGAAGTGATTCAGCTTCTGGATCCGTTCCCCCTCGTAGAGCTACATAAAAGTGCTGTTGAGATCTGTTGAGTGGTGTTAAGTAACAAGACGAATAGGCGCTGGAATGGCCTGGCGGGTTAAAACAAGGTTAATTACATTTCTGAAGACACGGGGGTGAAAGGTTGCCGAGGAGGACGAGGCCACGGGCGGCTCGGATGGGAAGCGAGAGAGCCGGTTAAAAGGCAGAGATAAGGATTTAAAATGCAAATTCGTATCGCAGATGGTGGATTCGGCAAACATGGCACGACCCTCGACTTCTCCCTCCGCGAAACACCGCCTTCTTTCGCAGCATGGGAATAAAAGTTTCCAGTCATCTCAACAACGCCCTCAAGACTCGCAATGAGAACTCACTTAAAACCCCAAATTAAAGCCATTAAAATACAAAGTCGTTGTTCGGCGGTGTAGCACTTTAATTCTGATTTCCGGGTGCAGAGACACACAACCATAATGGACGATGAAATAGGTAGTCTTTCTATTTTTGATGTCCATTATTTCTGTAACGTGGAAAGTTCATTGAAAAAAAAGAAAATGCTTTTTTTATTATTTATTTTTTGCCTTTGCCCTGTGATCTTTCGTGTGTCACGTCTCCGTACCCGAAGCAGAGCAGATACTATTGTCTACAAACCCTCGGCGAAAATGCCAAAATGTCAAGTCATTCTGCTCCTTAGAGGGAAAGAATGACGCAAGCACTTACTCAGAGAGTCTGAGATTTTTGTTCTTTGGCTTTTTTAAAAAAAAATTTTTTAAATGATCAGACCAGCTGACGGGTCCTTTGTTTGGCATCGTAGGAGCTTCAGAACCTCCTTCACATATTAGCACGTTAACATTTGGCTGCTTGATCACGGCTTGATTGCACGGGGGGAAAACAAACAGAGCACCCGTTATTTATCATTATTCCTTTATTATACCATAATCTCACCATTATCATTCTTGTCAGAGCGCTGTTTGCAGGTGCATCTTATTTCCCCGAGTATTAAACAGACCAAACTATGACACGAGCCTGGCAATGCTGGAAAAATGCTGCAGGGTTTTCACCTACACTATTTCTTTTCATCACAGGAACCAAAAAAATGAAAGACCTGCAAAGAGGAAAGAATATCACGTCTCCCCTCTGAACAAACCTCTTGTGTGCTAATTAGGACAACCGGCATCTGCGTGTGTTTGCGCGTGCGTGGGGGGAGGGGGGGGGCGTATATGTGCTGTCAAGTGCACGCGTGAGTAAGTGATGTCATGCGAAACTTGATGCAGTCAGGCAAGTGTGGGCGGCAGAATGGCCGGGGCACATCCGTCAACGCAATGTGTAATTCACTCTCAGGTTATCGAGTTGACCCGCCAACCTCGGCAGCGCGCGAATGGACGAAGGCTGAATGACAGATCGCGCAGATTCATAAGATCCGAAGGACGGGTTTGCTTTGGAAGTGGAACAGAAAAGAGAGCAAAAGAAAAGACGTTAAGAGGTGAGAGGTGAGAGGAGAGAGCTGCTAGGATGAGAGGGTGGAAGCCCCCCCCGCCCCTCCCAGGAGCTTGAGGGTCCCCCCAAGATGAGAAACAACGTTATTTAGTCCACGAGCGCGAGCAGCCGCGAGCCCGAGGTGAAGCTGAGGTGCATCTTTCTGTTCGGAGAGAAATGAACACTGACTGGGTTTGTCCCTCAGGTGAAGAACCATCCGGTTGAGAGGAAGCGGCGGAAAAATAACACCTACCTGCAAAACTGCTCATTCTGTGGGGGGGCACGGGGGGTGGGGGGGCTTTAAAGATAAAGGCTGGGGGAGGGAAAAAGACACCCGGTGCAGTAAATGTAACAGCCAAATTTCCACTGGGGAGGTCGAGTCCTGAGTGTTAGTGTAGAACAACATGAAGATGTTTGACTCCATCCCAGAACTAAGAGGGGTTGCTTTGCCACTCATGGCTTTTAATAAAATATTCACAAGGATTTCTCTCTAAGAAACTGTAGCTCCGAAAGCTTTGTTTGGCTAAACCCGCCGTCATCAGGAAGTGTGAGGGCAGCAACTTTTCCTTGGCGGCCCCCCCGGACCGTCACTCCGGCTGTCGTTTGTGACATTTATTCCCTGTCACGCTCGTGTCCGGGGTGATCGTGAGTTACATTTACATCGGAGTGATGCGAAAGACGCGTTATCCAAAGGGACTGACGGGGGGCAACACTCCAGTGGCAGCAGCATAGATCCCGGAGTCTGTACTGGATGAGACCTTTTCCCCATAGATGGGACTCGGAGATGGTGTAGATTTGTGTTTAGGGGTGTTGGGGAGGGGTAGACCTGCTGTTTGAGGTCCCCACTGGGAAACCAGGACCAAGTGCCAAGATGGTCATACCCGTTGTGCGAGCCATACCACGGCATACGGGGGGGGGCTCACTTATATTGGGGGGGGGCTTACAAATCCGTTATATGACTATCAAAATTCAGCAGCTCCAGCGCAAATGTCTGATTGAAGTGACGTTCAAGACTAGCGGCCCACGCTTCAATGGTGAGGACAAGAATTGCACGCAGACCGGCATCTTTATTAGAGTGAAATAATATACTAATCGTACATTAAAAATAGCCGAGTTTTACACATGATCCATGATTATGACAGGAAATGCATGGGGAAAAGACTGCATTTTGCCAATATTTTTTAGACCCCCCCCCAAAAAAAAATTTCATAAATCACGTTTTCAGGGGAGCTCATGTCTCATTAAGGGGGCTGAGACCCCCCTGTTTCCCCCATAGTTGCACCCCGGTCATATCCATTATTCAAGTTGCGAAGGAAATCAGAGGGGATGGCGGATTTTATGGCGACATAATTTGTGCTGATTACGGCGCAGAAGGTGGGAGACCATCTGTACCATTGTTAAAGCATAAGGATAATGATTATACTCCTAAAAGAACACACATTTTATAGATGTCAGGTGTCAGATACTCTTTCAAAAAAGACATAAGGGATGGAAAGGGGGGATGATTTTATTTTATTTTCTCAACTCGAGTACTGGTCATACCAGACATTCACCTGTATTGGGGGGAGGGGGGTCTTCTTTCAACTTTCATTGCAAGTGGCTTTCAATGAAACACTTACAGATGTTCTGTTCAAAGGGTCGATCCGGTAAACAACAGAACCAGCTGTAATAATTGTGTGTTTGCTTTCTTGGGCTGAGATTTCCCGTCCATCCTCCTCACTGTGGTTATCTTGGATCGGTTGGTTTGGTCTGGGAGCCTTTTTAAAACGGGTCGGGATGTCTCACTGTACATCACAGGCTTTGCAGCTTTTGCAGTAACACTAAAACAGAGCTCTTATTTTGGCGGCCAGACTGGGACATGGAGGCGACGCCGCAGAATATTGCTTTCGGGTCGAGCGGAAAACATTCACGACTACCCTCTGCTGACTTAAATAAAGTTCTACAAATAACCCGTTTTTTTCTGAGTCAGAGAGGGAGTGTAAAGATGTGGAAGGCACTTTACTACTTTGGCGAAGTGGTACCTTCCCCCCCTCTCCCTCTCTTTCACACACCTACAGACACACACACAGGCGGCACGCAGACAGGAGTGTGTAGGAGGTGGGCCGTGCCTTCCCATATTGTGCTCGATTATTTGTCATCTTCCATTAGGACGGAGGATAATAGATGGATAGTGACAGTGATGTTAATTGCTTTCCCCCCGTCTTGTCAGCCAGAGGTTGGGTGAAAAGGATGGACAGAGGGACAGGAAGAAACAGAGACTAGTCTTTGCAGGAAATAACTTCCTTGTTTTTTTTTTTGTTCATCACCTGCTGTTTTCCCACTTTTCAACGTCCATCTTCATCCTCTATAGATCCAGATGTGACTATTGCACATTTGCTTCCAATTATTGATCCTGTGCGCATCCTTCACGTTTTCTCATTCCCAGACTTCCCTGACTGCTCTTATACAAGCTGAGCGCCATCAAAGTAGATGTCTTCATCCATGTATCTCAACGCCATCACGCATAAACGACAATTTTCATGAAGCGTTGATGAAACTGTTGTTCTAGTTGATGGTGATTAGTTTCCACTTTCTGTCTAAAGCTTTCTTTGATTGTTAATCATACTTAAAGCTGCTTTGGGGGAGATTTTGCCACTAGATGAATCACCAGTTTAGCTTTAGCCTCTGTTTCTTAGAACCATTTATTATTAACCAATGGCTTACATACATTTTAACCCTAAACATAAGTGCTGGAGAGGAGTCTGGATCGACTGCTTGTATCGGACTGCTTATATCAGAAATTTTAGATGCAGGCCGATATAATCCCGTACCTGATTTATTTGTTAATATCGGACCGATATCAATATCTGATTGGGACACCTGTAGAACCTAGTTTGGTAATAGAGTGTGTTTTCTTGGTTGGAACAGATTTTGTCTGTCAAACGCAGCCGGCGTGGCCAACAAAACGTCAAACAAGCTCAGATATCAAATAAAAGTCAGTGCTCAGGATGCCACGGCTCGCCCACATGGAACTGATTTACATAGCTAATTGTTTGATGCTGAATTAAAGTGTAAAATATCACGTAGAGCACCTTTAAATACATACATAGAAATAGCAACTTACACAATGCTGCATAGGCACCATCATTGTAGAACAGCACCGCATTGTTGCACGCATTCACAGAAGTAAGCAAAGAACACATTTTCCCACATCATGTCACCTGAAGCACACATAAGCACTTGCACAAATCTGACACTAATTCCTCTCCTGCAGTGTGTGAGTGCACACGGAGTTGCTCTTATCTTCCTTTCGCAAAGCGCGGGTAACATTTCATTCCCATTGTTTAGTCCCCTCCCGTATATGACACTTCAATCTCACGCCACCGACATAAGAGTTTGCATTGTTACGCTCACTGAAGGGCAATGATAATTGAATAGAAGCCTGTTCCGTGATTAAACATAGTCGGTTTTTACGCCAAGATATTAAAGAAGCGGCTTCACACTCTCAGGGTGAAATATGGTGCGGTGGGGTGACAGCGGCACTATGAAGTATCGACTTCTCCTTTCGGGGATTTGCGTTTGAATTATCATCCAAGGTGGTACCAGAGGAGCAGGGTGAGGGTTAACAAAGAGACGAGTGTATTGATTCATGGTAAACAAAGTGTAGAGATATTAGATGTAGAAGCTGTAGGAGACGAGAGGCACCAGAGCCATTAATATCAAAGTATGAGTGCTGGGAACTGGGCTAATCTGGTTGAAAGGGTGTGTTTACCCCGTGTGAACGCAATGCAAGTTTGAAGCATGGAAAAAACAATATCCCAAATGAGCACATGAAGGACTCAGTTACTCAGTTGAATTTTCTACACTAGAAATATCTAAGTAGCTACTATAATATGCACCAAGAGAAGTGCTTTGATTCTTTTGCGTCAGATTTAGAAGCTATGAAAATCACAGTAGGGGGGGGGGCAGCATAATTGACAACGATTTTTATGCTTGCAAATGTGAAAGTGGATGGTGTGAAGATTGTGTGCCAAAATTCCCATCGTTTTCATAACAAACCACAGCAGGAGAACCTCCACCAGCGGGAGACGCAAATTCCAGCTGTCTGACGTAATTTTTTAGAAAGAATTAAAACCTTATTAATGAACTTTAAGTATTGTCACTGCCTCAACAACCCACGTCAAAGGGTTGATTCAGCACTTCATTCATTCCTTTTCCCACTGCGTCTGTGTAATTGAAAAAATACACATGGAAGGGTATTACGACGCAGAGCTGCTCCAGAATATGTGACAAGGCTAATCCTATTACGACGTCGCGGAAGCCCTTTTCTGGAAGCCCGGCGGTCCGACAAGGCCGTACGGCACAGATTTACAGGGACAAGAAATGAAACGCAAGCTACTCTCCACTGACCAGTGTCCCAGTGACTGGTGAGGGGACGTCTCAGCAAGAGGCCGATCCAAGAACGGTTGTAAATTAGCAGTAATTAATGCGCGTCTTAACTCCCGCTAAGATCTTTATCTCAGGTCGTCATGCTTTCTCCGGTCGGAATGCTCTTAGGCATTTTTCACAGAATTCCATTATCACATCAGGGACAGAGTGTGCCTCAAGATTGAGTTTGCTGTCACATAAAAAGCCTCCCTGGAGGATTCACACTCGCAGAGGCTCATCATACAGATCGCTGATTCACCACAGAGGGGCTTACGGTGTGTTTTTATTTGCAATTCCGCTGCCAGTTTCATCTTAATTTACAAAGAATAATTTGATATGAGACAAAATGGAGCCAACTTTTGGAGATTGTCGCCTGGCAGCTCATTTATGGCTTTGATCAAGTGATCCAGGTGATAAAGGAATCTTTTATTCTGCCGATTATCCTCCAGCGTACATTCAAGCTTTAACGTTCCTGCGGGCGCTTCGTTTATTGCGGACCATATGGCCGCGGCGGTGTTGGCAAGGAAGGCGGCGGCGGGAAGAGGGCCATATCTCTGCTGCGATTCTCCGATTCTCACCGAGGCTTCGCTAACAGACACTTTCATGGGATTGATGCGCTACACTATGTTTTATTTTTCTGGGAAAGGAAAGCCTGTTGCACCTGCAGACGTGATATATGCATGCAAGCGGGGACATTTTTACAGATTTCTCCGGGATCAGTCTCTTTTGATCTCCCCTAAAATGCATTTTGTGTTGTTTTTTTGGGGGATAATCCCATTCATCAATCTCCTACCACATATTTTCAAAGGGATGTAGATGCTGCCCACTGTACTGGAAAAAAGGTTTGCAATTAAACAGAAATCTCAGTTTCTACTCAACTCTGTCACAGCCATTAATACAAACGTAAAGGGAATACGGCGCATGCTTTATACGGCTTCTTTGCTGATAAAAAAGGCTTTGAAGTTTGCTGTGCTGTTTCGCATTATTAGAAAATAAGTGTGTGGGACATTCCAAAGTGTCGGCTGCTCATTTATTCATTAGCAGCGTCAGTGTGAGCCGTGCATTTCTAAGCGCTGTCATAGATCACAGAGGGAACAAACTGTGCCTCTACTTGAAAACAGTGTAAAAAGAAGAGCGAAGGGTCTCAGCATATGGCTCAAACAAGCTTGTGTGAGATAATGAGCACATGAACGTGTGAAAGGTTTACCAGATGGATATGTATAATGAATCCGTCCTGTCTTTCGTGCTGTCTCTTCGCCGTCATCGATCCGAGCTGATTTACATAACACTTCTGCAAAAAGATCAGCTGGATGAGCGATGGAGGGAAACGGCGGGTTCCCATAAGGCAGCTCTGCCCTGCCGTCATCGCGCGCATCACGATAAACCGTGGCGTGAGTCACAGCTGGGAATTCCTTGGGTGGTGGATCTGACTGCTACAGCGAATCCTCGCCTCAGCGCTTTCATCTGGATCGGGCTGACAGGTTGAAGCCATATATGAATACCTCTCTTAATTACCTCCATAACAAGCAGCTAGTAGTCGGTGCAAAGCAAAGAGAGGGCACCGTTTTATCCTATTAGCTCGCCCGCCGGTTTGTCACATCCATCAGGGCTCCCTTTGCTGTAGTTAGTTTACAGATAATGTGCCTCCAGACCCACTGCAGCCATTACTGCCTTAGCACTGTCATCCAGACCTCATATTTCTACCTAACTCTGATACATTAGACCTGAATGTCAGAGAAAATGACACTGATAGTGGAGTCCTGTTTGCAGTGTGTGTGTGTGTGCATGTGTGTGCTGAATCATACACTGATTCTGTATATAGCTGCCCAACCTAAATGGAAAAATCACCTGGATCCCATTCAATTATTTTTCAATCTCTGTCTCAGATACACTGAAATCAGGTGCCACTTTTAAAAGGTTAGTTCACCCAAAAATGAAAATTCCCTCGTTATCTACTCAGCATTAGTCGTTTGAGGGAAAATTAATACTTTCTACCCATGCTTGTAGAAAGAATTCCCACCAACCATGTTTACCACATTGACTTCCTATCACCAGTTATATGCAATCTGACTGACAGAGAACAGTTTTCAAATTGAAAAGCAACTTGACTCGCTTCAATTTATTGACGACATTCACTCTATCCAAAATCTTTCTTTGATAAACCAATGAGCATGTTAACCAGTGATATAATCGGAAATTTTAGTGACTGCACCAAGCTGTAAAAACGTGTACACTGCACACACAGCGATGGGTTGTTATTAACATTCACAGCCTGTGTCATCCTGCGACGCAGCGAGAGTGCTAAGAACACTGTTTTTTAGAGAATCTTTAGTGTTGGACCAGAATTTCTAATGAGTCAGAGTTGGACACAAAGCTCATGTTTACGACAATGTAGCATCTTATATAAGCAACTCTCCTCCCGCGAGGCCCATAAATCGTTCTTCAAGCTTGGATCCACATTCATGTGGCTAGTAAAGTTTCCGTTTGTGCAAAATAAACATTTTATAAACATTAACTTTCATTGCTCCATAGCTGAGATTCTTGCTCCGACAGGTTGCCTATTTTCAAAGGGTTGGGGAAATATGGTGAATTAATTCTGCGTCGATTTTGATTAAATGCTTCAAACCTCCCTTATGTATGTTCACAGTGACATATCGCCCGGGGAGGTTTATTTTAGCTCAGCACAGAGCCAAGCTGTGGGAAACAGCCAGCCTGGCTCTGCCCACTGGTTGCCATCATTAGTTATTTATGTTTTTTCATGCGGTGACAAGCTGGAATGTCTGCAGTGGAAATGTCGGTACCTGTAATATTCAGATGTCTTCAGAGTAAAAGTGTCGGTGTAGATCTTTAATCACCTCCGATGGTGACTCAGAAATGCACAGCCGGTGAAGAACGAGGCCAAAAAAAGAGCGTTAATACATGCAACGTCAACGGGCGTTTACATCAGCAGCAGTGATGAATGTGTCGGTGAGCCATGGAAATTCTTAACACCGTCACAGTGTTGCCGGCGAGGGAAAAAATGAACAATGCATGAAGCAAGTTGAAGAGGGAATATTACATTTGAGGACAGAGCAGCAGTGTAGCCTAGTGGTTGATTATTTATATTCATGTATCATCATACTATTCTACAGTAAACTGAATATTCATCAATTTTGCACTGCTGCAGTTTACATCTGTATCTGCCCAGAATATTTAATCAATGAGGTGATAACATTGGATGAACAAAAATAAATAAATAAGCATAGAACAGAGTCATTGGCATCCATCTTCACCTTGTGTGCCACAGGGGGCAGCCGTACATCAGAGACCCCCTGGCGTCTAAAAGAAGACAGATTTAGCCACTCTTGTGAGGATATACTCATCAGGATACACACACCAGATATGTCATATTCACACATGCACATTTCAGAGGTATTTTATTTATACTGCCGCCTCTGCTTATAACTGCACGGGCTGACATTGTTATTAGAGCTGTGATTGGATTACTCTTGCAGAACTATAACGTATGTCCCAATATCTTATTCACAGCCACTCACGAGTTATGGTGTTTGCACTTCATGACTGCATATAAATGTCCTTTTTATTCATATTTGCGTAACGGCTGGGTTGTATGATGGGAGGAGTGAGCGAAGGCACAGTCTATCATGTAGAATAAGGACTACCATATTGTGACCACGTGTATGTGCACAGATCACTGGGAGCTTCTCCAAAGATGACCTGGTGCAACTCAGCAGAAAAAAACCATACGATTAGAGAAGCTGTGGAGATGTGCCATTTGGAGCAGATGTCACAACATTTGCGATCGCTGACAACTGCCAAAATGCACAGCCATGTAACACATTTCTGCCAAATGTGGACTGATTTCTGAATTATTCATTAAGCAACACTATTTAGCTGTATTATTTGAACAGATTATGCTTCATTTTTTTTTAAATGCTATTTCCTAAGTGCTGTTTTTTAAATGCCGTTATTAAATGCTTTGAACAGTATGTGAATTGAACAGTATGTGCAAAAACTTTGTGTGCCAAAATGTGTTTTGAAAGCGGGAACGGTATGCACTCCTGGAGCTACGAAACTGCAGGAATTTTGAAAGAACACATCATGTCCTGTACCTATTCCAAAACGATCGTGCCTGTATGTACGTCATAAAACCCAGGAATCACCTCCTGAGTTCTCCACAATAATTAAGCCATTAGCGATATGTGCTTGAGTGTCAACAGCAATTTCCTTTTCATGTTGAGAATAGCGGAAGGCTCTTATCTTAACCAGGGTTCTGTTTTGCTGCCTCAGCAAATCTGAGCCTGCTCTAAGAACAACAGTCTCCTGCTCCTCATGAGGAAATCCTGCATTGTATGTGCAAGCACCCATTTTTTTGTGCTCCTGAATGAAAAGTGCAAAACCAGCCGGCGCTGCTTTATTTTCTGCCAGGATTCCTCGCAGAGCTCCTCAGCTTGTTGTGAGCTTCGCCTCTCTGCCGTGGATGAGGGGCCGCCGTTCTCACTCATGCGGATGACGACTGTAATTCGGCTCGAATGAGAAAGCGCTGAGTTGGCAAAGCCCGCCTGTCTTGGGAAGGTCACAGCATTTCCGTGTCACTGACAAATGAGTTGTATTTCACGCCTTCCTGCACGCCGACGTCCTGCCCTGTTGTCTTAAACAGGAACGGGACAAGGAGGCAACTCACAAATCCAATATTCCATGCTCACAAGTAACTTTTTCAGTCCTGACTCACAATCCAAACAGAGCCGACTCCACATCTGGGGGAAAAAACTGCCTTCCTGCATTGCTGTAACTAAGGAATTCAAAACATGTATCAACACATGATCCCTATAAACTGCACAACTCCCTCTAGCTGCTCAAATTCTCTATAAATGAATAAATGCGGTTGCTCACCCTAAAATATGCCGGTCTAACATTTGTCACAGTTAGCGAGCAAATGTGGCAGCAGACTGCGGAGATACGCAACCATCCATCCAAGTGTGAATGTACTTTACTTTTCAAATATCTAATTATACCTCCCGAGGCCTCGACAGCAGCAAAATAACTCAAAAACCACCAAGTAAACAAGACTTTGTGAGGCTTCCCCGCTGTTTTACCAGTCACATGTTAACACTCCGCTGTCATACATTTTGATGACATAATCACGAGCAGCCGTTTATAGACAGATGGCCGAGGCGATCTTTGGCTTATCCAACCTCATCATCACGTTCACTTTGGGCCCTGCAGGGCACCTGTCAGCTGTAATTATTGAGGCAGAAAAAAGTGCCTGGAAAACTGTATGCAAATGCTCTGACATATGTTGGGAGTTATATTCAGTGTCACTCTGTGAATATATAAACCGAGTATTTATTAATAGTGTCTCCGGTGTCTGATCTGGAGATTCTCTCCTCTCTGCTGGTGAGAGGACACAACTTACAGGATGTGCATGATGTAGCTCAGGGCCTACAGAGCTGCAACGGCTTCTCCCTTAAGAATTGATCAGGCTCAGTGTTTTTGTTTTTTCATGAGAGGAAACCACAGTTTCTTTAAATGAAAAAGCAAATGGTCGTCCATAGTGCATATGTGAGGTCGTCGTAGGTGGTCTTATCTTCAATGGCACCCCTCTTTCGTAGACACAAAATCCCCCTGCTCCTCCTGCCTCCTCTACTTCAAAAGAACTTGCTGTGTTCCAGCCACCCTCGCTGTGTGAAAACAACATTGGAAGAAACGTCTGCACGGTTAAATTCCAAGGGCGCTTTTCAAGTGACAGAGAGAATGCATTTTATTATATATAAACATGAAAGAGAAGTCATCACTGCAAAAGAACAAAGGAAAGAGTGACATGGATTTGTTGTCACATGTTCTTTTTCTACTTTTCTGCACACTCGCATATGTGGACAAGAGACTGAGTCCATGCAGCCTGGGAGTGAAGCTCATCTGGGGGACAGCGTGTGACCGTGATCAATCAATGGCATTGATTTTATAAGAACACGTTGCTGGGAGAATGGAGCTGCCTCGGTATCATTATCAGCTGTGCGACTTGATGCCTTGTCACACACACATGTTGAGGCATGTGTTGTTTTCAAGACATCTTGATTGGATTCCCTTTCTGATAAAAAACAATTCAAAATCCTGGAGATGTTCTTGTAAACGTCTGTGAAATCACAAACTATCGCTGAAATGGTGAGTAAGCCTTTGGTCTATTGATGAAAGCAACGGCCTTTTCGCAACAGTATGTACTGGAAATCGAATGAATGGTGTCTCTTGAGAAAAAAAAAGTGCTGCATATGTAACCTTGGATGCATCTCTACCATGTACTACTGTTGCTTTTGTTGTACTAAAACTGAATACCTGTAGTGATTTTTTTTCGCATTTGTAACACACTGTTGAATGTATTTTATAATCGTGTAATAACAGCTCTGAATTTCAGGATGATATAATCAATTTCACAAAACAATAAGAGATTCTAGATGTCAGAGCTTGCAGCATTCGGGGAGAGAGTGTTGATGGAGGTGCAGCACTGTGGCTCTTCAGTTCATGTTCCAGTGTTCTCGTTCAGTGGAGGAATTTTGGCTGGATGCGGGCAAATATTTGCCGTATGTCTGGACAACACCTGTGAATTAGCATATGGGCTCAATCCCGCCTGATGCCAAAATAACTGAAATTGAACTGAAATGGAAACTCCCACTGTCTAGCACAAATACTGACTATGCAATGTGCAATTTGTGCTTTAATGATCAAGTTTTGTGCACATATTTAGGTGCGTGTGACTTTTGCGTATTCATGTCACAACAGCGAGTGTGGAGGAGGAGAAAATGTCTCATTTTTCAGGACATGCAGGATGCATTTGAAGTGAAACTGTGCAGAAGATTTTATCATTCTATTTATTTATTACTGCAGCAGGGAGAAGGATGTATCTTGTATCACTAGGGTTTGGCCAGCAGATGGCGGTATTATCTTGACTATAAATACAGGTCCAGCAGTAAAAATGCAACATTAACTGCAACCAGACCGCTTTACAGCAGGTAACATCTCCAGCTTTGTGTGCTTGAGGTAGATATGTGACAACATGCCACAAGATCTCTATTTTAGCAGTAGATACAGTGCTAAAAAAAATTAGCTGTTATCAGCACTTTACGTCATACACTGTCTTTTTCCAAGAAGTCAGCAGACCTGAGAGATATTGAGCAGTTTTCAGTTCCTCAGGTTAAGAACCCACATGCTGCTTAGACACACGCACCCCGTAACCTTCTTCCTCCCTCTTTGTTGCCTAGTAAGTGTTGCCATGGCGACAATTATCATCCCACATATAGCACCCTGAGATGAGTGGAAACCCCTCATGGACGCAGGCACAAACAACTACAGGGTTGTTTGTGTGCAAAGTGTGTCTCGCAGCGCTGGACCGTGGGCCACCAGCAGGGGGCGCAGCGGCTTTGAGAGGCCAGTCCCTCTCATGTGCGACAGGCCCAAGCTTTTACTGAGGTTTCCTTTGCAGGGCTTTACCAGGAATCCTGAGACTGCACTGGGAGCAGTCACGTACACACATGCAGGTGGCGTGAGACAGCTCCGATAAACACCTGTTTACTCACCTCTACCCAGTTAAGTACACTGTACCACATCGATACTGTATGAATGGAGTACACTATAGTAGGTGTTGCAGTGCATATTGTTTGGGTTGCCATGAACGACGTTAGATATAAATAACAGCTTGTCCATTGGTTAATGCATGATATGATAAGAAGTCAAATGTCCCCAAATCTTTCTCTCCAGCTGCTTCTTTCCCTTTTGCCCACTTGGAACTGCTGATACATGAGGAATACGCAGCCTAAAAGAGGATGTGATTTAATCACATTACCACCTGATCAGCCCTGGCTGAGTCATGGCACTTGACTCCTGGCCGCTAAATGAATCACAGATCCACTAAGTCAGGGACAAATTGTGTGTCACAGTCCCGGTCCCAGTCAAACAACAGGTTATCTTCCCGAAGGCACTGTCGGGGTTTTCAAGGACTTAATGTGGAATGAAGGAATTGGCTGTGTGTCGAAACCAGAGCTGATTTCATTGGAAAAGACCAACACAGAAGGCTATTGTTCTGATTTCTTACCCACTTTGGTGTCTTATCTGGTATCATAAAATACATCTTTCCTCGCCTGTTCAGTCTGTAGGGTTTGTTTTTCACATCTAGTATAAAGATTATAGTAGGATTGCCACACGGGACAACCTACAATTCATTTCGTAAAAGCGTAAAAGTAATTTTTATCAGCGGCTTATTTAACAACACTATGTCTTCAGTCCATCCCAGCTTGAACTTGCGAGCTCACTGTATTGTGTCAGCCACAGCTTTCAAAAACCTGTTAGCACGGCGATGGCTGAAGTCTCAGCTTCCTGCCACTCAGACTTTTCCTTTTAATGGAGGAGAAGAGTTGGATTGTGGAGCTAATCGAAGTCTTGTGGTTTCCTCGTCTCCAGGTCTCATGATTCCATGGAACAGCGTCAGACTCAAAAAACCCATGACAGGGCTAGAAGTGCTCGTCTTCCCTCCTTTTTCCTCCTCGGCCCTCTCTCCCTTCCCTTCCTGTAACTCTCATAGTCACTGCTTGTTTGTTGCGTGTGTGTGTGTGTGTGTGAGGGAGTGAGGTGAGGTGTGTGTGTTTGTCCCACAAGGATTATCACATGACTCATGGTTAAGCACAAGCTTATGTCAAGGAAGGAAAGGCAGAAAGAGAGGGAACATTCAGGGACCACCTTATGAATGACTGCGTTATGTCACCAAGTATGTTAGATATGCAAGTATATAAGGGTGGAAATGGAATTGCAGAATAATATCATCTTTTAAAAACATCTTTCAACTATGATGGATGTTTATTTACAGATCAGATTCTACCGTATCTGGGAAGATTAAAAGCATTTTCCTTCAGTTTTACTCCATGGCCGAGCCCCCGGTAAAAGAAACTTACCCAGGTGGCTAAATACACAAATTGAAAATAAACAGATTTAGAATGCAGACCCACACAAGGGCTCACATCCGACTCGTGTAACACATTACTGGAACACATTTATTGGTATACTTCTAAAGTATTAATAAGGAGATTTATTTTCCTTGGAAACTTTGATGTAATATGTCCTTAGAAACCAGTGACAATGACAAATGGTCCCATCAAACCACAACATATAGTATGAAGAGATTGAAGAGGTGCTTATTAGAGTTGACTTAACTGACACCTGTTTTGAAAGTGCTGATCAGCTGCAGGAAGCATCTGGAGGCTGCTGTCGGAATGGTAACTATAGTTTTCTGCTGAGTAAGACAAGGATCAAACTGCGGGATGCGTCCCCAACTGGATTGTTGCTCAAAAAACAACTGTGTGACTACAATCACCTAGATTTTGCACGGTGAGATAAGAGACTCTGCTGAGTGCATCAATGATAAAATATAGTTTGAAATGTCCGGATTGTGGGGAGTTTAACTGGGTGATATCATTCCTGTCTCAGTTTCCATGACCTTTGACTTACTTTTACTCAGACAGTCATGAAAGTGTTACTTGTGGCTTTAAAGATTTGTTTCTGTTACGGAATATTTCAGCGGCTATGATGTCACCCATTCTTATCTCCAGTCATCAATAAAATAGCCTGTATTGAAAGGGACAATTGTGTGATACTCAATTTTGTTTGTATTGTGTGTACTCAATACAAAGTCTGGATTGGACAATTGACATGAGAAATAATGTATCCAATTCTTTTGCTATGTATTCTCTTCATTTGTCGTAGTCCTTCCACTGTTTTTCTTTTTTTTCAATTTATGAGAAAATGAGTAAGACATGCAATAACTTTTTTTTAAATGTCTTTTTTTGTAAAAACACATTTAAATTCATGAATATTAATTCAAATTCATAGCTACCGTTATGTTGATGCTATACATTTGTATATTCATGTACCTAAGTGTACTAGAATATAATAATTGATTTAATCGAATTTATAGTCATAATGTTGTTATTAATTCATTTAATATTTAATTCATTTGCCAAATCTTAATATTTATTTATCAATAATAATGATTAAAAATCACTAGTGTTGATATTAGTAAGTGCAGGGATGTCCCTTCGATTTGTCTCTCTTTAGTGCTTTTTTCCCCCCTTCTATTTTCGGCGCCATAAACAGGGGGCGGAGTCAGGCTCGCCAATTTAGGAATGGATTTGGTGACGTCACCCTGGCCAGCGCCCCTGCGCACTACACAAGCTGGGACACGCGCTCAGGCGGCGAACGCGAGGCTCCAGACGTCAGTTGGAACATGGCGAAGAGCGGGCGGGCGGTCAGCAGCGCACAGACGAAAACAAACGGCGCCGCGGCCACACGCTCCGTCTGAGGGTCCACACAGGATTACACCCCCCCCTGCCTGCCGGAAGCCCGTCTGACAACATTCACACGCGTTTGACCCTTTTTTTTCCCGCTTCTTGTGGGACACGACGTGAGGAGAGGAGAGAGGAGAAAAAAAAAAAAAGGGGGCGGCGGAGCGGAGTTGACAGCTAAGTGTGTGTGAGCCGGGAGAGCTCGGCTAGCGTCGAACCTGGACTCTCTGGACCACAGAATGCGGGCCGACCTCCTCGGCTAACCGACGCTGCGGTTCCGTGCAGCTCGAGCTCGAGCCGTTAGACGCCCGTTAAGCGGCGCGAGATGCGCGCGTGAGCTGTTGCTCAGCTAGCAGTGACGTCGAGCAGCTCACCTGAGCGCGAGCGCGCGTGTGTGTGTGTGAGTGTGTGTGTGCGCCGAATTCACCGCAACGTTTGCGCCGTTGACGCCCGACGAAATGTCAGACAACCAGAGCTGGAACTCGTCCGGTTCCGAGGAGGACCTGGAGCCCAGAGAGGAGCCGGCGCATCCCGTCGGTATCGCGGAATTGAGCGGAGTTCTCAGCAAGGTAAGTCCCGGTGTCGCGGGGGGGCAAGTTTACCCAGCGTGCTTTGCAGGTGCCAGGTGCCAGGCGCCGCGGGCCAAACTGTCGTCTTGTCAGGGTGACGTGAGGCGATGTGGTTTTTGCAGTGTGAGAACATTTATTCACACTAGCGACGTGTCCTCATTGCGGCTCGGCTTTCATTTCCATCCCACCATGATTAAAGCCTCGTCTTCCGGCTTCATCTGTTCTTCTACTGCTGTGCACATCCATTGCTGTCCACACAGGGATTAGATGGACCTCATTTTCAGTTTTGCTTTGAAGATATCCGGGTTTTTTTCTTGATGGGAAATGCATAAAACTGCCTGCCAGCTTTCACGGAATCCTGTGGAAGGGTGGAACGCGCCCCAAAGAGGAAGGGAAGCCAGCACATTTCAGATCCCAACACCATTCCCAGGAAACATTTCAATTGTGTTAACATGACCTGCTCCGAAATGAATGAGTTCCCTCTCTACATCCTTCCAGCACACAAACAGCTAAACAGTTTTTTTTTCGGCCCTGCAAACGTACACAAACTGCACCGAAAACATCATGACCCGCCAGATAAAATAACTGGGGCAGCAATTATTTCTGTATATGTAGTTCATGGTCTAATGAAGGACTTCTTCAAAAGGTTAAAGCAAACTTGATAAACCAACACGTACAGCGATAAGGACTTGAACACGGAGGACGATATGACATTCACAATGATAATGTAAATAGTGTTTTGACAACAGTATCTGAAGTACAGTACAAGGTATCCAAAGTACAGTGCAAGGAACATTTGCTGGCATAGTGGCACAAATAAACTCTGGCGCGTCCATTCATGGAAAAAAAAGCTCACCGGCCAAGCTGTTGTGCTTTTCCTTTAGTAAACAGACAGTTAAGTCTTCAGCTAGACTTGATAACCTATTTTGCCATATGCCCCTGCTCTCTTGGGCAACACTTTGTTTTGGGCAAACAGGCCACAGATTTAATTCGCTAATCTGTTGGCTGGCTAACGTGGCATTAATCTCGCCGCACGCCGGTCGCCTCTAACCAGATTGCACGCTGACCTGCTAACCAAGCATATTGTGAGATTAAGGGGATCCACATGCGGGGCAAAAAAAGATCACCTGTTCTATCATACTAAGCCCAGTGTATACGTCACACGTCTTGTGAGGATTAATGAGTCCACACCTTAGATAAAGTCCACATGATCCAAGTCATTGAGGATAATAAACAACTCAAGTAATGGACATTCAAATAAAATAAAAAAACCTATTAAAGAAGTATTATACTGTAATGTGCAAGTGTTTGTATGTTTCTTTCCCTGTGTAATAAAAAGTACTTTTATTTTCCAGTGGACAAACTACATCCATGGCTGGCAGGACCGTTGGGTGGTTCTCAAAAACAACACGCTGAGCTACTACAAATCTCAGGATGAGACGGAGTATGGTTGCCGTGGTTCCCTTTGCCTCAGCAAAGCTGTCATTACTGTGAGTACTGGAGTTTCCTTACTACAACTCTGTACTTTTTATTCATGTGCCACTTTTTGTTTACGTTTTATTACATATACCTGTGTTTTTGTGCAATATTGGCCACGTCCAATTACTTACAAGGATGAATGCCGTTGTTTGTGCAAGAGGGTATTTGCTAAGGGAGAGGAAGCATTCTAAGCCACCAAACAGGCGAACTTAGCGTGGCATACGTAAGGACTCAAGAGGAAATGTGAATGTTTATTCAAATCGAACGCGTTTGCATGTTGCTATACCAGCCACTCTCGCCCGATGCTTCGACCCAACCCTACTAACAAGCTGGCCGATGTGCTGATCAGGCACTTGGATTCCTTGCCAGTGTGGTCTTACCGTGTGTCTTTCTACCATCATGACTATTGGACTGATTCTGAGTGCTACAATAGTGAGTCAACAGTGAGCAGTGTGAAAAGGGATAGATTTTGGTGGAGTGCCCTTTATTGGAGTCCTGAACATGTTGCCTGGCTGTTGAAGGGGATTAATCATTGTTGCCTGACCCAATTATTTTGCTGTTTACATGGCTCACTGTGCTAAAGCTTTTAGTAATTAGGCTAGCAATTGCTAGGAAGAAAAACAAAAAAATGAGGAGGATACGTTGATATAGTGGTAATATCTGGCTAAATGTGTTGACAACTCCCTGCTTCGTTCCCAGTAGTAGATGCTAACCAGTACGCCAAGTGCAGTCAAGTTCAAATAAAAAGCTGCTTTGATTTTAAATGATCAAAGGACAAAAGAAACATTCGCAGCATTGCAAAGTCAAATTCCGTGGGTGCTCCATTTCTTCCTCTCATTCCCTCGTAGCATAGTTTTGTGAAGTTTGGCATTTATAAGAAATGGGATGTATTTCAGATGTTAAGCACCCACCATATGTTTCAGTTTAATTCAAGGAGGAAAAGGCGCAGCTCCTCCCTCGATCCATGTGTCGGCCTGAGGGCGACCCACCCTCTACAACCCTGATCGTTTGAGAAACTCAACCCTTTAGTTCCCTTTAGTTTTTCTCCACAAAGATCCCCTGATTGTGTCCCAAGTTATGCTTGTGGGTAAGTGGTATGTCAGGTGACTCCTCTGGTTTCAAAACAGCATGCTTCTATATGGCAGGAATGGAGTGAAGGCTTCATCATGGGACTAGTAATATTTTATTGTATAAATCTATCAAAAGAACTGCAGCAGATTGATACACAGTGAACATCAGACTTTGAATAACAGAGCAGAATAAGCACAGAAGTGCTGTCACACCCTGCAAAGCAGAGAGAAGATGGATCTTAATGTGGTAATGGTGTTAAGTGCTTGATGTTCACACATTCAGTAAGTGATTCATTGACTGCAGCACAGTGTATGTTTTTGCAACAGGATAACAGTGAAATGAATTAGTTACTGTTCTCAGACTCATCCATTTCCAGACCAAGTAAATATTAACCTCCTCTGTGTGCTGCATTACTGTTGTCATTACTCATACCAGTGGAACTGTGTGTCGCTCCGGGTTATAGCTGGTGATGGTTATGTTCAGTTGTTGACTTTGCCAATAATAGGAATCTTTTCTTTTTTCTTTCCACTTTGATACCTAATTTTCACTCATGGCTTCCACATAAATCTGGACACATGCATATTTACAAATATACAGTGTTATCAGAAGCTTTTACTGTGTACTTGCGTCAATTTAACAATCATACAAAGGTAAAAGTGTCAGAGCGACTTTGAGGAATACTATTATTAATCATAAATAAAAAACATCTGCAGTAAAATTCAGTGTTTCATTAACCGCGTTTTCATATTTGTGGTACTACAATGCAGATTTAATTTAACGCAGAGTCGATGCAATTCAAAGTATTGTCACTGTGGTAAAATTGCATCCATATGAATAGTCTTAACTTGTGCCAGATGCATCTTTCTGTTCTGTAAAGGGAAGCGGAACCACTAACTGCGGCCTTCAAAAGTTTGATATAGATATAGATGGAGAAGACAATGATTCCAGGCTTTACAGCAGGGCTCTTCCACCCAGGTGTGTCAAACGCCTGTTATGTTTAGAGATGTTACTTTATGGTTGAAGTTGCTTGAAGAGTCTTTCGCGGGTCGAAGTTACCACATTTTAGTTGTGAAACTTGACCCCACCTTTAAGATAACGAACCATTTCATCATCACAGAAGAACCTGCCCAAGCGATTCCAATATTTTCCCAGACTAATTGATTGAAATTGATTGACAACCCCCATGTAATGCAGTTTGTTGCTGGTGACTCACCCTTCCCACAGTTGTGTTTATGATGGGCGGTGTAAGCTCTATGGTTAGATGTGCTCCTAATAGCACACCCAGCAGCAGCATTGTCAGCAGGAGTGTTGGGACCAGACGGTGCAGTCAAACAGACCTTTATGGATCAAATGGAATTAGAAACATTGTTTTTTTTGACACCGTGTCAAATGCGGTTGCACAATGTGGGTTTCATGAAACAGATATTCATCTCCTTGCTGTTGGATTGGATTGCATCACACATTGTTCACTCCATTCTGGTTGCTGCCCGTCTGTTTGATAGCACAGTAGGTCACATGCACCTTTTTCACGGGCAACTTCATTAGCAGGGAACTTGATGCTAGATAACTGAATTGTATTCTATTCATCACACTCGTATTATGTATCTTTGACTGAAAATGGTCAGAGACGACTGTTACCGACCCACATACAAAGTAAACATCCAGTGGATAAACTTTCCTTGCTGAAGCCGACATTGGCATTGGTATTTCAGTCCCTCTGAATTTAGATGTTTTTGTCTTGCTAGGGGGAACAAAAGAAGAATGGAGAAAAAGTAAATCATTTTACCTTTATTCAACACTTGGCCAATGCAAGCCTAGGTGTCTAAAGTCCTTATTGGTGTTACCCTACCAAATTAAAATCCAATCCATCCAAAAACATTCCATCAGTGCCAGATAAGCAAGAACAAGTATCAAACTGTGCCAGTAAAAAGGCCGCAAACTATCGTTGGCACTGGAAAACTGGTAAACTCCCTTTTTGTGATACGTTTGTCTTTGTGGCTATTCCGCGCAGCATCTGTCTCGCTGGCCACACTGATGTGTTTTAGGTGAGGAAACAGAAAGAGAGGGTCAAGTGGAAGTTGGGTTTGTCGCAAGTGACGTGAGGCTGTGTGGTAATGGCCAAGTGTCCTCAGCCGGGAAATGAGACTCTTCCTCCTAGCATGTGACTTCCTCTTCTATGCGGGGTCAGTAAAAAGGGTCAACCAGCACATGACGATTTTGTAGTTGTGTGTGACTAAGATGGACATCGCAGCGTTTTTTTTTAGCGTTCACCTCGCTTGATCCGTTCCCTTTCGCAGTCTTTCCCCTACGAGTGCTCTGTGACTCAGTGTTCCCTCCAGCGGAGGCAAAGCAATCCTATTTTGGTGTCCACAAAGACAGTCCTCCATCGTAGCAGGCTGTTAGACATCCACAGAGCACATAATTATATTGTCTCAATATGCACAGGCGAGTAATGAAATTCACTTAGTTGTGGCGGCGCTTTGTGGGGCTCCGCTGTGATAGAACAGCATTGACTGGCTTCATTCACTGTGCGACTGTGACTACAGACACGTACGCCGGCTCTGGGGCGCTGGAGGGGAGAGGACATGAGGCGAGGCTTTTTGAAGCCGTGTAGGAAGTTTGTTTTAGGTGAGTTTAGGGAAAAGGCTGAGGCTGGTTTGTCTTTTTTTTCCATTTTTGACCTTAGTACTCACAATACTTACGACCGCAAAAAGGAGGAAAAAATTCTGTAATTAGCTCTTTATTTTTTGAAATCATTAGTTATAGTTTCAGAAAATAAACATAAGAATTCCGTCATATTCATATAATATATAATTTAACTGATTAAATTAGCTATCCAGTTGTACATAAATGCCACAGTGTACCGAAAGACTGTTGCTGCCGAAGCACTACAGTATGTGGCTTATGTATAAAAATGAAAACTGTGCTTGTGACATAGTCTCAATGTAGTTCCTCTTTCATAAATGTTTGTTCCCTCTTCAATTTTAATCTCTTCAACCAGCAAGATGATTAATTTATTAAAGAATTTATGACGAGTAATTTTTCATGTGCTTTTTGCTTTTATATTTTAAACGATCATCCCATTATTTATCCCAGTTTGTCCCGTGTGTGCATGATCTCAGAAGGCTGGACGGTATCACAGCATTCACTCCAGCCCTTTACTTTGACCTTGCTCTCCAATGCCCAATGTTTCCCCCAGTTGTTCATTTATCTACAGCCTGCACATACATCCTCAAACAGACACACCAGCCACAGACTCTATTGCGCTCATCTTTTGTGTGCTCGCATTTCATGTTCAGGCGCAGATACTCGTAGTCGGCATTTCATGTCATCTAGCAAAGTGCAGAGCTGGTGTGATGACCTTACTGTGATGGATTATTGTTAACTTTCCCTGTGGATTCCAATATCCTCAAAAACCAGTGGGGGCTTTAATGCCTCAGCATCACTAACCAGCAGATACATGAGCCCTCTGTCATCATTCTGGCCAACAAAGTAGCACAAAAAGATACCATCTAGTAACCAAATGTTCAAAAATAACTGCTTAGACAGGACAGAATGTGCCAATTTTTGTTTGTCAAATCACAAAAAATGCCCAGAGCACAATGTGATGTTGCTTTTTCTCTGTTTACAAGACAAAGGAATTCTGCAATTCTGCAACCAATCAGCAACGAATAGAATGTGTGCATACTTGCATGGAAAAAAAAATAAATCTTGTGTTTTGAGGAATGACTCCAGGGTTCAAATACGTTGCCTTTTCATTCTATAAAGCGGATCCACATTGAAGGATGCACTGGTTTCCTTCCTTGCTTGCGCCGCTTCCTCTTGCCTATCTTTTGCCATTACACATGCCACTTTGAAGCGGATGTCCACATTGGGACGCCTCCAGGATTCAGCCTCACGCTGTTAATTATTGACAACGAGTGTCTAGTTGTGACCTCGGCGCGATCCAGGTGTGGGGCAGCACAGCCAAGTCACACTTTGCCGTTTATTATTCTGCCAATTTGCTGAAGTAACACAATCTGCAACAGAGGTTTGGGCTCAGGCTGACCGTGGCCACTCACATTAGATTACTAGCTCATCACGGCCACTGATAACATGTTGCTTTCTTCCATAGCTATAACATTTTAAATTGTGTTAATCCCACATAGATTAGATAGAGTTAGTAGACGGGAAGAATCGATAAAGTATAATTATAACACTTTACCCCACAATCCCCTATTGACTTACTAACTCCAAGAATCAATAAATGCATTAACTAAACAAATGCTTTGGTTTGCTAATTTCAGTCCCTGATTCTTTCTCTCTGCCGGTGTTACAGACCCTCGGCACCTCAGGCACCCCTACAAGGCTCCTTGATGTGTTTAAATGTGTTGTGGCCATTATGGGAATGTTGAGGTTTCTCCCTTAGTGTGGTTTGTTTTTTCTAGCTCACAGTTACCGTGCACTCTCAGGCTTCTCTGGCAGCTCAGAGTCTTTCCAACCTCCGTTCCTCCTTCGTCCACAACTTTACTTTGAACAAGCCAGCCGCTCATAGATCAGCCTGTTCCTCTTCTGCGATTAGACCTTGACAGTGATTTAACACTCACTGCAGAGTCATCCTCACACCGTGGAGACACACACACACACACACACACACATACACACACACACACACACACACACACACACACACACACACACACACACACACACACACACAGACACAGCAATGTTTCCATCACCTCAGAATATTACATTATCTGTTGCTGAACACTGGCTTAAGCGATCCTTAACCTTTAGCCCTGCCTTTGCCGACTTCAATATAAACCAGTCAACACTTTTAGATGTAATTATTTACATCATTGGGACCTGCTTTTTGTACCCGCGATGTGACTGTAAACAGATTTAACTCCTCACGCCATGAGGAATACCTGGTACACACAGAGGAACACACATAGCCCAGAGTAGCTTGCCGTGCAAGCGCAGCTGTTTTACAGCGCTGACAGCACACTAGAGGGCTATTAGGAATAAGCTCTGTCCTGCAAGTTGCCTTAAAAGGCTACTTATCTGCCACTTCTCCTCCTGTGGGACGGTGGTTGAAATGGAGAACACTTGCATACAGTTCTCTGTTGTCCGCCGTCCCTGAGAGATGCCGTGTGTTGACAGTGTGGCTGGTGTAAAACATGCAGTTCGCAGACTGTAGCGGATCGACATGATTAAAGAGCCAACAGATTGTCACCCATCATGTAGAGTCCAAGCAGAGAGATTAGCGGTCTCCTGCTTCAGTGTCATTTCAGTAGCTAGTAATGTGGTCAGTGGCCTGTGACATAATCCTGTCTGAGATCAGTGAGGCTCCATATTTTGGCTCAGTTGACAGAATCCTCAAAGATCTGCAGAATTAGCGGAAGGATATAAAAACAATGGTGTGTATCTTCATTTCAAACAGACTAGTCTAATGTATGTCCTCTGTGTTCTTCTTTTTTTAGCCCCATGAATTTGACGAATGCCGCCTGGACATAAGTGTAAACGACAGTGTGTGGTACCTCAGAGCACAGGATCCAGAGCACAGACACCAGTGGATCGACTCCATTGAGCTGCACAGGGTAAGTCGGTCAGCCTCAGTGCACCCAAAGATGCCACTAAAGGAAACCAAATCCTCCAAAGTGTGTTGCAACATATGTGCTATAATCCATTACAAGTTTGCATTTGTGCATGTGTCCCAATCAGAGTATCAGAGAGGGGAGGAGAGACAAGGGCGGAATCCAGGGAATGATAATCGTCCCTCCACCAATGGTGGGTGCTTACGTTAGTGTTGTATCTTGTCTTTATTCAGAGCAGAAGTGTGCTTGCTTGTGTTCTGCTTTGCATCTAGGTTTAGGAATTCCGCAAATTCTCCAGAGACATGCATAGATCTTTGCAAGTATGCATGGTGGAGTGGCTGGTTTAATCTCTCATGCTTCACTGTTGGCGCCTGACGCGTGCAAAAGCTTTTAGCGCGGGCACACGTTACTCAAAGTTATTCCAACCTTGGACTAACAGTTGGCTCGGGGACGACATAATCCTTTCTCACTCGCACGCAGACATTTAACACCTGAGTAACTCGGAAAAGAGATACAAAAGTCGCTGAGGCGGCATGGCCAAAAGATAACCTCTTTAAAGCGATCAGTCAGAGGGGCAGCTCTGATATGTTGACATTAAAACACAGGAGGGTTTGCAACCAAGTATGACTGGAAAATCACTTATGTGGAAATTAAAAACATGACTGAATGAAGATGTGAAGACATGAATTTCCTCTTTGCTAATTGTGCGGCAGATCACAGTGTGGAGATTGGGTGCAGCTGGAATGTACAGTGTAACAGCATGATAGGATTTATAGTTGTTATGCCAACATTTTTGGTCACTCACTGTTTACACAGCCATGTTGTGATATGAATCACAGATCTGTCACTGAGCCTGCCTTTCGTCTTTAAACAATAAACAACGCTTGACAATTTTATTTTTGGATTTTATCTTTATGCCTACTCGCACTCCTGGTAGCCCGGTCATACTGCTGATATTTCAGCCACGCATGCCTTTTCCTGTCGAGTGTTTGCGGAGTTCTGGGAACTTTGAAACGAGAACGAGTTTTTCCTCCGTGTCACACAGCTGTTATCTCACTGGTTGAGCTTTGATAGGTTTGTGGCGAGCAGAGATGATCTAATCTGAACTGCGTTTGCTGCCACTCCAAGGGCGAGGCTTGTGTAGGTGCAGCGGGTGCCGCTGCCCACCCCATAGGAAAACACTGGCGACACTGCCAATGTGGAGCAATTTAAATGCTGATAATAACTGGGCACCTTTTAGAAGTTCAGCCTTTGATTGTTATAAGTGTAAAGTAGCGCTGGGGGAGTAAAAGTAAAGCCCATTGTTTTCAGTGGGTGTGAAGGGCAAAGGAAGCAGGTTGAAATCCCCACTAGGGACCACTTTTGAAGAATATTATTTGGGAATTTTCCCTGTTTTCATAGCTGAAATTGCGGAGGAAACAAAAACCCAGTTGTAATGTGATATGAATTTGGAGCAATAGATGACCAGGGTGTGGCCACAAAAACACGCTGAGAAGCCACATAAGAAATCTATTTAAGCAATCTATTGTTGCACAGTTGTTGAAAATCAATCAATGATGCATTATACTCATGTTGATGGTTTTAGTGTTGATTCCACTCAATGATGAGAAGTGCACATTTTGAATGGCAGAATGGCATTTTAGAGGGATTTTTGTGTCCAACGTGGACCAAGCGAAAGAATCACCACGCCTTCTCTCCGTCTGCCAGAACGCATGCCTCTGACTCGTGATCCTTCGTTTGGGGAACCCCCTTGTCTTCCCTCCTCCTCTTCAGCGCGCCCACTCATCACAGCACCAGAACACACCATGACTCAGACAGAGGAGGATGGACTCGGCGTTGTGCCCCTCTCTCTCTTGCTCTCTCTCTCGCTCGCTCTCGCACACATGCACACACACACACACACATGTGCACGCCACCATCCCACCCACAATGAGTCACTACTCAAAACTCTCGATGCTTCCTAGAAGGCCCGGCTTCCCCTTCAAACCCACATTACTCAGACCACTCAGCAGCCCGGCGTCTCCATGGAAACACAACTCACTACGGCTCCCCCCCCCCATATATTGAGACTGAAAATCTAAAATTGACAACAACACTTGTTCCTAGGAGACCGTATTTGGTGTGTATCTGTTGTGCATAGTGACGGTGATGTGACACAGGATGAAACCATGAAACCATGCGTTTATGGTTTGATCTTTATATCACGACTAAACCGCTTTGAAACGTGGAGGTGGAATTGTGTGCATTCTGGGCTTTTTAATCACCCCTGGAACATAAATACAGCTTAGAGCATGCTGTGTGTATGATCCATTGCGTGTGTTTTGGTTATACTGTGCTTGTTGGCAGGGGGGTAAATGTTACATTTCTGTTGTGTATCCTAAGATGTAATCAAACGTTGAAACAAAACCTCTCCTTTTCCGGGATTTGTTGATGTCAACAAACCGATTAAGCTGCCCTCATGCAAACGCAGAGATAGTGCTGCCTGCGCTGATTTAGGCAGCAGGGTGGCAGTAAGTTGGCGAAAGGGCGAGCAGCAGCGACTGAGCTCCATGTGAACGAGCCAGAGTTACTCCTGGTCATTGACCAATAGTTACCTTTGGCTCCCGCAAACGTCTGTTATGTGCGTGTGCGTCTGCTGCCCCTCAGTGGCGCCAAACGGAACCGCCTCTTAAAGAGACAGGTTTCTGCTTTCTCTCTCTTGCTCTCTCGTCTCTGCATGTTGCTCGACCTTTCCTCTCTCTCGCCGTCTATTTCGAGGGCCGTTGCATAAGAGGGTTTGGAGAAGCACTCATATTTACAAGAAGTCATCCTACATGTCATGTGTGTTACCATAGTTACCTAAAAGGTGTCATACTCAACTGCTGTTAGCCTCTCTAAACGTTTCATTACAGCATTACAAAATAACTAAGAGGCTTTTGTTGAAGGCTGCGTTTGGGAATTCCTGTAGAAAATGAGCAGCCAACTCTCAGTAATTGCAGTTTGATGTAGCATCAACAAACATTCCCAAAAAATGTCATTTAACTGTTTGTATTGTGTGTTTGATTAAACTTAATCGTGTTGACAAAGATCAATTAACACTAAACATATATTCCTCCATATTACATTTTAATTGGGTGGAAGAAGTCGAACGATATTCTTACAAAAAATTTTAAAATGAGTAAATACACACAACGAACAAGCTGCTCAGTGCGTTTTGAGTATTTCTAAGACAGGAGTTGCTTTTGTGGCAGCATTATTTGTGCCTCTGTCTGTGTTTTGCCCTAATGTATGGGTTCTTCTACAGGCCGATTCTGGTTACGGCTCCGAGTCCAGCCTGCGGAGACATGGCTCCATGCTGTCTCTCACCTCGGCCACCAGCGGCTACTCCGCCACCTCCACATCCTCCTTCAAGGTCCGTATATTCGCACACATATTTATTCAGTTGACCGCCGTGGACGGAGCCCCCCCACTAATGCTGTCTGACTGTTTGCTCAGAAGGGCCACAGCTTGAGGGAGAAGCTGGCTGAGATGGAGACCTTCAGAGACATCCTGTGTAGGCAGGTGGACACGCTGCAGAAATACTTTGATGGGTGCGCAGACGGTGTGTCCAAGGACGAGCTGGAGCGGGACAAGAGTAAGCAAATCAAATCGCCTCTATTTTCACTGTCAGAGTCCTTGTTTTGGAAATGGGACATTTTTGTTTTCAATGGAACTTTGGCCAGAATGTGTGATTAGGTGCTTGGAATTTCAGGATTTTCAACTGTTGGTTTTTGATGGGAAATGTGTTTCACATTCCTGGGCTAATGTTGGCATGTGCAGGCAGAAAAACTCAAACAGAAAAGTTTGGTCAGAGACTACTAACATTTATTTTTTTTAAAAGACCATTGAACTAGCCAAGCTCCAACTTTTTAAAAAAGAAATCTAAAATCTCAAACGCCCAAATTCAAGTAATATTAAGTATGTGTGGAAAATGTACAGAATGCCTTCATATCTATGCAGCAGTGATTCTACGAGCCCCCTCGGCCTTTCTTGGCAGGCTGAACATTTGCTCATGGCAGCCCACGTCGGGCGCCCGTGGATGACCACCGCAAATGAAGCGCCGCTTTTGTTCTCCCCTGCCCTCCTCCCCCACTCCACTCCCCCTGTCTTTCTCACCCCCTCTCCATGCTGAGGATGAAACCGGACCATTGTCATCTTGCCCTGCACAGGAGCGTTCTGTCAGTCTGATGGCGTGCTGCGCCCGAGCTTCAGCTGGCGATCGGGCACTAGGCACTGGGCAGCCCTGCCTTGCAGCCCTGGAGGACTTTCATTAGGCTCCTACAAGAAAGGCCTTGTGCATATGTGTGTGTGTGTGTGGTAAACACCTAGCTGCTATTTCAGTGTTTTTCCCTTTTTTTTTTTTCAGTCGTTGAGGACGACGAGGATGACTTCCCCAACACCAGGACTGACGGAGATTTTCTTCACAACAACAACGGCAGCAAGGAGAAGTGTGAGTGATCTGGAGTTCTCTCTTTGAAAACATCTACTCATAAGTTGTGACAGCATCACATTTCTGAATTTGATATTTTATATATTATATAGATATATATCATATAAAGATGACTTGAGAACTGTGCTCAGCTGCTCAGGACTGGGTGTGTTTGGGTTGACTTGAGGGATTTGATTGACAGTATCACTTGTTTTGGAGCATTAACCTCAGCGCACTAAAACAAGCTCAGACAAAAGTCAAAAACTGGAACTTCACATCATATAATTTGGTATAACCAATACTAGCTTATCCACTACTCTGAGGTTTTTATATTCCTTTTGCCAACACCTGTTACCAATAAATGCACACAAGTTGTTTCTCAGAACGTAGAAAAAAATCACACTGTTCTTCTCTTCAGTTACATTTTAAGAAAGTGCCATGCAGCTGATTCACGTTGCAGACACCGATAACGCCAATAACTGAATGCTCCCTAGAAAGAACCTAACCTATAATCACCTGTCGGACAGTGACATTTTGACATCCTACGTGCTGTTATATCTATATGTGCTCCGTCCTGCGCAGTGTTCCAGTCCTTGAATCCAAAGGGCATTAATGGCATAGACTTCAAGGGTGAAGCCATCACGTTCAAAGCCACCACGGCCGGGATCCTGGCCACCCTGTCCCACTGCATCGACCTCATGGTGAAGAGGGAGGACAGCTGGCAGAAGAGACTGGACAAGGTGGGACAAAATGAGATGCTTACGCCGTGGAAAGGCAAAATCCAGGAGAGGAGAAAACTCGTTTGCTCAATGTTTTTCCATGTGTCATGTGCAGGAGATGGAGAAGAGAAGGAGAATAGAGGAGAGCTACAAATCTGCTTTGAATGAGCTGAAGAAGAAATCTCACTTTGGAGGTCCAGACTATGAGGTGAGCTTCCACTGAAACCCTGACCTTTGGCCCGTCAGGCGACTCTGAGGTAACTTTCCCCGTCTTCATCATCTCGCTAGGAGGGACCGAACAGCCTCATCAACGAGGACGAGTTTTTCGATGCCGTCGAAGCTGCTCTCGACCGACAGGACAAAATAGAAGAACAGGTAGAGGAAACCTAAAGAGCATGTAGTCACGGTGGTTGAGTATTTTTCAAGGAATTGATTGATTGATTTATTTGATTGGCTTTCTTGTACAGTCTCAGACCGAGAAGACAAGAATCCAGAGGTTCAGCCCGGTGCCTCCCGGTGACGTCTACTCCAGCACTGGCACGCACAGATTCGCTGACAAGGTCTGCTTCATATCCTAATCCACACACACATACACACACACACACACACACACACTCGCACGCACACTGCTTCCCTCATCCATTCTATTCATGTTTCCTCCCATTTCTTTTTGTGTTGGCGTCTGTGCGTTACCTTCTTTTCCATCTTTCTTTCTTTTTCTTCTTTTCTTCTTCTTTCTTTTCTCCTTCTCATCACATCTTTCCCCCCATAGCCTCATAGTCAGCCCCCCCCCGCTCTGATAGTCAGGGCCTCCCCTCCAGACCTCCACAGGTTCCGCGCAGAGGTAACTCACTGAGCCCGAGCCCACCTGCTTTCTCTGCTGTAACATCTGTTTGTGTTTGAGTGTGTCTGTCCGCTGATCAACATGTTATCTAACACACACACACCGTGCAGCAGGAATTTACAACGTGGTCTGCATACCAGGGATGGATATCGTTTAAACATTTTCTATACCAGTACCCTTAAAACGATACCAATGCCAATTGAGTACTTCATTTGATAGTTTTTGTTACCTCATTCAATATCAATCATGTGAATAGAAAGCAATCTGTTGTTCAAATGTCACCACTCCTCCTCATTCAAAAGGTTTTTACACAAATACATTTTCAAAGCGCTCAAATTACGCTCACAGTGATTGGCTGCGGGTAAAACCAGAGAAACAGTCTTTTTTTCTAGATTGGGTACAAAAACAACCGATAGCAGGTATCGGTTGCTGGGTATTGAGTACCAGCCCTACTGGATACTAGGGCTGCACAATTATAATAATAATCCCGATTTTGTTTTAATCAAATAATTTTTAATAATGCCAAAGCAAGTTCCTGTATCTTATGATGTAGCATAATTGTGAATAAAGAATACCTGAATGCGTGAGCTTATGAACAGTATCTTTATATTTCACTTCCACGTGAATTCATACTTAAACATTTAAAAAAAATAAATATGCCATGAGTGGGGATCCATGCAGTCTTGTTCGCCCCCGAGTAGTTTGCTGATTGTAAGTTGAGGAAGTGCTTGATTTGAAATGCAGTAGAGCCATGGGTAGAGCACGCATTTCAAACATCAATATTGAGGACGATTATGCGTATATCGTGGCGGCAAAATATCGCGATTTCGGTTAAATTGGATTAACTGTGCAGCCCCTACTGCATACTTAGATTCCTGTTTTTACATGTATAGAACTGCTGACCTGCTCAGATTACAGTTTTGGAAACGTCCCCACACTACTTGTAAAGCTGCACGTCTTTGTATTTAATTGCATCATTTTGAGCCCTTTTAGTTGCATGTCATCTGCGAAGGATTAGTTAATGTGCCAATGGCGGCCAGTGTAACAGCTTATCGGCTTTGAGGGGGAGATGTTTTGGGGATTGTAGGCTGCTCTTTAATCGGGGGGAATCAGTGTAATTCCACTCGGCACTAAAGCAATAATTTGTCCAATTTGTCCTCATTGTCCAAAGGATCGCACGCTCAAGCCGCCCCGATCTCCTTCGACCTTCTCAAGCCGCCGTCACATGATCGATATGGGTGCATCTTTCTGACCGCCGTGGTCTTGTGTTGTTGCAGGTGGAGGAGATGGTGCAGAATCACATGACCTACTCGCTGCAGGACGTGGGCGGAGACGCCAACTGGCAGCTGGTCGTTGAGGAGGGAGAGATGAAGGTACGAGTCGAAGCATCACTTCAAATTATAAGGGGGATTCCGATCCGATATTGATATCGGATATCGGTCTGATATCAACAAGAAAATGAGTATCGGAAATAAATCTACCTGCATCTAAAATCTCCAATAAAAGTTATCGAGTTTTGTTTTATTTCAGGGTCTTCTAATTTGTTTTGTATTCATTTTATCCAATTGTAGAATATTCTTATGTTTAAGGTTAAAATGTATGAACCCATTGCTTAATAATGAATGGCTCAGTTTTCCTCATAGCTACTGTTGCTGACCATTGTTCTCTTTTTGAGTAATATCACTTGATCAAGTCTTTTCTAACAGTCCATACTACAAAATAAGTAATAAAAGTATGTATAATTCGCGCTGATAACAGATCGATATTGGTATCGGACAATACTCAACGCTGCAATATCAGTATCATATCAGAAGTTATATCGGGACACCCCTAGAAATTAGTTGATGAGTTAATCATGGTTTGAAGAAAAAAAAAACCCAAACAGAAATATCTTAAACAAAGGTGAAATGTTGTAGAAGTGAATTCCAAAGGTTTGCGTGCAGGCAGGGCAGCTAACAAAGAACACAGCAACTGCTATGACAACATAGTGTGACATCATTCTTCATTCGTGACATCACGACACATCTGTATGTTCACAGAGAGGCCTTGTTGTTTGCTGCTTAATCTCATAAGCAGGACCAAAGGTTTCAGTGTGTGTGTGTGTGTGTGTGTGTAGGTTTACAGGAGAGAGGTGGAGGAAAACGGCATTGTCCTGGACCCGCTGAAGGCCACACACTCGGTGAAGGGGGTGACGGGTCACGAGGTCTGCCACTACTTCTGGGACACCACCTACCGCAACGACTGGGAGAGTAGGTCCAACTCTGCTCGGCGGCATTAATTATCATCATCCCGCGCGGTTTTAATTCTCGCTTTGCTTCCCGCCTCCCTCAGCCACCATCGAAAACTTCAACGTGGTGGAGACGCTCTCGGACAACGCAGTCATCACTTATCAGACGCACAAGGTGAGAGCTTTGTTGTTGTTGTTTTTCCCTCCGATTTTTTGGTTTTCTTTTCCTGAATGTGAATAATAATAAACGATGCGCGCTGCAGCGGGTGTGGCCGGCGTCTCAGAGGGACGTGCTCTACCTGTCGGCCATGCGCAAGATCCTGGCCAACAACGAGAACGACCCCGACACCTGGCTGGTCTGCAACTTCTCCGTGGATCACGACGATGCTCAGGTGAGCCGCTGCCGAGTTCCGATTCGCACCCCGCGTTTTTTTGCGTTAACCATGCGTTCTAACCCTCTCCGTCCTGTCGTCCCTGCAGCCGAGCAACAGGTGCGTCCGTGCCAAAATCAACATCGCCATGATCTGCCAGACCCTCGTCAGCCCGCCAGAGGGAGATAAAGAGATCAGCAGGGACAACATCCTGTGTAAAATCACCTATGTTGCCAATGGTGCGTATGATGACTTCACATCACAGCTGTTGAGTTGGATAAATTCAAGCCTTTTTTGTCCTGCTGTAGACAGCAATGTTCACTTTAAATGCATAGGGGGCTTTTTTTCTTCTTTTTTAGTCAGTTGCTTGCAAAATCCGTATCCAATGGAGCTCAATAGGCAATGCTTTGGCTTGTGATGACCGTGCAGATGACAACTTGTCACAGTGACTAAGATGAATCAGTGACAGAAGAAATACTGAACTTCTATATGAAATTGATTCACAACTACTGTGAATAAAAGCTGCCAGAGTTTTACTTTAAGGGTTTCTGTGTGACTAATGATATGTGTGTGTGTGTGTGTGTGCAGTGAATCCTGGAGGCTGGGCCCCCGCCTCAGTGCTCCGGACCGTGGCCAAGCGGGAGTACCCCAAGTTCCTCAAGCGCTTCACCTCCTACGTCCAGGAGAAAACGGCCGGCAAGCCCATCTTGTTCTGAGGCTCGCAGGTGAGGGGGAAGAGTATGGTCACCGGGGTCACGACCCCTCCCCCCCATTACCCCCGTGATTACATGCGCACCTCAGCCCCCGTCTGTCCAGCGTGCCTCACCCATGATGGGACACGTGGAAGGAAGTGCATGTGAAGCTTTGAGGATCCGCAGTTTGCACAAGAGCAGCCACACTGGCTGATGGAGCTCCTCAGTGACTCACTCTCCCCACTTAGAAAAGGTCCTGGAGGGGAGGAGGGGTCACCACAGCGCCCTCTGGTGGCTGCATGCAGTCATCTACCAGAGTCCACCACAAAGGAGACTTTCATAATCATGTAACAATATTTATGAGTACGCTGTAATGCAGCAGAGATATATCTCTTAAAAGAAAAAA
>CAESWR010000761.1:380513-391126 GCA_903171835.1 Mullus surmuletus
TCTCCTCCGGGAGTTGGTGGGAAAGCAATTACAAACCGACCGAACCGACTCGTACCAGACTCAGATTAACTCGGAATGAATATTAATGCTCGGCGAGGTGAACGTAACCCAACTATGCGATAAACCGCTGGTGTTTACAACTTGTTCTGCATGGGCTCCACTGCCACGTGTGTCGTGAGTGATATCTTCATTTGTAAAACCGGCGATGGATGAAATGAAATGCACGCTCTGAGCATGGAGAGAGTTTAAACAGCGATTACATTGATTTCACAGGCTAGCGAGAAGCGGCCATCTTGGTCAGGGGGTCTGAATATGTTCAGACTGCCATATTCAAACCTCTACTCTTATTAATTTCAGACTGAATCAGGAGGTGAAGCTCTCCCTCATCGATATGGCCGCTGCGGTCACAAATGGCACCATCCAATGTAATTCTTGGATGTGTGTGTCTACCTGTTGACATTAAAGTTGAATGTAGAGGTTTTCTATCAGCAGCCGGCAGATGGCTGACATGGACGAGTCGAGAAGCAACATCCAGCCAGAAACCAAGTTGGCTCCGACCCCCACACCAAACTTCCTGCTCACAGGTGTCAAGACCTCCACATTAGCGTGTGTGAACAAAACCGAGAACCTTTTTAAAATTGTTCTGCAGGAAAGACGTGGGTGAAAATCTAACAATCAGAGAAAAACAACTCTTACTGTCGCATTAATCTATACGACAAAGCTACTGCGGGGTTTAAGTAGTTTACACCTGGGACGATGTGAAGCAGAACTGCTAATAGAGTCAAAGTTCACTGCATTTAAAACTATTAATTTGCATCTATTTGCACTCGGGATATTGATTTTGTTTAGCACAAAGCTCTGTGAGGCACGTGGATTTAGTCCTGCGATGATGCTCCTGCGACCGGTGGAAATCCTGCGAGCCGCAGGGGGTTCTATTGATCTCTGCGACAACAGACCTCAGGAATCTGGAGTGGAGAAGCGGGGAAACACGCATCGGCGTGTATCAGCCCGTCAGCGCCGGCCCGCTGACAGCCGGCGCTGACGGCTGCCGCTGACTCGTGCAGAGGGCAGAGGTCGCCTGAGAAACCCGGGGTCAGGGCGCCAGCGGCTGTTGCGTCAGAGCGCCGCCCCCCGCCTGCCACTTCCCTGTCAGCGCTGCGGATGCTGTCAGCTGTGAGAGGCTAACGCGTCACCTTTGACCTCGGCTGTCACCGTTGCTAATGGCTAAGGGAGCTTCGATGAAATATCGCAAGTCAGAGAAATCAGAAACGACTGGGAAGTGTGTGTGTGTGTGTTTGTCCATATTAGCTTCATTGCATTAGGACAAAAATGAGACAATTACTTTGCAGAAATGGCGGGCTGTGTGTGTGTTTGTGTGTGTGTGTGTGTGTGTGTGTGCGCGTGCGTGCGTGTGTGCAGGAGCAGGTGCGTCAGCCATCATCCCTGCAAATCGCTAAATTGACAAAGAGACAACAATCAGAAAAGGGCACCGTGACTTCATTTGTCTTCATCTGTCTCTGGGATTCGACTGCTGAGAGTTTTTTATTTATTTGTTTTTTGAAAGGAGGGAGAATCTGTGCAGAGGACGAGTGTGAAGGCAACATGTGAGTTTACGCTGATTCCTGATTGCAAGAAAGTGGCCTCGTAAAAACGCTTTGGGTAAAATTATCTGGTAAAATTATTACAAATATTGATGATCAGTGTTCACGTGTAGTTAGAAAGAGAATAGAAAAGAATATTGAGAAGAAAAATATTCTAAAAATAATATAAAATAAATAAGTAAAGAAAGGAAAGATTTTTAAATAATATACAAAATACAATACACAAAAAATCCAATTATCAAAATCCCACAAGACGGTGTATAAAAATACTAAAAATCATTTAATGTGGATGAAAATGCTGAGTGTGTTTTATTTGACTTTGTGAGCTGCTCCTTCGCCGGTTGATGATAGCTCTTAGAAAATCGGAATCTAATTTTTATAAATCGGACAAGAAGATTGCCGCGTCTGTGCCGTATAGATTTTTCTCCGTCTCCTTCGTCTCGAAAGCCGGAAATCTGCACAAACACCCAGAATGTTTCCTGGCGACTCGAAGAAAAACAACCGAGGAGCGAATTGTTCACTCTTGGAAAGACGACAAACGGGAGGCGACAGCCGCTCGGGCGCCTGTGAGCCCCCAAAACCTGTTTGACTGTGGGCGGGTTTGGGGGATCAAACGCTTCCGGAAGGGGGAGACGAGGAGGAAGAGGCAAACTGACAAAGACAGCCGGCTTTAACATGAACTCGGGGCGTGAATTAAACATGCAGACAATCCTGCTCTCTCTCTCTCTATCTCTCTCTCTCAACGTAAACAGGACGGCGAGGAGGAGGAGGGTGAACTCGGCGGCGGCGGGTCAATCACAACACTCGCCGTCGGTCAAACTGTGAAAACTCGGCGTACCGCGCCGTCAAACTGGGAGGCAAAATCTGTGGATGTCGGCGCCGGGCGTGGGGGCGACGCGGCTGCTCATGAAAATTCATAACTCTGACCCGTGGCCGGCACGCCACGCCCCGCCTCCTCGGGCTAATCGCGCCTATGAGTCACTTCTCCAAGTTAAATTAGAACTAACGAATCTACGGGCGGAACGCAGGCGAAAAACAACACAACACGGCAGAGGTGCGCGTAGAGGTGAGTCAGCGACGCCCACCCGGCCGCCGCCGCCACGCGGTGGAGGACTCCCCAGGGGGGGCGGCAAACAATCCACAATACACCGCTTTAATGATTGCGCATCCTTAAAGCTGCAGTGTGTGAGGCAGGATGCGACCTCGGAATCATTAGTATTCATACGAGGGGGCGGGGCTTCATGTTGACAGCACAAGCAAAAGCTTGCATTGGTTGGTTTGGACTTAGTTTGACTCTCAGGGTTGCTGGAGGTCGTCTCACATGCTCGGGGAAGCAAAGGGTGCGAGTGTGGAGGTCACCACTAGGTGGCAGAATCTTACAAATGGCAGCTTTAAGGGCTGCAGAAGTTCAGCTTTGTGTTTTCCGGCATTAAAGGACTTTTTCCAGTTTTTTAAGCCCTCATCTCTTTGTCAACGCCATTGATTTATCTAATGACTCATTTATTTTATTTACCATGATCTTATAATATATAACGACAATGACAATGATTAACAAATTATTATTATGAAAAAAATCATGATTTCTTTGTTTCTTTGTTCCCTAAGTGTTTTTCTTTCTAACAACAGAGCAGCTTGTGTATCTTGTCCACTTCTCGAGTATCAAAGTCTGATGTTTGTAGTTACACATTAATCATCACTGGTTATTGAACAATGTGTGTCTTTGATCAATCAGACAAACAGGTGCGTCAGCTGGGAGGTTGACTGAAGCAGGAAGTAGGAGGTAGAAACCTCCCCCGGTGTGTGTGTTTTCTCCGGGCATATGGTCTCTGTCTCTGCGGGAGTCAAGGTGGGAGACGAGGACCGCCGAGAAAGCGCCGAGCCTCAGACACTTTTGACAAACGGCCGCGGAGGAAATTCCTCCTTCGCTTTCAAAACCTCAAAGCAGCACAAAGGTTTGAATCCTCCGCTCACGAACATGACGTGACGGGAGGATCTCAGACCGCCGCCGTCTCCCTGCAGCATCTTCTGCTCTGCAAAGCCACCTCCATCGGCCTGTTGCCTGGTTACCTGGCCGGCGCGGGGACCACTCGGCTGCCTGTGAGGGGGCGTAGTGGGGGGGGTTGTCAGGCTCTTTTTTTTTTTCCACACGAGTGATGCGACAAAAACACAAACAGGAAGCAGCATGGCCATTTAAGGCGGATTTGGACGGCTTAAGGCAGGTGCTTGCTCGGACCCTCATAGTTTTGCCATAAACAAACTATAAAACGTGTATTTATACCACACTATACCTTATTTGATTAGGTACCTTTCCCTATAGAGCAGTTGCTGGACTATACTTCACTTCAAAATTCAATAAAATACACATTTAGAGCTGAGAAAAGACACTTTTGTTGAGGCTTTGCAGCATAACCAGTTCAAACTCGATATATAAACAATATGAAGTGACATCTTGTTTGGTTACTACGGCAGCCAGGCTGCTGTGTCATCTTCCAGCGCAGCAATTTCTTGTTACTTATCTGCGAACATATTGCCGTGACACGGGTACATCTGTTACAGAATAATAACATATCTCCGGGGCTCCGCCCTACGCAGGAGCGACCACGTCCGCGTCCGGGGGGGAAACACGAGTGAAACTCATAAAAAAGCTGCCGGAGTGAAGACCGCAGCTCCTTCAACCTGCGTCGAGGAAGTTAGCGCTTATTGTCGAGCCGGCAAACGCTGTAAAGTGAACGACCCCGAGGCTGCGCAGGGTCTCGGCAGGGGTCTCGGCGGGGATCCCGGCGGGCGCCGACCATGCTGAATGGAATCGCTATTAATAACACCAAAATACACGCTGGGTTTTAAATCCACTGTGGCGCCTCTAGAGGGGGATGGCGCTCCCACCAAAGCGTTATTGTATTACGTCGCCTGTGTTCCATTTACCTCGGAAGTCGGAGCTGGGAATTTCGTCACACCCGAGTTATCAGCGTTACATGGCTTGTATTTCCCACATAACACATGAAAACCTAAAATTACACATACAGCAGCATTTCCAGGTATAGATGTTGGAAAAATACTATCCTTACAACTGATTTAGTGCAACAAAAACTTATCAGATGTGCTACATAAACAGACTATCAGAGGAGTGAGAATTCTTCCACTTTCAGAGTAGCAATTCCGACTTCAAGTTGAAAAATTCGACTCAAAACTCGGAAATTCCAGCTTCCGAGTACAAACGGGACGCACCATTATCTCTCCGCCCGTCAGAAGCTCACTCATGTTTGAACACGACCCCTCTGCGTGTTAATTTTCACGCTTGCTGCCGGCTGGGCTCCGATTGCCCCCAACATGCGCCGCCGCGGCCCCCTGAAGATTGATTTCACACTTCTTTCCCAATAAAGCGTTAAGTATTGAACGGCCGCACGCGTCGGCCCGACTCGATAATCATACGCGTGGAGGACCTGCTCCGGTGCAGTGATGGTTCTGGTCCTGGTGTGAGGATTCACATTAATTATCCCTCCGGCTCTGCAGTCTCAAGATTTAAAAACTAATGACCGCACTCAATCACTGGAATTGAAAATAATGAGCGCCATTAATATTTGTTGTGGAGCGGAAACTGACAGCTGAAAACACAACTGTCAGTCCCGCTGTTGCTCCTCTAATTACTCTCAAGAAAGTTTCTCCAAATCCTCAACCCAAGGTAGAACTTTCTAACCATTCTGGATCAATTCGTATTCTTCTCTGAAAACACCTTTTCCTGCTGTAAAACTAAATATGTGTACTCATCTTCTAACTGTACTTAATTGTAGAGGTAGATGTATATTGGGCCGATATTTGACAGCAAGAGGCAAAGTGGAGACGTTTTGTGCATCCTTTGTTCATTCATGACACAATCATAAAAATAAGCATCCAAGTGCAGAACCTGATATCTCAATATTGGCATTGGACACAGAAGGACATATATCAGTCAACTTCCATAAGTGAGTCAGCAGGTTGGTGGTGGCCAAGTATCGATTGATAAGTAGGTGTCGTCCATCATTTAAACTGACAGTTCATCTTTTAGGACATTCACATAAAGACCAAAAACATAAAATGCCAATGTTTTGGATGGGACCAATGGGGCAACCAAAGTGAAAGATTCTACTTATTTTCTGCTGCGTGTTGTCCCCCATTTCATAGAAAGTTACCAGTCCCTCCAGCAGTTATTACTGAAAAAACATTGAGAAATGGTCTTACAGTATGAATTAACCAACATACCAACATGGCAAATGAAAGATTACCAGGACTAGAAAAATGCCTAAAGCCCAGTTTAGTTGGAGACTATAGAAGTGGATATTTGGCACTGTGGAAGTTCAGAAACTGGTCAGGAAGCCACGATTGCATACACATCACTGTGTGGCTTGTTTTCCATGATCTGTCACACTTATTTTGGTCGGCAACTGTCAAACATTGGACTCGCACATGCTGCTTCTCTTGAACGTAAACATGGAAGTAAGGTGGAAGGTAGCTTGTTGACATCAGCTCAAGACGACTTCAATGATTGGTTGAATTTGCGTTGATGTTGCAAATCGCAACGTCGCAGAATCCTGGAAGGTCCGAGTTACCAGCTGGGACTTGGTAGTAGCAAGTGTTTGGTGGAGTAAATGTCACCTTCATGCCCAGCACCAAAGTGTTGAGTAGCTGATGAGGGAACTTCCATTGTTGGGGGGACTCCAATGCTAAGCCCCACCCACAGGTATGATTCCTTTGTCCCGACTGAAGGTGCCCTCCCGAAACCACCTCACCCGTCTCCCATTATCCAGTCTCTTCGGTGGCTCCAATTTGAGAAAGTCCTCCAAAGCGTGAAAACTGATGACCTATTTCATTTTGTATGATTCCTCCACAGTGGAGCTCAAATCGTGGAGCTTTCTGGGACAAAAAAAATCTTGTCTCCCGCCTCTGAAAAACACCCCGCTTCCATTCCGATGTGGAGTTGCAGCTCGGGAAAGTGTCTCCCCTGATCCTCCGGCTGCTATAGGTGTTTGCGCCGGTGAGACGGCAGAGCCAAGTGATTTGATTTGGAACATAAATCAGGAAGGGCTTAGGCGAGCTGAGGGGAACAATTGGGGATAATCTCCCTTTCAGCCCGGCGACGGAATATCCTTCATTTGCCGTGGCCGGGCTTTCTCTCCGGCTCTAAAGAGGACGTTCCCCGGGTGCTGCGGCGGGCGTCCTGCCTTTGTTGTCATTTACGCGGCGCTCCATTTGGCGCTGAGATCCTCACATCATTTGCTCAAGTCAAGACGGAGACGTTTCCCTGATCTCTGCCTGTTTTTATTCACTGCTTCCCTTTTGTTGCTGGGGAAATTGTGCGGGGGGGGGGGGGCAGAGTCATGAGTGTGTAATGATTGTGTGGAGCACAGGCGGGAAGTTCACTGACGTATCTTCTGACTTCATACATGGCAACGATTGGTTTCTGTACCTGATCCTTCATTATTGTTATTCACGTTGAGATTAAAGTGTCGAAGCGGCGGCGTGAACCGAAGCGACCCCGAGTAACAAGCTAGTCGAGCACTTAACGAGGCGCTATCAGCATCCTACAGAGACCTTCCAGAAGAGAATTTAGGCACAAAAGCGTAAAGCATGAAGCCCAAAGCCTCTTATTCCCCCAAACACCTGCACTGCCGCAGCAGCCAGAACTTCCTCTGTATTTCATTTCCCCCTGTGACGCCACAACATCAGACGTAAATACCAGCAAATAACAGTTTGCTGCATGTTGCTTAAAGAGTGATGGGGAAATTTTTTTTATTAATGTGACATTTAGCACCACCATCAAAGGCTACACGTTTTCATGCACGTTTTAACTCAGAGATGCAGAACAGTGGAACAGAGGCTCGCTCTACTTGATATTTCTTTCTTAATTCCCAAATTACTAAATTTGGTCAAAAGAAAAAAAGTTGGGCATGAGGCGTCCTGTTATGCTTAATTTATTTTGTCTTTGGGCCAAGTTTTACCTTATCGGAGACGGGAGCTAAAATGGCTCATTTCATAAAGTCAAACATGAAATGTGAATGATAAAAAGTCTGTCCAAATCAAAATGAAAAGCTGAAAATCGTGTAAAATTATGGAGGTTCATGGATGAATAATTATAGGGATAGTTCAGATTGTTGACACGAAGTTGTATAACATGCATTCAAAAGAGTAAGAGCAGTGATACAAACAGAGGGAAAATAGTGCCAGGTGATTGCCAGGTCGGACTTTTTCGTGGCCAAGAATTCGTGATACAAGGGATGACTCAGTTTTTTACTTTCTGCAACACCGAAACCGGGCCGAAACTCCGCTTTGCTGATCCTCCGACCTTCACATCTGCAGCTCCGACAGCCCGGCTGCCGGATCGGCTCGCGACCAGATGCCGGTTAACGACCTTCCCACTTTTCCTGTCTCTCATCTTTGACCAGCCGACACTCTGAGGTGATAAACAACCCTAATTTTTTGTCCATTCTAAGAGGGGAGCATCATTTGTAGGAGCATCTGAAGGCCTGTTTGCTGTTTATGAAGCAGGTGAAGACGAAAGTCAACAAAAACTGGGGCGATATTCTGTTTTAGAGGCGCCTGAAATACAACTGAACTCGCCAAAAACGTATTCACCAAATGTAAAGAGGAAGCAGCTCGTCGGGATCGGCTTCTGTTTTCCGTCAAATCTCCATCTTCCACTAAAATTAGCTCGGCGATGACTCTTCTGATCGCTGCTGATTAGATGAAGCCGACAGCGGCGGAGGCACGGCGCTCCGAGCAGACTGTCGCTGGAAGGCTGGCGGATCCCGACGAAACTAATGAAGTGAGCCAGAATCCAAAGACATTAAGACTATAGAGCGGCTGCTGCTGCCGCTGCTGCTGAAGAATTTATTGCATTTTCCCCCCTGAAACATTAAGAATACAGCTGGCGAGGCCGACAAGCAGCGGCCGCCGAGGGAATCAATCAGCCTTTCATCAGTCCACGCGGAGAACAACATCATTTCCACTGTTTTTCCTTTATGTTTTATGTGCCGGCGTTTGCATCCGTGCGCACGCGGAAACATCCTCGGCGACACTCTTCACCGGGAAAGGCAGGGTTACGTAACGCCGTCCAATTAGGAAGCCAGGGGTCAGAGGGAGCGCCAGGCGGCTGCACGGCAGCTCAGGGTGCGGCCTTCTTCCACCACTGTTTTTCTTCCCCGCCCCCTTTTTTTTCTTTTGCCGAGAGCACCTCTGAGGCTGCGCTTTTAGCCAGCACGGTGGCCGGGGAGGTGGAGGAGGAGGAGGAGGGCGAGCGGGCGTCACATGCCTGACCTCAGCCACTGGGTTAGCATGGGATATACATAGATGATCCGTAAATAGTTGGCGAAAAGGGATGTGGCTCCTGCTGAGTGCGGCCTGCGATTGGAAAAGACATTTGCAGCGGCCTAATGTATGTTTATGTTCTACATCGCCGAGGCTAAAACGGATCTGTGCGCCACGGGTCTGCAAACGCTCAGTTTATGTATATGTGTCAAATAAAGAGGAACGTTGCCCAAAGGTCCTGGCAGATTCAACACGGATCCCCAGCTGTTTCTTCTTCATGCATTCGCGCACAAAAAGCATCCCGGCTTGGGTTCAAAGGTCAGTCAGCCGTACGTCAATGAATCTTTGCTTTTGTGCCAGTAAACTAAGTGAAGCCAACTAAGTTTTTGGAATTTTGACGAAACAGGCAGTTAAAAGAGGCTGTGATTTACTTGTTTGTGCCTGGCAACAAAGCTGAGTCAAATATTTGGACGAATTTGAGGAAGATTTTAGAAGGGATTTGAAGGATCGGTGGGACTATTCCATCCAAAATTGCTCTACCGAGGGCCAATGACGTCTAGAAATTTGACACGTTCATATGCCCTCTTCCTCCTACCTTTATATTCTTGGATTTGTATTGATCAGTATGAATAAATGAGTCAGATTTTCAACTATAAGCACTGAAATCAGGGTTTTCCTTGATGGAGAAAATGTGTTATTTTTCTGTCTTGTCAGCTTGACTAAGAATTAAACCAACAGAATTTGGGGAAGATGTGTTCAAAATGGTCTGAAAAATGCTCCTTTTTATTTTGTTTTTTCCAGCAGCGCCTGCAGTTGACAGATGAGTTGATCATGAAAATAACCATGTTTCCTGCCTACATGTGTTTTGTGTAAGAAAAAAAAAAGCGGCATATCGTCAGTTCCTCTGGAGAACCTCCTGTTTTCTCCACTTTTCTGCAGTTTTTTATTTTGACTTCAAACCACAGACCCTTCATGCTCGTTGAGTTGTTTTGCCTTATTAGGGTCAGGGAGGCCCGGCGAGGAACACAAAGATCCATTAGAGTTGCTGCCGGCTGCTTGTGCGATGAAGTTCCTGCCAGCACTTCGCCTCATTATTTAGAGGGAGCGGGGGAAAAACAAGCACCTTAAATTCCTCAGAATTGCGAGAGAAAGCTCAAGACAGGTGCATCTTTTAATGAGCAGCCAGAATAAATTCTCTGTCTCCTCAATTGTGACTTATTAGAAGCTTTTTTTTGGTTGCAGAGGTGTTGACGTCCTCCTTCTTCCACCACCTGCTGGGCCAACATGTATCCCTGAACTCTAAAAATCTGCATCTGAGCTTTAAAAAAAAAAGTTGTTCACAAATGTCTCCATGCTTGAAACTCCGCACAGGAAATGAAAACAAATGGCGTTGCAACATCGCTCTCTTGCAGCAGCGAGTATAAATATTTCACTTTGAAGGTTCTTCCTCATTCCAGAAGGATCCTCATACACTCCCGTCCTAAAATCCACTGCCATACTCATCTGCCCGAGCAAACCCGGACTGGGCAGAGGCTTTACGTAACACACGCCGGAGTGCAGCGACCGGACGTAAATAGAAGGAATCCCAAAAATAACCGACGTATGTGCTTTAAAAAAAAGAAATAAAGAAAAGAAGCAAGGTTGTGTTTTTGGAGACAACCATTAATCGGTCTGGAGGAGAAGAAGAAGACGGCGGCGGCAGCAGGACTCGGAGTGACAATGAAGGTGTTTTTT
>CAESWR010000761.1:401474-413601 GCA_903171835.1 Mullus surmuletus
TCTGTTCTGTCTCTGTTAAAAATCACGATGAACTCAGTCGTGAAGGAGGAATGTGAGGAATCCGCAAACTTCCCGAGATGCAGCTGGCAGGTCGGCGCCGTCCGAGGCTCGGGAGCGGCGGGCCGAGCGCGGTCGGAGGCCAACCGCGTTTCAAAAACCCGAAACCAGAGAGCGGCTCGTAACTGCCTGGCCGACTCCTCAGCTCACCTTTGCATTCCGCCTTGTAAAGTTCTCACTTTTTTACAGTGTGGAACGTCCCGGGAATCAGTGCCAACTCGTATTTTTTCTTCTTTTTTTCACATCTTTAAGCATGTGGTTTACTTCTCAATCAGCCAATCACACACTGAAAAAAAACCCTCCCTTTTTACAGTGGAGGCGTACAGCCACAGTTAACCCAAGCTTACGTGCCAATTTGTCGCCAATTGAGAGTTACAAACATCTCAAAACGTTCTTCTTTCTCATAAAACTCATATAACACACACACACACACACACACACACTCCCCTCAAGACTAACAAATTATTCTGTTGAATAAAAAAAACAAAAGCTCACAAGAAATTGTCCAGCTGCCCACCCCAGCCTGCTTCTGCTCAGGGGTTTCCTGTGTTAAAGGGAGTAGCCTGAGCGTTGGAGCTATTTAGAGGTAGTTATTTGGAATTTGCTCGAGGCCATTCGGAAGCCTGGCTCCGGCGCGCTTTACATTCTAATCAGTCGCTGCACGCGATCGATGCGCATAGAAATGGAAGAAGCACCGAGGTCGGGAAAGATTTTTCTTTGTAGGTAGTTGGCTCACGCTGCAAAAAGTCTTATCGTCGAGGAGGCAGCAGCATCGTTCGGCCGCGTGTTTAATATGCGATCAGCAGTCGAAAACCCAAAGGTAATTTTGTCCCATCGGGCAACAAATGAAAAGAGTGTCAAAAAAACGTAAAAAAAAAAGTTAATTTGCAAAGCTGGAAGCAATTATCATAAATGAGCGCAGCCGTGAATCATTTCAACAAACACTCTCAAACAAACTCGCAAAGTTTGTCAGTTGAGCGTTCTGAACCCACTGATCTGGAGGAAACGCGCGTTTGCGGCGGGGAGGGGAACCACGCCGGGGCTGAAAGTGAGACTCGTCAATGGTATGCGTGGGAAAAGGGTTTTTTTTCCCCCCTTTTTGCTGAAAGTGAAAGACGTGTGAAAAGCACCCTTTTTAACATTTCGATCGCACATCTATTTCAAAACTTCAATGAATTTTTGATTCTAAGGGGTCATTAAACCGTGTACCAACCGCAAAAATATACAAACATAATTCTGCCAAAAACCCACGGCTCAGTGCAGGAGGTGTTGGCGATAAAAGAGAATGAAGGATTTTGGGGGGGTTTTGGGGCGTATATATTTAGTTTGGGTTGAACCTGAGCAGAACCGCGTCCCCACGGAACAATAACTCATGGAAACGGCGGTGAAGCAGCAGCGCCGGCTTTGGATTTGTGGTTCCTCCTCACAAAGCCTTTAAATTCCCCATAAGTTGGGATCAAAGCCGCCGGCCGCCGCCGCTCTTTAAAAGAGGCCATTGTTCGCCGCTGCCGGATCAATACCACGACTAAACTGCATCTCCTAAAGCCCGGGCAAATGAGAATCTTCACATGTGTTTGAGACACCCCCCATCCCCCACCACCACCACCACCACCATTTCCCAGAAGCTCCCCTGAGAGAATCGCCACCACTCAAATCCGCCAGTCAAGCTACAGCGACTCCCCACCGTCCCAACACATTCGATTGATCTGCCTTCAGGAGAGTCAATTCTGCCTCGCCGGAGCCAAAAGGGGGCAGCGGCTCCTGATTAATAACGCCGACGGACCCCCCAAATCCCCCCCCAACAGAATTCGCGGTGATCCCTCGCCCTCTGCAAAGAAGCGCATCAGTGAAACAAGCCGCTCCCCACTCACACTTCATTTTCCCTCCATGTTTTCTTTTATTTCCCTCAGTGTGAGGATCCGTGTGTGTGTCTGTGTGTGCCAGATCATCCAGCGTGACGTGAAGGGGCGGCGGGGGGGGGCCTGCGACAAATTCTAATTCAGCCCCTGCAGCAGCGCATTGCTCCCATCGATCTCAGCCACCTTTATCTGCGGGATCGCTTGTCTGAAAAATACATAAATAACCAAACAGATAAGAAAATACAAATAGCTGCCGTCGCACAACGATAATGAAGAGATTATACGAGCAACGCCAAGGCGGGAAGAAAGAAGGTCGGCGTCATCGGGACGGGAGGAAAACAGTGAGAACAAATGCGGCGCGTGAAATCTGTTTATTCATCTGCTGCTGAAAGCTTTTGTTGATGACTTTGTTTGCGAGTGATTTAGGCTTCGGGGGAAAATGGCCTGAAAGAGACACAAAGTCGCTCTCGTAATCCTCAGAGAAAGCGGCGGTTTGGGTCTCGTCGATAAGCGACTCGGTGAGACAAGTGTCCGCTTCCTGGACGCGTGACTCTGAGCGTGTGCGGGAGGATTTGATTTGGACTGAGACGGCTCCGGTGACGCAGAGCGAGGACGGGAGGAGAGATTTGGCGTAAGGTGAGCGGGAGCGAGTGGGCGGCTTCCACTCACACTCAACATCAAGTGCTGCTGCTGCTGGTTTCACACACTGTAAAAAAAGCAAAAAAAACCCTCTCTTTTTACAGTGGAAATACAAGCTAATTGGCTAATGTGACGCCGGGTAAGAGTTAGAAACGTCTCAAAACTTTCTTCTTTGTGATAAAACTCACATACACATACACACACATTCCCCTCAAGGCTGACTAATCGTTCTGTCTAATAGAAAAACTGAAGAGAAAAAGAATTGCTCGCTTCTGTTCAGGGTTTCCTGCGTTAAAGGGAGTAGCCGGAGCTACTGGGAGAGCCTTGGAGCTATTTAGACGTAGTTATTTGGAATTCAGAGTGATATTCTCGAGGCTTTGCAAAGCGTATCTGCCGTTTTTCTCTTGTTCTGTTGTTTTGTATTGTTTGTGTCTACTTGCTTGGAACATCAATACCTTCTTTCACACCCTCGGGTCGTGGGATCCTCGACACAGGCCAGATGCCTCCACAGCTCAATGGTGCCCTCGCTAACAGATTGGCGTGAAAGGAGTGGAAGCGTGACCTCCTGGGCAGAAGTTATGAGGGTTAGGTCACCAAGAACTCTGACTTCCTGCCTCTACCTGTTTGCCGGGGGCTCCCTGGGGGCCCTCTCATGTGACTTTGGGCGCGTCCCAATGCCGCTAGTGGAGACAGAATCGACGCGGAGGCTTGTTTGGCTCAAAGGGCGAATCAGACTGGATGTACCAAACTGGACACTGAGCATTTCATCACACAGTCGCACTGCTCGCAACGAGAAAACACAAAGCCCCCCCCCCCCCNNCACCCACCCTTTAGCTTTGTTTCTCCCGAAATGAGGCAAAATCCCAGCTAAGTGTGAAAAATAGAAGCGGACGTGACTCTAAAAAAACAAAAAACAAACCACTGCAGAGGACACAAGCTCGATGGTGGTCGTGTCCCAGAGACACATCAATGCTCCACGATGGAGGAAACGACACTTCAGTGAGGGAAACTCTGCACAAATGTCACCAGGGTTTTACGTCTGAGAGGCAGCCAGAGTCTCCGATGTGACGGAGGCTTTTGTCAAATTAGGGCTTGAAGTTGAAGGTTAAGTTGGCGAATGGATCATCCCGCTTCCTCAACACGTACGTGGTTATGCAATAACACACACACACACACACACGTCTTAATCTCTCTCCCTGACAGTGAGGAGGGGAGAGCCGTGTCCCGGTGAGACACGCAGACAGTAGACTGTCCAGCCGTGACCTCTCAGCTTCGCCCGCCTCACCCCGCTGATGTGAGGGAGGCTGACAGCCCGGCCCAGTGCGGGGCTACAGCCAGGCCACAGGGGCATTCTGGGAAGAGGGGAGGCGCTGCGAGACACCCAACAAGCCGGAAATATCAGCGGCAAACTTACTCGCAGCGACGCTCCGACGACGTTTTTTCACCCCAAACAGAGCATCACCATTACATCTGTGGAGCTCGCTGGACCGTGTTTACGTTTGAGTGGTGCTTTTCTTCGCACCCATGACACTTCCACATCACTGCAAAGACAAATCTGCAGCGTTCAAGTGGTTGAAGCCTTATCCAAAGCACCTGATGATGCTGAAAGACCAAGACCGAGCCTGCGTGATCAGATAAGATGCACTGGATGGCTGCCCAGCATCCACAATCAGTGTGTAAGAACAGGAAGACAAAGACAAACTGCTTTTCTTACTACTTCAGATTGTCTTTCAGGATGCTTTATTTTCAATGTTGCGTGGTGGAGGCTACAATTGTGGCTAATCCTGAGGAACATGAACCTTGTCAGCAAGTTTTAAACCATTAGAAAGTTAGCTAGTTAGTGTTAGCTAGTTAGCTAAGAAACATTTTGAATCAAATGCGACTGAACAAGCTTAATATTTGCAGTGGGTGGATTCTACTTATCATTTATTCCCCTAAACTTTCTATGTGACCTGCCTTTGCCTGCTGACCCGCGTGAGGCAGCCGCACAACAACAACATCCGACTGATTAAACCTGCACACGCCACAACAACCCCGGAATGGGATGGCGGTGGGGGCGCACCGGCGAACCCCCCCGTGGCCGGTACAGCCTTGTCCTTCACGGAAAAACATGACAGCAAACACGTAGGACGAGGGAGGGCAGGGGACGCCGCAGTCTTTAAGGTAGCGGCTCTGAATTATTCACCCAACAAGCTTCAGAGATTTGGGCTGCCTCGTCTCGCCTCGCCTCACCTCGCCGGTGCCTCGCCGGTGCCCCGGCGCCTTATGTAACTTTGTTTATGCGTGCAAAGCATTGTGGGCTGGTGGAGAAAACGCACCCCAGAGATGGAAACTGGGGCAACCAACAGGTGCGGAAGGAGGGGGGGGGGGGGGCTGAATAATAAACAAAGTTAATTCCGCCACAATTAGCGATTAACAAACACGGGTGGATTTATTTCACTTTTTTTCACTTTGAAAAAGGGCATGAATATGAGATAAAGAGCAGAGAGCAACCAGACGGATATTAGTCTCAACACGTATTACATTTCCCTCGTCGTATCGTTTATGGCAGTTGCTCCAAAGCGTGCTCTGGAATTCATTTATGCGGGAGGCCTTTCAAAAAGCCCAACCCGACACAGGGGCCGACCATCCATCAGGTTAAATCATATTCAGCCTAAATGGAATTGAAGGGGCGGTTGAATCCCTTTGACTAGAACTCTGCCTCGGACTAACCGACCCGAGTCAGACACACTCCATTAGCTAATTATATCCCTTTAAATGACAAATGCCGAAGTCAGAGGGCAGCCGCCGCATGAATGCTAACGAGGCCGGTGGCTTTAACGACCTATAGGGCGGACGGGGGGGGGGGCAGGGTCGGGACGCGGTACCGGAATGTGATTATCGCGGAAGAATTAGGAATTAAAATAGCAAAAGGAGGCCATCCTCTAATGTGGGCTCCTCCCCCCGGCGGGGCTGAATGTTAAAACACTCTGAGAGCAGCAGGATAGAGTGCGGCGGCCGCTCGTTGTTTCCGGCGGCCGACCCCGAGGTCGCCGGCACAAATACCAGCACGCCTGGGATCCAGGTGTTAACATCTGCGGCCCAACTTCCCGTTTGCTTTTTATCTCTCTCTATCTTACAAACATCCCACACGCTACACAGGGAGAAATCGCTGCTGGCAGTGATCGCACACATTTCTCCTTATTTCATCAGGTGTCGATATGAGCAAAAAGATTTTAGATTTGCTCGGGTTCGGGGGGGGAGGGGGGGGCAGAAGGCTGAACTTTACTTTAAAAGCTTTGGCGGCGTAACTGCAAGAAAAGCAGGATTTATCTGTAACTTACAGGCGATTAGCAACCATTACCACAGCAACCAAAAATGTAATTGAGTCCCAAATGTTCTCAAGCTGCGTTTTATTCCAGTGTTTGTGTCTTGGAAGGTCTGTAACATTAAATGTTGGCGTTTTTATCCACAGCTGAAGACGAAATGATTCTTTGTAAAGCTTTTACGGACCAAGATATCTCGATTGTAGTGGGGGTCCGGATACAACTTCTTCACTTCAATATTCTGCAATTGAATAAAATAACTGAAAAAATTAATTAGAAGATGCTGAAAAATAACCTCAATAAATTATATCAATAATAGATTTAGATTTTTTTTTGCTGATACTGGGCCGATAGCCGATATCAATATCGGATTGGGACCTCCGTACTTGTTTGTCCAAAACAAGCTAACGCGGCGCAAAGAAAGAGGCACCCTCTGCTGGATCGGAGGTCAAAGTGCTCCAAACAACAGGGGGCAAAAAGTAAGAATCTAAAAGTATACGTTTACACTTGGACAAACGGTTGAAAGTGAAGTAACATCTGTCTCAAAAATAACAAATTCAAATCCCAACACAGGCGGCTGCTTCGAACAGCTCCTTTGACAGAACCTGCTTTGTTTTTTCTCTGCTCCTCTTTTGCTCTGCTTCCCTTTTCCCTGCGTCTGCTCAAAGCCGCACCTGAAAGCTCCCGTTTCCAGCAAGAGGTCAAACCCTCACAGCTGGAATCTGACAGACCGCCGCTGTCTCCGCGCCCGCTTCCAGCTCAGACATTTGCATAACGCACACGTTTGTGTTTCCCCCCTTTTCCGCCCAATCAAACTGCTGCAGAGAGACGAGTGTGACAACAAACACTTTCCGTGATAGGTGAGCCCAAGGTCGTGAATCAGCGGCATTCTCTCTCGGCGGTGATTACGGCGTGATGGAGAGCCCCTCGCTCTGATGAATCCCCCCGCCGCATTCATCATGCTAATTTCCGCCGTGTTGCGGGCCGCGATGCCCGACAGACGCGGCGGAATTTACCGTCCTGACCCATCTGTTGGCGGCAGGTAAACTGAGAAATGTTCCATCCAAACAGGTTTTTCTCCCCCCCGGACACGACGGTGGATCGTGTCTCCTCGCACGGAAGCAGCTAAACCCTCAATATGTTGTTTGTTTTCGCTGAAGGCGGCGCCGAGAAAACAACTCGGCAGCTATTTTGGTGGGTTGAGACGGAGCCGATTCCGCTTCCTGACGAGCTTCACTCTGCAGGTGAGGCTCAGAAAGCTCCATCTCCAGGCAGGATTCCCCCCCGAATAAATCACCACCCAACTACCTGGTGATTGGAGGAGGACACGACACACCGACAGCAGCTGGAGGAAGTCACGGTGATGTCCAGCTGTTCTCCAAAAGACGTTTCCGAGCGCACTCACGTTTTGATGTCTATATTTACGCCTCTGTCACGTTTCACAGCTCCAATTAGGCAGGAAAGTAAAGTTTCACAAACAGTTGGTCGAATTAAATCGCAGGGAAGATTTTGCTTGCTGAAAGTGCTGGACTGAATAACTGCCATCGTATTTCATTCTCATATGCCTCGAGCTGACTGCGATGATGTTGGCAGAACACTCATGGGGGAGAAAAACTGCAAGGTTCTTTTTTTTCATTTCTAAACAAAAAAAACTGAAAAGAAAAGACATGAAAAGAAAAGAAAAGCAGCTTGTTTTCTTTTTGAAAACGGATATTCTGTGATATCTCTTCAAAGTCAGAAGAAGGAAAACAAATGATGTTCAGAGAGAAAATAATCTATTTACTTTTCTTTAAAGTTTGGAGAAAATGTAGAATATCTATTCTGCACTTTAAATATACATAAAATATACATTTATAGATATTTTCCTTCAATTCGTTTAATTTTTATTAGCTCCAATTCAACAGTTATTAAGCGGTTATTATCTCTCAACACAGGAGCGTGCGCTTGGCAACAGTGGAGGGGAAAATCTCCCCTTAACAAAAGAAACCTCCGAGCAGAACCGCGGCTCAGCGAGGTGACAACAAAGAAGCAGAGCGCGTCAATGCCCAGCGAGTTGGTATCAGAGCTGACCTGCTGAGCACCTCTGGGGCTCACGTTGGGACCGAAATACACCCAGCTGCTCCCAACTCACTCCAACCTTTGTCGATTTCCTGCAATGAGCTGTGCTGATTGCGGGGCGGGTATTTAATCTCTTTGATTCAGAGGGCGCAGGGTCGTGCACAGGCAGCCGCCGGCAGAGTTAACTCGATAGAAAACCAAAAAAAAGGCCCACATCACACGCGGAAAAAGGCATTTAGATGCGGATAATAATGAAGCAGGGAGAAGTGAAGGGAGGCAGCTGTTGTTTGAGGAGGGTGAGAGAGGAGAAAAAAACAAAACAATTGAATGTAGGGACTGAAGTAGTGCTTCAGTGGAGCACGAATTTGAAATACCAAACCTCTTGAGAGAAAACTACGAGGAAACAATGGCCAACTAGCGGCAACCCGCCCCCCCCCCAAAAAAAAAAATCCCCTGGTAATGAGATATCACACTCTCTAAACTGTTAAAAGAACAAAACATGATACGAGGAAGTGATCAGCCGCCGAGCAGCCCTGTAATGAGATGTCAAGGCGGCAAATTGTTACGGGGGAGACGACGAGCAAGAGAAAAAAGGTTTCTCTCTCACAACCCCACCAATAAAATAACGTCGAGCTTTTATGCTGCCAAGTTGGCGGCGCTGAAGCAAAGCCGGCGCGTCCACTGGCCGCGCTACAGTTGGAGGGAACGCACGGGCTCCAATTTCACAACTTGTTAGGCTGCGGTAAATTGTTTTCATGCTTGGCGACTGGCCTGGACCGTTTCGGACACGCATGGGAGGGGCGGGTACGAAAAAAAACAACAACAAAAAACACGCCGTTGGTGCAACGAAAAAAGAGGCTTACCTGGAGTGGGCAGCAGAGGTGTGTGGTGGGCGGGGGGGGTCCGCAGCAATGCCATGCAAAGAGAGAGAGATGATCACGTTAGAGGGGAGGATAGGCTAGATAAACCTCCGTCACAACACGCACATCACAATAACTACAGGCTTGGATCCTATAAGAGAAGGATGCAGCGCTAAAATATGCAGCCACGTTGCCACGGCGATTGTTCCAAGCGCGTAAATGTCCGCGAGCTAATCATCTCCTTTGTATCATCACGAGCATTAAAGACTGATGAACGCGCCGTCGCCTGCTCGTTTCAAAGGCCCGAGGAAACTATTAGCATAACTAATGCTGCGTTCAAAACAGCCCTGCACTTTTGGTTTTTTTTATTGTTTTTTTAAATGTGGAGCCTCAAGGGGTTCTTTGGGGTACTGCAGGCGGGACTGGAGAGCTTGCAAAAACTTTGTTAAACTGATACAACAGAGAAACTAAATATCCTACAGTGATGGATGTCCCAAAATATACCTAAAAAAGAGCATGAACTAATCCAACTCATTAATGATATTATAGTACATTTTGATGTTTTTAAGTGTTATTTCTCATGTTAATCCAACACAGAGGGCAGGTTTTCCAGCACGTATGTTGTTTTTCAGCCGCTTCCAAAAATCTAATCAGGGCTCCCTGAAAAAAGAAGGCGGTGCAATGCTTAGCCACGCCCCTTTCCTCCTCAGACATCCTCACAGAAGGAATCATGAGATGCGGGAGCGCTGCGCTGTTCGCACCAAACTCGGCACCCACAGACAGGAAAGAGAGAGAGCCGCATGTCAATCAAACGCTCGGATGGCGTGGGCGAGCGGAGGAGAAATGTGCAACAGAGAGGCGTGCTGTCGAGTTTCATTAACACTCCTCGCCGCGACGCCGGCGAGTAAATCCTCCTGAATTATAAAAGAAAAACAAAAGAATGCAGGCGGCACACGGCTGCTTCAGCCTCACCAAACCGTGTGATCTCACCGTCTCCTTCTGACCAAATGTGTTTATCCAGAGGCTGATTGGTTGTGGTTCAACAAGGACGCTCCCGTCTTCAAATTCCTCAAAAACACAATGATTTTTTCATCATCGGGACAAATTTCCACGTACCAACTTGTGAAAGGAGCTGCGTGACCTTCAAACGCTCGTCCCAAAGAGACGCTTAACCGCTCGCTATTGCAATTTTTCATTAGCTGTGAATTTTAATAAGAGATTTGAAGAAGAAAGTGTGAGCAAATCGTGCAGGGACAAGGACCGGAGGGAGAATGGGGGGGCGGGGTCAACGCCTGCCAGATTGTCCGCGTGAAGAGCGGGATATGTACACGATAAGCGGGATGTCAGGCGCGTCAGAGGGGAGCGCCGCGGAAAAACTCGTCTCCGCCCCCGTTCCCCGCGTCCAATTATCTCCTCGGGAAGAAAAAATGACATTTACTCGGCTCCCAACGGAGAGACGGGAGAGTTCCCGAGGAGACGGGAGCGGAATACCAAGTACGAGCGCGAAACACAGAGGAAGCGGATGAAGGTCGGACATTTACGCTGGGAAGGGGTGCGGTTTAGAGGTTGGTGGGCGGGGCTGCAGTCCGAGACCGGAAGAATATTCAGGTTGGCATGCGGGGCAACTCAGGCCGAGGAGGAAAAGGATTTTTAATTATTTCCTTTGACCGATTACAGCAGATAAAGGTTTGGAGTGAGTGCGAGTGTGTGAACACGTCCCGCTCAGAGAGAGAAAAGTAATAAAAATGATAACTCAATTCCACACGGTGTGAACAATATTCTCGATGAGCCCCTCGTCCTTCCACTGGCCTTTACATCGCTTGCAGTGAAGAGAAGCTTCAGTCGGAGCTTAAATTGGCTTCTTTGGAGATTTGCATTGGATGGCTGAGAGACCTGTGCCGTCCTCTCAGGAGGCGAGAAGGCTGATTCAAGAGGAAGCTGCGGGACGCAAAAGCAATTTCAGGTGACGAAGTATCGTGTTGTGTCATTATCAGATCGTAACTGTATCATATTGGTACCATTATCTGTTAAACCCTATGTTCTCACAGCCCAATGGTCCCACAACCCTGTGTTCCCACAGCCCAATGGTCCCACAGCCCTGTGTTCCCACAGCCCAATGGTCCCACAGCCCTGTGTTCCCACAGCCCAATGGTCCCAAAGCCCAAACTGTCCCAAATTTCAAGGACGTTTTCAGAGTCAGGTCTTGTGTTTCACATTTCCCTTCAATCCAAGCCCTATACTCCCACAATATATTTTGGAAGCATTTTATTTATGCTGTGCTTCATTCAACTGTTTCGACCGGAAGCTGGACAATGTGAGGCCTCTGTGCTACTTAGCTTAGTTTGGTTATTTAAAAGAACAATGTGCGCTTACATTAAATGTTTGCAATAAACAAATAGATGGGTGCACCAGATTTAGCTTAAAGCTACATCCCATCTGCAGTCCATTGCTACTGGATAATAGATTGGGTGTAATTGGCTACCAAATTGGGAGAAAGGGGGATAAAGTCTGATAAAAATGCATGAAAAAGGAACTGTGGGAACACAGGGCCCAATTTTGAAAAAAAATCTTTGAGATGTGGGAACAGAGGGCTGTAGACGCGTTCCTGTTTTGTATTACAATGTTGTAATATAAAAAATTTAAAATAAGAAGTCTGAGGTAAGTATTTGTCTGTCTAGGTGTCATCCCATGACCTCTGACCCTAGAGTCCCTGCAGGACGCAGCCATTATACTCAATGCGTTCAGTTGCTCTGAGGCTTTTCTATCGCTCTGTATCTCTGCTATCACAGCTACTTACAAATATTCATGAGCGCTAACTATTTTTGCTACACACGCCTGGTGAAAAACAAAAAGAACAAACAGCAGAGGCAGCGGCTGATGTGCCGCTCTCGCACCATTGGCTCCCTGCTTGTGGAATCTTATCATGTAGCCGCAACATCCCGAGCGTAAGTCAGCCCGGGAACGGGGCTTTATCTCCCTCCCTGTGTCTCTGCAAATATACAAACGCCAACGTGAAAATAATCATAACACGACTGTAATTTGCGATAAACTAACTGTGAAACCTGAGCACAAAGCTGAGTTTGTCATCCGGGTTTTGATTAAAAAACCCCGGGGCCGGCGCGGGTCTGCCGCCCCACCGAGCAAGATAAGGTGGAGAAGCCTCGGCTCGACTGTAGGTGCTGCGCCCGCCTCCGCCTTCACTGCCGCCCCTCCTCTGGCATCCTATGTGTACTTGTGTCACTTATTTTATGACCAAAGGAATCAGGGAAGGACCTTAGTGAACCCTTGCAGCTGACAGAGTGATTTACACTGGTTGCTGATGAGCGACTTTGGCAGACCCCCCCCCCCC
>CAESWR010000761.1:440940-464406 GCA_903171835.1 Mullus surmuletus
TTAATTACTAATTTTTTGTTTTTTTTATTTTTTTATTTTTGTTCCTTTTTACTGTCTGATAAGTGAAGTATTTTTATTATATTATTCCTAATAATAATAATAATATTTATAAAGCAAGTTTTGTAACTACAATTATCATTGTCTTAACTATCACTGGCAATATACATAATTATCTTTGTTATAATGCAACTGTGAACCCGTTACACTTAATATAATACACACACACACACACACACACACATGATCACAAATGTTGTCCGAGTCACTTTGTCTCACTGCAGAAAGAAAGTTCCCACCACTTGGACAGTAAGATGATATTTACGTTATCTCCAGGCTTCACACAAACATGCAGCGGCTCTCCCCGGCAACCGCCCTAGCAACCAGCCACCTCCTCCTCAAAACTTCAACACGCAGCCAAGAAATGACACAGACAAGTTGTCCGTGAACTCTTGGCTGTTTTTTGTGTGTGTTTTTTTACGGTAAATGGAAAGACGATGTGTGAGGGGGAGTCACAATGAGCTCATTCTGCTCGGAGGAACATGACGTCAGAAGGTCAGAGATGGAGCATTTACTTGATTTTAATCGGATTAAATGTTACTGTTTGGTTGCTCTACAGGGAGACCCTTCATTTTGCAGAAATACCTTTATTTTTGATTGATTTTTCACAATAATGAGTGTTGAGGAGGACGAAACAGCTTTGAATTATTTTAACGGTTCAGTCCTGTAACGCGGCTCTAACATGTTTGGCCTGTAATTAGCGGTGACGAGGCCGGGCCGGGCCGGGCGGGGCCGGGCGCGCCCAGACACCTGCTAACGTCCCCGTGCACGTCGCCGCTCGACCGCGGCCCGGTTTGCAGCGAGCGTCGGCGTGACAAAAACAGGGTGACGCAAAGCAGGTCCGACCGGCCCGGTGCCGCTGGCGGCTCAATTGAAGGCGCAGAGGAAACCTCAGCGGGCGGCCGCGATCCGTTGTTGCGTAACATCGTGGTGGAGCCGCAGGTGAGAACCAGGGCACAATGTAAACACGGACAGATTTGCTCCACACACACGCACACACAGAGGACTTTTTTTAGTTTCACTTTCATCTTTCCGAGAAGCTCAGTCAGATGCCTCGGCGCTGATTTGCAGTAGTCACAGGGGTGAAGTGGCGCGTCTCCCTGCGCCGCCGCCGCCGCCGGCTGCCGGCTCCACTTTCCTCTCTCTTCACGAGATGGGTCTGTTCTTTTATCTCACAGAGTCGCTCTCTTTCAGAGGTCAAGATGGGCCGCAATTAAAAAAGCTGCCTGACGAATGAGCAAAAAAAAAACAAAGAAAACCACAGAGGCTAAAGGAATCATGGGTAATTCTGACTTTATTCTCATGAAAAGCTGATTTCATTGACTGTCTTCTGCTGATTCTCATGGTCCTTTCGCTTTATTCTGATTTTCTCAACACAATAGTACGTAATAACAATACGCTCAGTGTGGCTGCAATCCTTGTCAAGGGCAACCATAGCAACCAGGCAACAAAGGCAACCTCATCGGTGCCCGTTGCTACTGTGATTCTCACGACGTGGCTTTTAGATTGATGCATTTCAAAGGAAATGTGATGCACGTTTGAGTCCCAAACACCCGTCAAATGTTTCCACAGTTGAGGGAAACACTGACAGCACAACTGCTCGCTTTTCATCCTCAGAGCTCTTTTTTTTTTTTTTTTACTCTTAAACACAATCAAACTTCCCTCGTTAAGACAGAAAACAGCAATTACTGTGGAGAACAAGGGAGCGGGCTGAGGAGGCGTCAAACGTGTAATTACGCGCCGTCAGAGCGCGGCGAGGGGGCAAAGGTTGGCGGCGAGGCCTGCTGCTGTATCACACGCTTACACCCGGCGCTCCTCGTGGCAGCGCTGCTCTCGCTCGCCGTGGATTCTGTAACGCTTATGAAATGTCGGTGGGAGGAAGCGTTCCCGCCCACGCGATGGCAGCCAACAGAATTGCTACATCCCCTCGTGAGTCAGGCGGCGCGAAAAAACCCCCCCCGAATATCAGCAGCGCCGCTCTTTCTCAATGAGCAGTCATTGAGAAACTCTTTCCACGTTTAGAACTCGCGTGGATCTAAATCATCCCCGTTTGGACTCCAGTACCCAGAGTGCCAAGCGTGCTATCACTGTCCTATTTCGTGCCACAGTGGCAGCAGATGGTTCTCCCCAGAGCGCGGAGGCTAATTTGCCCGCCGCCGTCTGGGAGCAGCCAGAGAGCAATGTGCCGCTCTCTCCCTCCTTAATTAAACGCCATAACGGCGAGTGCGGCGGTCGCTGCGTCCTGCTGGGATGCGACATGACACACAGAGGGCCGGCGGCTGCGGAGACAGGAGGGAGTGGACGTGTGTGTGTGCTGACCACCACTCTGACCTCCTTCATATTACACTGATCACACACTGGCCACGTTTGCATGCAGTCAATAAGCCTTTTCTAACCGGAATATTAGCAATAACCTGGTTGCGCTCGGCCACGTAAACACCAATAACTCATTTGAATAAACAGGATATGCTCATATTCCAGTTATTCTACGTTGAATATTTGAAAAGGAAGATGAATCAGTGTTGTGTTCATGTCCTATCAGCAAGGAATCTTGGTCTTTGGAGTCCAGGAACTCCTTGTAAACATGGCCAAAGGCGAGAGCGACACCACGCCACACTTTTGGAGTGAGGAGGAAACCAATCACTTCATCAGTGTGATGAAAGACACAAACATCCTGGCATTTGGAGACGCTAGAAAGTAGCGGGATAGACAGATCCACAAAAAGGGGAGCGGGAAGTTACACCAAGCAGGGTTTGTAGCAGACCTTCTCCGTGCGTGGCTGCTTTGATCGCCATATCACCATTGATTACAATCACCATGGAGACAGGAACAACCCTGTTAGATCACCATGGAAACGCCTTATTCCCAATGTTTCACTAAATGGAATATGGACCTTAACCCCATTCCTGAGAGTTCCTGATCGATTTATAAGGGCGGCTGCAGGATTCTGTAAAAATATTTCAATTATTTTGGACAATATTACAGTTTAGGATCACAGTCTCCGCATAATAAACCTAAAACTATGTGAGTAAAGGCTCGGTTAGCAAAGAAAACACATTACCTACTATTATTAATGCAATAATATTATAAAGGGCAATTTAAATAACATATATAAAAGCATTTCTGCAAGTTGTAATTTCTCTCAGTACAAGGACTATAAAATCGTTTAACTGAATTGCAGACTGCTTGCGGTTATATAATTGCAGCGTTTTGACACATGCAATTACATTGATGCTGCAGCACTTGAGGGCGGAGTCTTCTTTCCTGATTTCAGAGTGATGCTTCCTGCACGTGCCTCTTCTCCCCGTGTGATGATGAACGACATGGTTGATTTACCTGGAACCTGCTCTGGAGGTGGAGCAGGAGCCCAGGGAGCACCCGGAGATCCGGCTCTGCAGAGTGCCCTTCACATTTTAATTGGTTTTCCAGAATGCACACTAACAGAGATAACAGGAAGCAAGCGCACCAAAAAAGGGCTTGTTTTATTCTCGTTTTTGAACTATAATTTCTCTCTCGAGCCACAATCTCCTTCCTTTTCCCTCACACTGAGTTCTTAAGAACATTCAGACGTCCGCCGGTGTTTTTCGGGACTATTTTGTCATCATAAACCGATCACGGCCGCGTGATCGGTGGAGAGGAACATCTGGTGAAGTTCTCGGCACATGTCGTGTTCTCCGAGCATTACAAGCGAGCGCGGGACGACAAATTACGTGCTCTCGCTAAGCCAGCGCGGATCAAACCGCGCGAGGGGAGCCGCGGCCACCGGCTGAGGGGAATCATCATCAGCGAGGTGTTTACATCAAATCATCCCGCTGGCGGGAGCCCCAAAAGATACAGCAGCTCCTAATCCCCCCCCAACCCCCCGCCCTCGCCCTCGCTCAAATCACAGCCAAACGAGAGCAAACACAGTTACAGCTCCTTGCTTGAAGCCGCTATGAAGTAGAAGTGATTTTGCGAAGTGAGATGCAGGCTGTGGATCTCCATGCAGATGAGCGCAGAAGAGATGAAAAGGCAATCTTTGACAGTTCGCAGAAGCCGAGGTTTGGTGGTGCGGCGCGGCGCGGTGCGGCCAGCGTGAAAGCCAGCAGGAAAGGTGCGAACTGGCTGAGGTCGGGTCAGACGAGAGCACAGCACTTCAAAGGCTTCCTGTTTGTGTGGAAGGTTGTCGCAAAGTTGACAGGAAATCTGCTGCTGAGGAGGCGCGTCGCTCTGCAGAGTGAAAGGGCAGAGGAGAGCTGAACGGAGGAGTGTGTGTGTGTGTGAGTGTGACTGTGTTGGGCGTCCAGAGTGCCCGACAACGCAAACTTCTCAGTCTTCAGTGAAAACAATGACGCACCTCGGAACAACAACAGCTCCAGCCGACGTCAGCGTCTTCAGACGTTCTCGCAGATCGGTGTGAACGTGCGTTGTTCTCACACCGTCTCTGTGTAGAAGCAGAGCAACTTTCCCTTTCTGATGACAACGTTGTTGTGTAAACGTGGCCTGAGAAGCAAAAAGGTCGACTTCCAGAAGTAGGTCGAGGTAAAGGTAGATAATCGTAGATGTAGAGAAAGGAAGGCAGACATACAGGTATACATGAAGATAGATGTAGGCCCATGAACATAGATCCAGTGCTGATAGATGGTAGATCAGTAGAAGTAGACAGAGATAAAGGTTGGTAGATTTGGTTAGAGAAATGGATGGTGGTTGGTAGATTTGGGGGGGCTTGGATGGATGGATGGATGGATGGATGGACATTAGTAGATATGGATAGTCGGTAGGTAGGGATGGAGGGAGGAAGGGAGGTGTGTGGGTGGAAGACTGATAAAGATAGAGATAGATAGATAGACAGATAGATAGATAGATAGACAGACAGACAGACAGACAGACAGATAGATAGATAGATAGATAGCAGACCTGCTATAAACAGCGTGGCCTCCAGAGTTGCTGCATAGTGTGTGTGTGTGTGTGTGTGTGTGCGTGTGTGTGTGATGACAGCAAGGGAGGAATAACAAACATGGCAGCGAGGTGCTGTGATTGCGGCCAGCGCTGCACATTTGCATCCAGACAACTGATTTAATGACCTCCGAAATCCTGGTGTTGGATCTGCGGTCCGAGGCGAGCGCGGTGGGCCGGCCGCGAAGGAGAAGAAAACAATCCGAGTCCACAAGGAGTTCCACAGGATGTGAATCTGTGAGCGCCACTTCCTGTTTCCTGCTGGAGCTGGACGGACGCGCGGCGGCGTTACAGTGAAGCCAACGTTTGATTACAAGCACTGAGAGCAGCTGCTGGCCCACCTCGCAGGAGCATGTGTTTCAGGTGTGTGTGTGTGTGTGTGTGGAGGCGGCAGGTGGCAGGGCGGGAAACTTCCAGTGCAACTGACAATATGTGCTGTGGTTTCTGTCGCCCTGATTTGACCACGCACACACACACACACACACACAGAGGCGAGATTGCAGCTCTGATGTTTGCTTTCAGTCTGTTTGTTTCATTCTGATGCAGAGGAAGCAGTTCTGTGCATCGCACCCGCGGCCGGTCAACAGTCAACGAGTATTACTGCAGTTGTAGCTGAATAATACTGCAGTTTGAGACACGATGAGAACATCTAAAAAATTAATCGAATAAAAAAAAACATGAACTTGTAATGTGTACTTTTAACATGTTACTCATTTGAAGTTACATAAAGACAATACATTTCTGCAGCTGTAGGTTCTCTGTGTGGAACCAAACCGGGTGATTTACCAGAAGTGTGTGTGTGATCGCTGGGTTTGAGGTTGAGATTAGATGAGATTATGTGAGATTAGACGGATTGTGCAGACAAACCCCGATAAAGTGTCAGCAGAGGTGGAATGTGATGATTTGCATCAGCTCGCTCGCTCTGAATTGGCCTGTGACGCGTCGGGACGTGTTTGCCTTTGTGTTGCAGGGGAACCACCGGAGGCCCCTTATTACTGCCATATGCTGCGTGTGTGTGTGTGTGTGTGTGTTCAGACTATAAATCACGTCCTCACACTGACACTTTGTCTGCCTCGGTTGATGAGATGAATTTCTCCGCCTTTGTCATCTCACGTCGCTTGTTTTTGCTGGTGCAGAAGCGGATTATGGCGTTATAAACACAGATGTTCGGCGGATGCTTTTCAACTTCAATTATTCTAAAACAAAAACATTTGCAGTGACTTCAAACACATAAACAATCAATTTTTTGAATTTTAGCACAAATTAGAATGCAAATACCAAGACTCAATGTGTATAATAATGTAAAATATGTCCTCACAAAGTACCAGGAGATGCTGATGTCTGATTTCCCTGCTCCTGTTGCATTCTGGGTAGAGGACATCGACCTTTTCACACTAAAATCCGCACTGGTGTCGTCTTATCAGTTGATTTAAATGTGGAAAAAAGGGTTAAGAAATGATATTTGATTCTGCTGTTTTGGAGTCGGGCTCGTAGAAAAGATGTAAAACACTTTTTTGGCTTTGATCGTGGTGTCGACTCGCCCTCGCGCTGGCGAAACGCTCGCATCACTTTCTTCAGGAGATGAAAGAGGCAGAGTCGTGTCGTCGGCATGAAGAAGAAAAAAAAACAAGAAACACGATTCCAGGAAATTCTGACTGGAGTTCAAATGATCCCGGATACGTTGCATCAGCGCGTGTGACATCAAACCGCCGCCGCCATCAAACGCTCGGTGTGGCAGGAGCTCCACGCTGGGGGGGTCAAAGGTCAGCTAGCATGGCATCCTTAAAATCTGTTCACACATCGGCTTTTTATCAGGATAGAATTGTCGTGTCACATCAATTCATGAGCGGAAGCTTCTGATCCAGCAGGTCACACGGCATCAGCACGTTACAGCTACACACACACACACACACACACACAAACACACAGCAGCGGAACATGCCAGCGATTTAAGGGCTTTGGCTTTGCTCGCTGAGGAGGGAAAAAAAATCAGTAGCCGGAGGCGACGGCGGCGGCGTGTCGATGACGGCGCCTGAGCTCGCCGGCTGCTCCGCGCGCTCAACTTTTAATCCTTCTGCTGCCAAACATGAGAGAGAAACCTGCCGCGCGCTAATGGTCACATCCAGCCTCACCTCCTTCTTACACTCATTTATTTATTTATCCAGCAAATAACACAGATATTTTGTCATATATCAATATTTTACACTGAATATTTTAGGAATATTGAAGCACATACGTGTTTTATTTAGAGATATTTAAATATTCTATTATATTTATATAGATTTTCTTAGACATATTTTTGCATAGATAAATATATAAATAAATAATTAATTAAATAATTAATTAATTAATAATTAATCAGATATTTTTGATATCATTTGATATAAAGGATTAAACAGATGATTGTAGAAAATAAAATAATGTAAATATCAGATTTTTTTTCGTTTTTATTATTCATTTATTTTTTGTTATTTTTTATTACTATAATTTTTTTGTATTTATTTTTTATTACTATTATTTATATATTTTTATTTGGGTTGTATTTTTTAGTATTATTGTTTTATTTTTTTATTATTGATTTATTTTTTATTTGGTACATTTTTTTTGTCATTAAATCTTTTTATTTTTTGCTGATATTTCAAATTTACTCGGCCCCTTTAGCTCGACATAATATCATGACCTTACTAACACACACACACACACACACATGCTGCTCTCAGATATTTATATCATCAGCCTCTAATGGCGTCACTTCATCACTTCCTGCTGCGCTCGGCGCCGCCTCCCCATCGCAGCAGATTGACGTCAGCGCTCGGCGAGGAAGCACAAGCGGGATCACCTCGGCCACACACACCCCGATCAGATGCAGCGCACGTGTGTGTGTGCGGTGGGAATTAGAGATGAATGAGCGGAATTATCATCTTTGTTCTGTGTATTTCCCCGCTGCTTCCTGTTGCTAATTCCTGATCTTAATGACGAGCAGATAAGCACAAGTGTTAATTAAAGAGCGCCGCGTGGTAATTATATCTCTCAGGGACCTGCGCCAACGAGTGCCCCCTCACCACCTCCTCACACACACACACACACACACACTCCTCCCTCACAACATTAAGCATTCAGCGCTCTCACACTCCTCATTATCTGGTCCTGACCCAGTGCTTTCACCTAGTTTCTGCAGAGGGAAAAAGATCCGGCAATAAGAAAGACTTTTCCGGCTGCTCCCAGAGGCCTTTTCTCCCGGAATCCCTCCACACGAGGTGTTTTCACGAGCCGTACAAGGAAGGGCCGAGGATAGAAAAAGAAAAAAGCTCATAAAATAAATCACAGCTTCCGAAAAAGCAACTTTACGCAACTTCACAATCACTTCCCCGGAAAACCGGAGCGACGTGGGCGCCGGCTGGGCTCTGATGAAATTACTCCAGAATAAGAATCCATCACGGCCGCGGGTCGTCGGCGTCTGCGGCGGAACGGCGGCAATCTGTCAGCTCATCTGCGAGCGCGGCCCCCGAGGAGGCCGAAAATAATAACACGGCGGACAACAAAAGGCCTCCGCCGGAAACTTTATGAGCCGGGATTATTAAAAAGCCGGAGTGAGCGGAGGATGAATATGCGCACGGCGAGCAGCAAGCGGGGAGCGGCCGGCCCCGGCCCCCCCCCCTCGCAGGCTGCCACGCTGAAATATGGGCAGCAGGAGGCGCCCCGCTGCGGTGGGTCACGGCCACCAATCATCCGTCAGCATTACAGAGAAAACACACACCCGGCAGCGCAGGCTAACACACACACACACACACACCTGTCCAGGAAGTGTGTGTGTGCTGACGTTCTGCTTCTCTGAGGCCGAAGGGAGCTTGTCAACTCGAGGCGAAGCCAATGATTGGTCGGAGTCACGGGAAAGTTGCGTGATTGGTTAGAATTGCAACAACGCCCTGAATTCAAAGGGATTGGTTGAATTTTCATTGATGTTGCAAATCACAACATCGCCAAGCTGCGTTTCATCCTGGAAAATACTGAAAAAAATTCCCCTTTTATGCAGAAAGAAGCTTCGGTCGCCCCTCAATCCATCTAACGCTCATAAAAACCTTCCACTTTTAGCCAAATTCTGCTGACAGACGCACGTTTTCACGTGAAATTGCCATAAAATGTGGGTTCTCTGTTCCCCCCGGCGACCCCCCACACAAACTGAATATCTGCAGGTGAGAAACACTTGACGTTCGTTCACCAGCACAGAAGGAGAAAAAAAGGGCGGATGCTCATCTTTGATCAAATTATTTTCCCTCCTAATTTGTGCTGCGGGTTCCAGGATGACGAAAAAAGTCCAATTTTCTGAAATAAATAGTTCCCCCCCTTCGCTCTCAAACAGCTGTGTTGCCCAGGTAACGCCTTCACACAAAGAGCGCCGATTTTTCTCAACTTTACGTGCAGACCGACCACAAAAAACTGAAGCAAAGCCTCAGTCACAGGATGACATCATGCCGCTCAAATTGGTGCCTCCTCTGCAGCAGCAGGAAATGATGCGTTCCCCGGGTGGGAGTGGGAGCGAGGATGGCGAGGGGGAGGGCGAAGGCGGGGGTCCCGGGGAATTGAAAAGCTCCTCTGCTGCAATTTCACGACACTTCGATGAAGATCTGTGAGCGTTTCAGCGCCGTGAGGGGGACGGATGAGGGGATTAGAGGGAGGGAAGCAGTGACCCACGGGGGTTTAGTTCCCCCACGGACGCATCAGCACACACACACACTCACACACCAGCCTCCCAAACAGCTGATTTATTGTTTCCTTCTTCCTCCGAGATAAAACGGTTGCCGTGTGTTTTCAATCCGCAGCTCTGATTGGATGTTTGATCACAGATGATTAGTGATGTCACCAACAGGTATTGATATATTGTATCAGATATTGATATGAGAGTATCGGATTCTATCGGCCTGAATCCAGCACTTCTAGTGGTTATTTTGCACCTCAAAAATATGATATTTTGTTTTTATTGGATTTATTGAAGCTATTTTTCAGGGTCTCTGTTTGAGTAATATCACTTCATCAAGCCTTTCTAACATTCCATACTAAAAAATAAGTCAGAAAAGTATGTATGATTCCTGCTGATATCGGATGGGATCAATATCGGTATCGGCCGATACTCAACGCTGCAATATCGGTATCGTATAGGAAGTGAAAAGGTTGTATCAGGACACCCTGAGTTTGGTTCACAGGTCACGACGCCGCACCAAAAGATGCTAATGCTGAGTATTAGTACTTGTATTAGTACTTCTGTTCGTGTACTCTGTGTAAGTACACTAGACAGACGGTACACAAAATTCAAGTCACAATCAGCGCATCTTCTTCTTCTTGGCTCTTAATTAGGCTCTTAATTCCACGCGAGGAACATTAAGATGAAATCAGGCAAGTGCACTTCCTCCCTTCAAAACAAAAGCACCACTGTTGCTTATAATGTCTACAGCTTTTGCTTTTGTAAATAACAAGATTTTTCTCTCTAATCCAAAGAACAAATTGGAAATATGGATTTGAGGCTCATTTGTTTACGTCTTTGTGCAACATTCCTCGTCAATCCGCCAATTATTCTTTCTCCTCTCCTGAATGACAAATCCCCCAGCTCTGAATGTCGACGCTGCGTCTCATTGTCTTTGGGATTTTAGTCCGAGGAGAGAATGAGAGAGGGAGCGCTGGACTCAGGAGAGGATGGTTCCTCCCTCCGTCACCAGCGAGGCTCTGCGGATTTCTGCCGTCAAAGACAACAAAGACGGAGCAGAAGCTGCCATGTTTGGAAGAAGCCGCGTCTGTGGGTTCCAGCTCGGCTCCTGTGACCGAGGAACCCTGAGGAGCTGCTTTTTGTCTTTCTCCCTGAGGTGAAGGTGAAGAAATCTCCTCCACGAGGTTCAACAAGACACCAGCTCGCACCCTCAGCACCCAGCAGTGTCCCCCCCCCCCTCAAAGCCTCAGAGCAGAACCACCTGCTGATGGAGATCCTCAGCTCCTGTGAGAGGCCTTCAGGTCTCCACTCAGCCTGGTGGAGGTGCAGCAACTGGCGCTGTGTGGGAGCAGAGCTGTGGACTCTTCAAGCTGATTTGAAACGATGCTGCTCCTCTCAGCTCCTCCATCATCAACTGTTTCAAGAGCTCCACTTCAACTGCGCGCGTGTGCGTGCGTGCGTGCGTGCGTGTGTGTATGTGTGTGTGTTGTCGCTGCTTACCACTGGAGTTTTTCCCACAGATGAGGTGCTGGTAGGGCTGCAGCAGCCCCCACATCTCCGAGTCCCCGCTGATGGCTTGCTCCAGCGCCTCCAGCGTGAAGGCGGGCACGCCGTTGTCCCTCTCCAGCAGCGCGCTGCGCAGGACGCGGCCGAACACCTCGCGGAACAGGCTCTCCATGCAGGCGGTCAGGTAGATGGCGGCGTGCTCGTGGATCCGCAGCGCCACGCGGCTGTCCACCATCCACCTGAAGAACTTCCCCACGGAGAAGACCAGCCCGCAGCGCGCCGACTTGCCGCGGCTGAACTTGTCCCCGGTGCTCATGTTGTAGAGGGAGAGCGCGCTGAGCGCCGCCGTGATGCAGTTGACGGAGATGGTCCACGAGAGGACCACCTTGGCGGCGCTCTGGATCTCGTGTTTGGTGCACTTGGCGTAGCGCAGGCTGAGCCGCTGCGCCTCCCGGGCCAGGCGCACCAGCGCGCGGCTGACCAGCGCCGACAGCCGCGCCAGGACCTCCGGCGGCGGCGGCGGGCTGCCCACCAGCAGCTCGTCGTCCTTGCGCAGCGCGCCCTCCACCTCGCCCAGGCTCCATGGCACGTCCTCCAGCTCGGGCAGCTTGGCGCACTGGCCCGAGCACTCCAGGATCTCCGTGTCCTCCGCCAGGACGGTGTTGACCGTGTCCAAACTGTTGTGTCTGCTGTGCATGGATTCCGTCAGATGCCAGCAGTTGCCCCCATGCGCGAAGGACTGATGCGTGTCGGAGCAGCACAGCGACACGCTGGACGACCTGACCGAGTCCGCGGCTCCACCATAACCAGAATCAAGCGTTAAATCCTCCAGCGTCCTCACGACTGTCTTACCCTTGCCTGCCATAACTGCACCGCATACTGTTGGGTATGCTTGGTCTCTCACTTCACTGCCATAAACTCGCCTTTCCTCCGCGAGTGTGTGTGTGTGTGTATTCCTCCCGGTGGATGAGAATCCGTGAGACTTTCCTCCCTCTCGGCGCGGCTTCCTCCTCCTCCTCGCATCCACAACTTCAGGTCGTGAGAGCGCACAGAGCCTCCGCGCTCAGCAACAAGCGCAGCGCAGCGCAGGAGCCGCCGAGGAGGAGGAGGAGGGGGAGGGAAGGAGGGAGGAGGCGCTCACACACCCGCCAATCCGCGCCCACATCAGCCCTGATTGACACACACACACACACACACACTCTTTCACACACACCGTCCACCTTTACGCGGAGAAGCTGCCTGGAGCGCAGCTGCAGTCGGAGGAGCCGCGGCTGCAGTGCGTGTCACCCTCAGATAGATGGATGGATGGATGGAAAGTCGATGGACGGATGTATGGATGGATGGATGTATGGATGGACAGGTAGATAGGTAGATAAGCGGATAGATAGATAGATAGATAGATAGATAGATAGATAAGTCGATGGACGGATGTATGGATGGGCAGGTAGATAAGTGGATAGATAAATAGATAAGTGGATAGGTAGATAGATAGGTAGATAGATAGATAAGCGGATAGATAGATAGATAAGTGGTTAGGTAGATAGATATATATATAGATAGATAGATAGATAAGTGGATAGGTAGATAGATAGATAGATAGATAAGTGGATAGATAGATAGATAGATAGATAGATTTGCATGTTAATGAGCAGGGCCGGCGCACAGATTTTGGTGGCCACAAAATATTGTTGTTGTTGTTGTTTTCCCTGCTTACCCAGCATTCCCTGCCACTAAATAAAGTTCTGTTCAAAAATAACGTTGAGGAACTTTTTCAGTCCCGAACTATTCCTCCTTCCAACCAACTCCCGCTCCTTCACCGGCAGAGGAACAGCATCAAAGCGCCAATCAAGTCAAATCAACGAAATGTCAAGTCACCGTAACTATTTGGCGCCCCCTGGCGGCCGCGGCCCCCAACCAGCAGCAGTGAGTCAGAGCCGGGGGCCCCCAATCAATATGTTAAAGCCACATCTGTGACAGCACCTGCAGCCCCCGCCTCTTTAGCATTTATGTCCTCCTCTAATCTTACTTTTTCTTTGTTCCTCTCGGTGCGGCAGCAGAGAGTCGGCGAGCTGGATTTGCGGCGCCGTGCTGCGAGGGAACAGTTGGTGGAGCGATGATTCATCCGTTCTGCCGGGGCTTCTCCGTGCACGTCTGAGCTGGACCAACCATCTGTCCTCGCTGCCTGTCATGCCAGCGGCCCTTTTCATATTTGCTTAGCGTGACACTGCAATCGCTGCGCCGTCAAGTGAAGAAACACACACACACACACACACACACACACTGACACACACATAAAAGACTCCAGGCAGAGAAGCTGAGATGATTGGAGACAAAAGTGTGACGCAAATCATTCAGGTGTTTTTCTAACCAGAATAGTCAGACAATTGGATTGCTTTTGTTACTTTGTTTACTGTAAAAGGAGAAGATGTGTGAAGTGGAAGGATGTGGAGCCCTCAGCTGCTCCTCAGCTGCTCCTCAGCAGCTCCTCAGCAGCGTGCCACCAGCTCTTGATGCAATGCAGCAGATCCTGCTGACTAACTCAGGTGAACGCGGCGGAGGTGGGCAGATCGTCAGCTGCTCCTCTACGTGCACTGTGGTCTTCCAGAGCACGTCCTCATTTATTAAGCCTCGGTTGCCTGGTAACAGCGAAAAAATGATAATGACTTTCCCGGCAAGACGGTAAAATTGTTAGTATTTTGCCAGCAGAGTGAGTGCATCTCGTGATTGTGCTGCCTGACTCATCCGGAGGACTCATTGTGTGTGTGTGTGTGTGTGTTTTATTCCTCTTCTTGTGTAATATATAAATTCTTGCAATCAAGACTTGCTTTTGCGTCATCAGCTGAATATTATCTGCAGTTTAGTGTGGATTGTTTTACCCAGCGCCCCCCATGGGCTGCAGCATTCTCCTCATTTGCAGACACATTTTGCCCTTAAATAACCTCACAGTTCAAGTAAACATCACGTTTGCATGTTGCGTCACCTGTCAATCAAAGCAAGTGCAGCAGCCTCCCATCAGCCCTCATGTCAGATCATGTTCAGGAGCTCCACTCCCCGCTGCAGGGCCTCCACCCAGGGGCGCTGCGGCGCTCTACTGCCATCTCGTGGCCAAAACGCGGTACTTCGTCCACAGTCCAAGGCTGCGTTTTTGCGTCTTACATAATTACAAACATATTTTACATAAGATCATGTTGTGACGCATGTTTCGCACTGGCATGTAAATGCACGAAACAACAACAACGAAGATGTTTGGCGATTAAATACACGTGAATACTCCAACTACGCAGGTAGTTTTATAATTTCACATCATAACACAACTATAAATGCCATTTGTGGAGTAGATATTTTTATCACACAGAACTTTTAACTTCTAACCACTACTTTTAGACACTTTGCACTGAGCGGGACGCGTTTAGCTGATTTTAACCGCACCGTGGCTCAGTTTTGACGCAGAAACTGAGCACAAACACCAGTGCTGGGGTTCACTACGACACCGGAACCGTCGGCTCATGCCTGACTGCATGTGCTCATCCGGGTACTTAGGAGGTAAACAAATCAATGGAGGAAGGAGGGGAGCCGTCTAAACGCTCCCAGATGTGCATTCCCTACTTACTAATAGTGTTTTATTGGAGTAAACAACAAAACTATCATTTATAAACCCTGCGTGTGTGCGCGGTCCCACAGTCAAAAAAAACATCAATGGTTCATCCCGCCAATAATCCCGCCAAAATAGGTCACCGTCCCTTCCCACGAGTGTGTTACCGTCGCCTGTGTCGGAGCACGCTGCAGAAACGTGACCGCGCCAGCACGCGCGCGGCGGCGGGCGCCGGCCAATCGGCGGGCGCCGGGCCGCGTGCGTCACGCGCTGGGCGGGAACGCGGCAGTGGGTGCGGCGACGACAGCGCGTCGCTATTCGTGGACGCCGTTTTTTGTGTGGGGGGCGGGGGGGGGAATTCTCCGACATCGCCGCCCAAAACAACCCGCCCGACAGTCCGAGGAGGCGACGCGACACCGACGGCAGCGACGAGCGCTCGTGTATTTGTACCCACAGCTAAGTATCTGCGTGGACGCCAAAACTGCGTACATTTCGATAGCGAGCGGAGAGCGTGTATTTACATAACCAGCTTTTTCCCGGTATCCGCGGCGGGGGAGCAGTCTGTCTTGCCTCGTAAGCAGCAATTCTCAACTTCTGGCTGTTTTTTTCCCCGCTTTCTTCCTAAAGTAGGAGTTAAGTGACGTCAGCACGGCGCCGTTGAGTTAAAACGCTGCATCGGCCGCCTCGTTGTATATGCATTTTTCGCCAACATTCGGAAAAACAAGTTATACAACGAGTAACCCGGCTGCTGCCCGCCTCGCACGCCGGGTCCTAGCGCCCGCCGCGTTTCCGCCTCACACCGCCGGAGAGCGCGCGCAGTCTCGTGGCCAAATGGTTCAGCTGCCAACGGCTTCCAAGTTCTTCGACATTATGGAAAAGGTTATGTTAGAGCAAGGTTAAACTCGGGAAACGTTTGGATTCCACCCTGCTGTGGCTCCCCCCCCCCAACCCCCCAACCCCACCACCATCACCATCACCACCACCACCTCTCTTTTGGATTTATCTTTGGAGAAAACAAACCAAAAAAGGGACAGAAAAGCAGTGTGTGTGAGGCCGAGCAGGCGCTTTCAAAGAGACTTTGGACCAAAAAACCCACACCAAAGGAAATAAACTAACGGACTCATCCAGTTGAGTAATGGTCATTAATACGATCCACTGGTTCAGGAAGGGCTTGCGGCTCCACGACAACCCCTCGCTCAAGGAATCTCTGCTGGGGGCCGATTCTGTCCGCTGCGTGTACATCCTCGACCCCTGGTTCGCTGGATCCTCCAACGTGGGCATCAACAGGTGGAGGTGAGCCAGCTGCACACGCACACACTCACACACATGCAGTGAATTTCACCCAATTTTACCCAAAGTGATGCGGTGAAAGGGCAAAAGGTCAAATATTGGATTATTTGTGTATGTTTTGTGTGTTGTGGGCTGTCTGGCGTGTGATAAATCCCCGTTTTATGTTCGGTACAAGATGTGCTTATTCAAACGAGAGGCTGGGAGGCTCGCCTGAAACGGATGCTGTTGTTTCCCTGGCAACACAGGGCAGAACTCTAAAGATTGGTGTGACCCAGTGCATCTGCGCTCCAGTTCGAGGGGTTCCAGCCGCACTTTCACACGTTCTCCGTTCCGGACAACGAAATCATTGATAGGAAATGTGAAGATGTGCGAATACAGCTGTTATGTCACGGCTGTGATGTGTGGCTGGCGCAGAGGGGGATTCCATTCAGAGCTTGTTCTTGTGTCCCAGGTGGGCTCTTACACAAGCTGAAATGTAAAAAAAAAAGAAAAAGAAAGAAAAAGCAGGAATGTCAAAGAAAGACTCCCAAACACACACATCGCATTATTCTCACGGTGTGAATGCTGGCAGTGCTGTAACACATAGACACAGAAAGACATCCAGCAGCTCAAGAGTCGACAACATACTGCAGTGAACAACTTAACAAAGAAGGATGAAATATGAAATCCTATAGTGGGATTCTAGTATCAGGAGAAGCAGTGTAATCTGACCCCACCATGGTAATCTGAGAGCGCAGGGAGCTCTGATGTGTATCAGCTGCACTTTGGTATTGACTGATATTTGCCTTGTTGCCTGATTGGACTCGTGCCTGAAGTCGAAGTCGATCAGGCCGAAAACAATAAAGCAGCAGTGACGTTGATTTGAGGATGCAGTGGGAATGTTTGGCACATCAGCAGCTCTTATTGTGTGATTCTTATTGTGTTTCTGCTCCAAGGTAGTGATAGACTTTGCCGAAGTGACCAAACCTAAACATTATTATCATTATATGGCAACAAAATTACAGGGAAATTACATGATCTGAGTTTTTCAAAGGTGCACAATGCAGCTGCAACAGGTTTTCTTTTGTTTGCACTGTGATTTTCCAGCAGGAATGCCACATAATCATCAATTAAAAGTGTCCACCCTGAGCCACGGCATTGCCAGACAAACCCCTGGCGTCCGTGCTGCTTCCCCTCTGATTCATGTTTGCAGTGATTTCCACTCCCTCCTTACCTCCTCAAACGTTAATTGACGTGGCCGTGACATCAGGTATAATTTGGCTTTTTGCATCAGCGATCCAGAAGATGCTAAACGGTGTTTTGGCGTTTCAGCGCGCTGATGCGAAACCTCCATGTGAGGCCGCCATTAAAGCCGGCACTTTCCCCCCCTCAATCTCCTGCCAATCTGGGTCGGGCCGCAGCCGTACATTATATTCAGATTTATTTATTCCCGCCAGGCGGATAATTAGAGACCACGCGGCCGCGCTGGCATCCTAGGCGGTTTTGCTCGGAGAAAACAAAGCAAATGAGTCACTGGAGCGACGCCACCGAGGACCCGGGCTCAGCTGCTGGAGCGGGTCTTAAAGGAACCCAATGGTCGTGAGGACATCATGTACCAGTTCTCAGATGTTTTATAGATTAAAATAATGAGTATATTGAACCCAAACACCACCAAATTATTATAATAGGAGTAAAAAGGAGCTTGGAGAACCACCCTAACGCCCACACATCAAGAGGTTCTTCAGCAGGTGGAGGTTCTTGTAGCACCAGAAGGCCCACTGACGAGCCGAGGTGTGAGCAGAAATGGGAAATTAACTTAAATTAACTGGGGATAAACCTAGTGACTCTTCTTTCTTTCTTTTTTTTTTATCGGCAACGTGCGAATGAATCATTTTATATAAGTGACTTTTGGAACACGGGGCGTTCTGTGCCAGACTGGAACAGAGCATTCGAGTCTGGTGACACGAATGAATCTTCACGGGCCTCATGTGACCGAGAGATAAGAGCTCGGCGGTTCAACTGGCACTTCACACACACACACACACACACACAGACACACACCCGCCTCATTGCCGGCTGGCAGCACTCAAACTCACCCACACATGGAAACTTTCCTCGCTCAAAAAACGTCTGCCGGAGACGTTTGCTCAGTCCAAGCCCGAGTGTGTGTGTGTGTTTGTGTGTGTGTGTGTGTGTGTGTGTTTATTAGCCCGCAGGCAGCGGAATAAGAGCTCCTGTTTGGCGGATTAGGCGGTTTTGCGTATGAATGAAGGTGCGGAGTGCAGGTGGATGTTTTACTTTCCTCCGGTGTGTGTGTGTGTGTCTGTGTGTGTGTTACGCCCGTTTGCAGCATCCATGTTGGGCTCATTATGCAACGGCAGCCGGTGGTGACGCAGATCACTCACTGTGCCCTGATTCATTCCCCTTTTATGTCATTTTTCATCGGACATGAAAGAAAAGCCTTCATTTCCACCAACTGCTGCATCGCCCCGGGAGGAAAGACATAAATATTTTTCTATTTGCAGTCAGATGAGCGTAAATATAAATGTTGGAATAAAGAAAGTATTCTCTGTGGGAGCAGACAGTGTTTCATAAATCAAACAACAGCAAGGAAAAAACTAGTTACCTGGTTATTAGTTGAATGTTTATTGGACTGAACCAATGTCAGAGCTTGGACAGGCCCTGAAAGCAAAGATATCGCTCTAATATCTTGGCAGAACACAACCACACGCCACATTGCTCAATTTAATTGGTCAGCGAGTTTAATTAGTAGGCAGTTGAAGTGTTTGGCAAGTTGTAGTATTAACATGACTGGCTTCGATTTGCTTATCTTCCAGTTCCAGATTTTTTTTCTAGGTTTTTGGCAGAGTTTTCTTTCATTTTCTTGATTTTGGCTGATTGTTTGCTTGTGGCCATGAGCGACCGTTTGTTTCTAATCTGTTTGGAATTTTGCAGCTTTGAACATAGCTTGGTGAACTGCTACCGCCTGACTCTGCATCTTACGGGTTTATCGTGCAAATTTTTCGAGGCTGAGGACGTTTCCCGACGACTTCAGCCCAATTTTTAAAAACTGCACACATCTTCCTGCTCTGGACTCTGGTAGCGCTGAAGTTATTGACAAGCCCATGCGTCCCTGAGTCCCTTAAGTGTGATCCAGGCGGGTAAGGGCTCCATGACCAAATCACCATACCCCCCCCCCCCTCTGGTTTCTCCACACACACACTTTCAGGCTGCAAGTAGGTCAGTGTGTTAGTAGTGAAACCCCTCCTCGTCCGTTTGACCTACTTCTGCCGCGCCACAGACCCCAAACTCTGCTGTAGCAGATATTTAAACCCGCTCCTCTGCTGGGTGGCCCCGCCGCCAAAACAAGCCCATTTAAAGTCCACCAGCGTGTAATTAAGTACGTCGTTGTGCTGTTTATACCGGCGACGGGAGGAGGTGGGAGTGCTGATGTCAGAGGACAGTCGAGACCCCTTATTAAAAACCCCGTGGGAGACCACGACTTCCAGATGTGAACGTTCAGGAGTGGCGCCGATCCGCTCGCTGTAATCAGATTACCGTTACATGAGTCCAACCGCCGTTTTTCGTTAACTGTTAATCTGCTCGGCCTTTGTTCGACGAATCTGTTCGAAACTAACATCTGCCTGCAAACACCTCGCAGGCACTGTCACCCTCTAAGAAAAAAACAATGGAAACGCAAATTCGGCACATTTCCATATTGTTTTTTTTGGAGCAAACACACAAGGTTGCAAAATGGTTGGCCGGGATGCAGCAGGATGAGCGGCGAGATAAACGGATAGTTGTAGAAACGCTGTGACTTGAAGCCACAACTGAAACCGAAACATGTTTAAAGCCCGTATATTTGTTGTAATGGGGAAGAAAATCTGACATTTGCTTTTAATAAGCCATTCAGTCGTCAAACTAAACTAAAAAGATTGGCAGATATTTTACTTTTCTTATACTTATACAAAAAAGGAATTGGCCTCCTTTATTTTGGGTTCAATTTTTTTTTTTTTTGAACAGCAGAGGTTGAATCAGATGAAGAAATGAATGATGGTTCGTATATCCCAGCTCTACTTTCAATGCAAGAAAGTGTTCCAGTAAGTGTTTGAATGTGTATTGCCTCAGCATGTGCGACATTATCATCTCAAAAAGTGCATTTATGGGTCAAATTGTACAATTGAAGAGAGCAAAGCGCTAATTCCAAACATGCACCATCTGTTGCTTCAAAAGCATTCTCTCTGCGAGGTCAGACTGGTTTTGTGGCTCCGCTTTCAGCCTCCCGTGGTGTATCTGAACACAGCTCGGCCCACAGACTCAGCAAATTCAATCCGCGCCCTCGGCGGCAATGACCTCTGAAGAGCTTCGGGGATGTCGCTTCTAAACGTCGCCATGGTGACGAACCTGGGCGAGACGAGTGTTTTGCCGCGATACAGGAAGCCTCCACCTACGGAGTTTTTCGGCGCCCATGGCAACGGCACGGGAAGCTCTGTGTTACTGCCGCTCCATCTGTGTGTGTGTGTGTGTGTGTGTGTGTCTGTGTGTGTGTGTGTGTTTTCAGACCAAACGGGGATGTTTGCAGTTGCTCTTATCTTTCTGGAAATAGCAGCGGCGGAGCGCTCGCTCGCACACCGTCCGGCCGCTCTGTCTCCTGACCCAGATTTCTGACTTCCTGTTACAAAAAGCAGGCGCAGGGTTGGCGCCGCTGGTCCACTTTACACTCGCTGACGTCAGCCGATGAGATGGATGGATGCGGGTTGACTCATTCAGCTACTCCGATTTCACCACAAGACCCGCCCTTTAACGAACGAAAAAAAAGTCAGCTGAAAGCAAATGTAAATAATGAGCAGGACATTTATCTGAAAGGTGTATTTTTCCACCACCTACTCTCACTCACCGCGCTTGTTTGCACTAATTGGCAGTTGAGTTCGCCTCTAACGGGTTCAAAGACGAGGGAGTGAGTGCCAACGACAAAATAGTTGCCATATGAGGTCGGCGAGCCTGTTGGGAGCCGTGACTCAGGATTCGCGGCCCCGTCGACGTCCGGCGGCGTCACCCAGACACTTTTAATGGAACATGAAGTGTAGGCTGAGGAATGTGGAGCTCAGACCGCTGCCGCTGCTTCATTCTTGGTAAACACACACACAGCAGATGAATGGAGGCTCTTCAGGCAGCTGGAGAAGCGTTCGTCTTGTTCTCGCTGTCTCGACTTGGCAATTAGATTTGCTCTCTGCGAAACCGTTCAATGAAATCCAACAGAAACGGCTCTTAGGCGTCCTCGCTCCAGAACATTGCTGAAGGTCGGCATACCTGTCCTCTCAGACTCTCACAGACCTTCGGCTTTTGTGTTTTATATCAGCGCCACACTCCTCTTCATCTGTATTTTTCTATAGCCCCTAGACTGTGGACGTCCTCTATCCTTTGTCAGCAGATTTCCAATAATACTTAATTCATTTTTAACATTTCGAATGTCCTGTCCTGGCTTTGTCCCTGCCAGCAATTGAGGTGTCCTCCTCACAGACGACGTTTGATGACCTTTCATTCGCTCTCTCACTCACTGTTTACCTCGTGGAGTTAGTGGAAGGCGCCCGTTACACAGGAGAACTCAATATCATATCGGAATCAGAATCAGCTTTATTGGCCAAGTATGTAAACACATGCAAGGAATTTGACTCTGGTTTTTCTTTTCTCTGGCCTACAATTTAAACACAAGCACGGACATAAATAGACAGAATGTAAATAAACGTACGACAAGAACAATGACCAGAAGAAGAGTATGAAATATAAATGAGTGAACAGAGGTCCAGTCTATTAAATATATGTTTCTGTATATATCTTTTACAGTGGGGATTTGTATTTACAACATGTACAGAGTGCAAATATAAAGTATGTTTATTTATATTTACTTGGCAAACCTGGGTCAGTTCATCTTTGTATTTTGTCATCACGGGCTGAGATGATGATGATCCCCTGCAGGTGTGACGTGTGTGTGTTAACGTCTCTCCGTCTGTTTCAGATTCTTGCTGCAGAGTCTCGAGGATTTGGACTCCAGCCTCCGTAAGCTCAACTCCCGTCTGTTCGTGATCCGAGGTCAACCCACCGATGTCTTTCCCCGACTCTTCAAGGTGACATGTCCTCCCGTCAGGAGCGAAGCTCAGCGCTCGGCTCCAACGCTCGGCCGTTCACCTCTGTCTTGTTGTTTACTTCTGCAGGAATGGAATGTCAGTCGTCTGTCCTATGAGTACGACTCGGAGCCCTTCGGCAAGGAGCGAGATGAAGCCATTAAGAAGCTGGCTCGCGAGGCCGGAGTGGAGGTGACGGTGCGCATCTCCCACACGCTCTATGACCTGGACAAGTGAGTTCCTCCTCTTCCTCACTCCTTCCCCATCCTCCTCCTCTTCCTCCGTCGTTGTCCTCCTCCTCAGTCCTCCTCATTAAACATCTTTTTTTTACTTCAAGAAACCTCAGGAATCCCCTTGCTTAAGAATATAATGTAATTTAAATATACAATTTAGAATAGACGATATAAAATTGACAAAGTATTATTCAGAATAAAAATATATAAATAATTCCTATGAAAAAAAGATCAATAAGATTGCATTAATTAAGATAAATGAATAACAATAAATATAAATGAATAAAGTTGTCAATGTCATTGCAGTACATCGGCTACTTCCAGGTACTTGTGGAGTGAAAGAGCAGTGTGTGTTACAGAGTGTGTGTGTCAGAGGTTGATGGTGTGTCTCTCGCCTTCTCTCAAGGATCATCGAGCTCAATGGGGGTCAGTCCCCCCTCACCTACAAGCGCTTTCAGACCCTCATCAGCCGCATGGACCTGGTGGAGGTTCCCGCCGACTTCATCACGGCCGAGGTCATGGGCAAGTGCGCGACGCCGGTGTCCGAGGACCATGACGACAATTTCGGCGTCCCCTCTCTGGAAGAGCTGGGTGAGTGAAGAACAAAAAAAAAAGATTAAATAGACGTAAACAAAGACAGATACCGGTGATGCTGACCCCCTGTCTGGACTGACTCTCTGCAGGCTTTGACACGGAGGGTCTATCCTCAGCCGTGTGGCCGGGCGGCGAGACGGAGGCCCTCACCCGGCTGGAGCGCCACCTGGAGAGGAAGGTGTGTGTGAGTGAAGCAGATGATGTGGCGCTCAGGGCCGTTAGACGCCCCAGTAACATGAGCACATGCTGTCTCCGTGTGTGGTTGTTCCCGTTTCCGTCCCATAATGACCCCACCTGTTTCCCCCCGTCAGGCGTGGGTGGCCAACTTTGAGCGTCCCCGAATGAACGCCAACTCGCTGCTGGCAAGCCCCACCGGCCTCAGCCCCTACCTGCGCTTCGGCTGCCTCTCCTGCCGCCTCTTCTACTTCAAACTCACCGACCTCTACAGGAAGGCAAGGA
>CAESWR010000761.1:543435-556285 GCA_903171835.1 Mullus surmuletus
GGGGGGGGGGTCACTGAAACCGATACACGAGCATCGCCACCCCAGGATGAATTGTTGGAGTTTGATTATTTATTGTCTGATTGTCTGGCCAGAGAAAACCAATGGTGGGAAGACTTTCCTCAGTGAAAATAATCAATAATTGAAGCCTTTATTTGAAAAATAACCAGCTCTTATTGGAACCACAGAGCAATATCTCCAGTGAGGAACTTCCTCAACTATCTCACGGCGTGTTTTGGTGTCTTTGGGGATCCGTGTAAATCCAAGTCATGAGGTTTGTGAGCTAACAAAGTGGACAGTGAGGGCAATGAATGGAGACGTTCTGCCTCCGTCCTTCTGCAGGGACGGGATCAGATTATCTTCTACTTCTGTCAGCGGGAACTCATCAAAATCCAGTGTGCCGGCGAGGAGTGACGCCAGCAAACGCATACGAATGTGTGTTTGTAATCAAGAGCAGATCCAGTTTTCGTTCCCATTTTTGACTTCAAACTGAACTTCGCCAGGTTGAAACACAGACGATAATGCAGCTGCTTCTCCTCTGGCTAGTTGGATTGTTTAGTGCACATCTGTACCACAGCTGGAAGTGGGTCGCCGGAGCCTGTTGGAGGCATCGGCGGAGGCGTGTGTGCGCATTTCCGGGGTCAAGCCTCCTGTCTCCCCCCCCCCCCGCCATACCTCCAGCTCTACATCTGGTTGAAGCTGGAACGGCGAGGCGAGAAAGCAGCGTGATGATCCGACAGACGCTTCCCGCTAAACGGGGCGACAGAGCTATTGTTGTGAGGCGCGATTGTCTTTGTGACGCGGATTGTAGGAGCGGGGCCGCCTGTCAGAGCGCCGTCAAGCCTCAAACAAAGTGCGCTCGCCGTTCGATATGATTAAAATGTCACAGCAGAAAAGCAGCCGAAGCCGCCGTCTGCCCCCTTTGGTCCTCACCCGTCTTTGTGTTTTTCCACTGAGCTGAAGAGTCTGAGTTGTCTTTTCTTAATGTGTGAAAACAACAAACAGTGCGTCTGTCTGCCCAAGTCCTGCAAAGTTAATTTTCGAAAACGCCTCTCAAATGGGTCACGTCATCACTTTGAAAGGCTCCTGGACTTCTAATGACACACTGGCTACATTTACATGCAGTCAATACTCGGATTAAGGTACATATTCTGGTTACTGGAACAATCTGAATAACACGATTACCAGGGCTGGGTATCAGTACTCGACACCTTTCAGCTATTGACTGAAACAACCCAGTACCAAGTAGTACCGATACTGCAGCTGTTAAACGATAAGTGCATTTGGTTGTTTTTGTACCCAGATGTAGAACAAAAAATCCCTATTTCTATGGTTTTATTAGCAGCCAATCACTACAAGTGTAATTTGGGCACTTTCAAAATGCATTTGTGTAAAATCTTTTGAATGGGGGAGGAGTGATGACATTTGCACAACTGATTGCGCCTTCTTTTGCACTCTGATGCTGGGTGTGACCCACCCACCCCCAGTACTTGACACTATTGCTCGTCGTGTTCTTCATTAATCAAAGGTGAGAGCTTGAAGAAATGACAACTGGAGCCGGAGCCTGTGCTGGACTCCAAAGACAAAGATTCCTTGCCAATGGAACATGGGCAGAACACAAATTCATGTTCCTGTTGATGGGGAGATCCCGATAGGCGGTTACACGATCAAATCTTCAGCTCAGAAAATAGGAACCCAGGGGGGGGATATTTGGGTTTTTCTTCAAATGGGTCATTGGTGTTTACATGGCCGCACACAACCGGGTTATTGCTGATATTCCGGTTAAAAAGGCTTATTGACTGTATGTAAACATAGTGACAGATTAAGAGTGAATGTGCATTTTTATGGTGAATATTTCCTCACGGGATAAATCCATGTGACGCTGTCCAAGCCAACGGACTTGATGCTTCGGACCAGTTTTGGACAGCGGTGCACCCTTCAGTTTTGACTCCTAGTTGCGGAGCTTGTTTGCTCCCTCAGTGTTGACGCCTGCAGCTGTGGAGGGTTTGACATTGACGAGCCTTCTTTGGAGATGCTGGGAACACTTACAGAGCACAGACGTTTCCCTTCCAAGCACGCTCGGAGGTTTTGGCTTTTTCTAGCAGGACCGGCGAGTTGTTTCGGGTGACGGGTGGACGGGGATGTCGGCACCAGGCAATCAGTGTTTGGTTCTCGGGAGCGCTAACCTGCCGAGGAATGCGTGTAGCGGTCGACTCCCACGCCGCAGCGTTATCAATCATGGTTGCAGACGCCTCCTCGCCGCAGCTCGCACATCTGCGGGCTCCTCCCCGGCCAGGGTTCGACGAGATGGTTATAGTGCAGCTGCCTGGTATGGAATCACTCGCGTTACTTCACTCAGCTCGGGAATCTCTCCACTGAATGTCTCACTCAGCGGGAGCTACCATCCCCTCTTCCCTGTAGGTGGACACTGACAGCTGATTGGTGTTGGAAAGTACAAGATGAGATAAACAAAGAGCAGGTCACGTCAGTCATCGTCAGGTTGTTTTGTCACCGACTTTGCTGCTTCCTTTGTCACTCACAAGCCCATTCTGCCTCGAGCACTTTTCGTCTGTCGTCCCCTCTTTGCTTTATATTTGGAGGGCATTCAGAACCTCGGCGACAGGTTGTTATCTCCTGTCCTGCCGTGTACAATTATTCCGCTAAATTAGTGATTTGACTGACAAGATGCGAGTCGACTCGGTGTGTGTGTGTTTGGAGGGTTGGCCTCGGATGTGGAAAATTGCCCATCCTGATTTACCACAAGTTTTTTGTGGCTTGTTTGGTAGATTGGTAGATTGCACAGACAACGCATGGTCAGATTATCTTGTTTCATCAAGTTTTGTGGAGTTTGATTCTTTCAAAAGTTGCCTGCTAATTTGGGATTGTGCAGGAGCAGTTCAAATCTCACATTGGGCTCAAAACTGCGGATTTATCGTGGCTGTTATCAGCAGACGCCTCCCCCGCAGCCAGCAAAACATTAAACCGACGGAAGACGACACATCCGTCCTGCCCTCGCGCCGTTTGTTGTTTCCAGCGGTGAGAAAATCATTGGATTCTCAATAAAAACATCTTTTCACGGGGGAGAGACGGAGCGATAGGCTTGCGGTTCCTCCCCCCAGGGGGCCGAAAAACAAGCAGCTGACCAAACACGCCGCAAAGTTGAGCGATGGTTTTCCACCGTGCTGCGGAAATACCTGCAGGGGGAGGGTCCGCCGCTCGTAAAGAGGCGTTCGGGCGCCCCTCGCCCCACGTGGAAACGTTTAAAAATGTAAATGTGAGGGGCTTAAGAAGTGTGCGGAGAAAATACTGCAGGTTGACCTTCCACTTACATTTGAGGCACTATTCCTGGGGAAACTGAACATAGATTTTTACAAGGTTTGGGAACAATCGTCATGCACAATGTCACAATGTGATGGAAAAGTTAACTTTCTCCATACGACTGGAGATGGACAAATTCAAAAAGATATGGGAAAACTGGTTGGAATATGTAATCCAATAAGGTCAGACTTATCTGAGAGGTTCATCATGACAATAGGAATTTGAAAAAGAAAACCCAAATAAACAACCCGGTTCATGGCTACAGAAGTTACATTGTTCCTTTTACTTTCTCTTCTGTTTTTATTTTAGATAAACTGGTAACATAGTAAAACTGTCAGGTTAACTGGTGGAACCTTCTGTGTGTCAGCGCTTGCATGATTATATTGATGTTTATGAATGGACATGATTTATTTTTTAATTCAAAGAGATGAGGAGTTTGAGGAAGAGTGTTATGTTTTATTTTTAGTTTGGAAGGAGAAAACGGACTAATTCATTGGGCACCAGTTGTATGCAAAATCTATGCTGAAATGTTTCAATAAGAAGAAAATTACAACAACAAAAAAATGCAAATGTGAAGCACTTTGCCTCGCTCGGCCAGCGACGCCGCTTCACTTGGTCTCTTGGGCGTTACAAGGATTCTGTTCATCCACCTAATGGCTCAATTATGCTGCAGTGGAAGCGAGGCAGGGTGACGTTTTGGTCTCTTTACTTGAAATGAGGTTGACTTAAGGCTCCTTGTGTGAAAAGTGGACCCCCCCCCGCCCCCAACCACTCACATTAAGGTTTAATTAAATGCCCATATTTTACCATACAAGCTCTGACACTGTGACCCCCGAGTGGGAGGAAATGAACCCCAAAGCTTTGGACCTCTGAACAAGCAGAGTCACTGTTTTTCTCTTCTCAAGCATCACACTCACATACACACACATCCTTATCATCCCCACCGAATCTCATTTGAAGAGATAAGTGGCCAGTGGATGAGAGCAAAGGGCGGACATGTGAGGAGTGTTTTGAGTCGGGGCGGTCATGGGGATCCTGTCCGACTTTGTTATGGAAGTTTGAGATGCCGCGCATGCCGGCGCTACGAGGCCCGCAACCCCCCGGGAGAATAGCGCCATTATTCCAGACAGCATCCTGCCCAGGAGCACCCGTGACTGCCTGCTCGCCGGAAATGAGGCCTGCTGGGTAATAACTCCTGGAGATCGCGTTGTTTGTCTTTTTGTTTGTGTGTGTGTGTGTGTGTGTGTCTCAGGCTGGCAGTTGTTGTGTGCGGCAGCACAGACGGCTAATTTGCTGCAAAAGTGGTCTAAATGAGAGAATGAGAGCGTGGACCCTAACGTGATTAGTGATAATACTGTTAGATTTTTCTGGAATCGGGGGTTAAGAACACGAAGGGAGGCAGCAAATCCAATCATTTCCGGGCAGATCTCCTGGTCAGTCTGTGTGGCTGTGACATGAGATGTCAGAAAATGGCACCATAATTCTCTCAATACAATTTTTCAAGGATTTTCTGCAGCTCTGTGTTTGTTGTTTGCTTCCAGTTTGATTTAAAAAGTAGAAGTAGTATATATTTTACATTCTGTATATATACAATATATAACTAGTTTCTACACCATATAATTAATTTTTCCTTCTTTCTGTAAACTTCTCCTCCCGGGCTTATTTTACGTCTTGTTGGGTAGTTCTGCGTTCACTCCCTCTGTGGATCTCGTCTTTCTTCATCTCCCCCTCAAGCTTTTGGTTTTTCTTCCCCCCTGCAGAGCCAGCGAGCAGAGGATGATGTCTGACGCCAGCGAGATGTTGGCCGCGGCCTTGGAGCAAATGGACGGGATCATAGCAGGTAACCAACTCGCACCTTTTGTAAGTGGGCAGAGCACTGGTGGGGGACGGGAGGGGGGGGCTTGAGCCACATCTGGAAACCATTAAAGGGGGAGCTCTGCATTAAATGTGTCCTCCTCCTCCTCCTCCCACTCCAGCCATACCTGCTGCTTAAAGGCATAATTCAGATTTTTTTACATGAAGTTGTGGTTCATCAGCAGTGACTTTTCCCCCACTGCTTCACGTGAGTGGAGTTCCGGCCCGGTTTCAGTGTTGCAGAAAGTAGTTCCGTCTAGTTGCTGGGGTCACACAAGTAAAGTGTTCTGCTCCGAAAAACAGCATGCGTTCAAAAGAGTCATACATTTGCATCACGTATTCTTGACTGTGAAAAAGTCCGACCTGGCAATCACCTGGTACTATTTTCCCTCCCCGCATATCACTGCACGCACCTTTCCAACAGCTGCAGGAGGAAGGAGGCGGAAGGTGACCATGCATGTGAACGCCATGAAACAGCTGATGGAAAGGTGCACGCAGTGAAGGGAGGGAAAATAGTGCCGGATGGTTGCAAAGTCGGACTTTTTTGCGGCCAAGAATTCGTGATGCTAATGAATTATTCTTTTGAACGCATGTTGTTTTTTGGAGCAAAACGCTTTATCCGTGTGACCCCAGCAACTAGACGGAACTACTTTCCGCAACACCGAAAACGGGCCGGAACTCGGCCCACGGGACACAAGTCACTGCTGATGAAGCACACTGATGGTGAGGAGCTCATACAACTTCATGCCAAAAAAATCCAAACTATCCCCTTTAACTCCGTCCTCCTGAACACGCTGAGAGTTGGGAGCAGCGGCGGCGGCGGCGGCGCTGTCCTGGGCGCCTTTTCCTGCCTCCGCCACATTCCACCGCCATGACAAACGACAGACGGTTTCCATTGTCCACGCGGCGACGGAAACTAATGATTATTCAAGCTCTGCATCTCTGGAGCGCAAAAAAAAAAGCCGGGCCCGCCGAGGGTTTGGCCACCCTCCCCGCCTCTGGGTTTTTTTTTCTTCTCAGACTCCCCACTTTTCCGCTGATGTGTGTAATTATAGCGCTGACCTTTCCAATAGGAGCGAAAGTGGCCGGTCACGTGACCCCTGCCACCCCCCACCCCAGCCCTCTCTGCCGCGTTTCCGCAGAAAGCGCGAGCCCCGCTCCCTCACGGCTGTGGTGGAGGCCGCGATTGTTTGTTTATTTGGCTCTTCTTCACAACAGATGAGGAGGGCCTCGGGAACATCAGAGAACATACGGTGGAATCCATACATACAGTTTCCATGGATACGAGAGTGCATTCAACTGCTCTGTCCTGCTGTTTCGATGTGTCTCGGCGTGTTTACGGGCCTTTTGGCAGCGGAGAGACTCGTTAAAAAAGCTGATTAGGGAGCGTGAGTGGCGTGAAGTTCTTTGGTGTCATGCTTTAGCCCCTTTAAATACTTTATCAAATAATTGCATAAACGGCAGTGAATGACATTAGACAGTGCAGACAAAGGACATAGGATTAGATCTGCTGAAACTCAATTGCTCTCCCTCGTCTCTCTGTGTGTATAAATAAACGCTTTTGCTTTGGAATTTCGTTTTTTCGAGCACGTGTAGAGAAGAAGAGGAGGAGGAGGAGAAGATCTGCACACCACAAAGTAACACCACTTCCAGAGTTGCAGATGTGAAGACGTTCCTCACGCCTACTCCCAGGGATGAGGCACGGGATAAAATATGATCTCGCCATCGACCGGGTGCCGGGAAGGAGCCGGGCTGGCGGCGTCGCACGCTCCAAACGTGGCTGTCAGAGCGAGACATCCAATTTATTGAACGCGGCGTTACAAACGGGCTTTTAACGAGATCGCTCCGTGCTTGTAGACAACAACAGCGTGAGCCGGGGAGATAACGGCGCCGCATCTCTGAGCGAGGAACGCCGCTCTCCTCCACGTGTAGTTCCAGTGGACACACTTGTTATGTGATGTTTGAACGGCGAACAAACTGAACATTCAGACAATAATTACCTGTCACAGATTACAGTTGCATAATGTTTGCATTGTGGTGCGGTGGCAGCGGATTAATAATGTTGTTTGCGGCGAGAAGAGGAGGAGCTGTCTGCCGAGGCTCCTTGGCGGCCGCGGCGGCGACTCAGGATTTCGGTCGCCTTGGAGACAATCGGAGCTCGTCTCGCCAGAGACAACAAATCAGTGTTTGTTCACTAACGGTGTGTTATACAAAGTGCTGATTTGAATGTGTGGACGTCTAAAATCTGGTTAGAAACAAGGAAAAAATATTTGTTGACATAATAACATGAGCGTTTAGTCCGAATTAGGTGCTACAAATTTCCAGTAGATTTCAGGAAAGTTCCTGGAAAAGTTCTACAGTTCAAAAAACGGATTAGTGTCATTTATATGTTTACTTATGGTAAATATTGATGCCTATTTTCATGACAGTCGGACTCGGACAATTCCCTGAAATGTCACTTATAATGTAATTTAATAATATTGCATTAGAGATGTTTGCATGCATGCCTGCTTGTAACAAACCAAAATGTCTCATATTTATACAGTACATGGATATGACCAGGTAAATGCAGTGAATTTCCAAAACATTCCCATAGTCCTGGAATGTAGACCTAGTCTGAACTCAAACAGAATTTCTTTTTTTCTCCTCACAGTCTTCAGGTTTCAAAGCCGCCACAGCAACGTTTGTCACCAACTTAAGAAAACACGCATCAGAACTTTCAGTCTTCGTGGTCGACCACACCCACTTATTGACACCAAATGTGTCCCCGCTCTTAAATCTATCCCTGCTGTCAGCGTCTGCCATTTTCTCACTGTGAGACTCTGATCCAGCTCTTCTTCAGTCTGAAATGTCGCGCTTGCTCTCCGTGTCTCCGGCTCCTCCCAGGCTCCAAGGCCATGGACTACTCCAACGGGCTGTTCGACTGCCAGTCTCCCACCTCGCCATTCCTGGGCGGCCTGCGCGTGCTGCACCTGCTGGAGGACCTGCGGGCGGCGCTGGAGCTGATGGACAACGAGGAGCGGGACAACCTGCGCTGCCAGATCCCCGACACCACGGCGGAGGGTCTGGCCGAGTGGCTGCAGGGCCGAATGGTAAACCCACCACCACTCCCAGCTTCCCCAGCTCTGCTCAGAGCCTCGCAGACTGGCCGTCTCTGTGGTTTGAGCTGATCAGACCCCGGCTGATTCTGCTGTCAATCTGTCAGCACTTTGATCGCTCGCACTGAAAATACAACAACGCACCCTTTGGACGCTCGATGTCTGAGGGAGCGGAGGTGGAGAGGTTAAAAGCTGCATCCTCTTTAGCTTACTTTCTTTAGTTCTAGGCATTTTTATATGAAATTGACCACTTGTGGTGTGTTCCATTAGTACTTGGAAGTTGGAAATTCCGAGTTCTGAGCCCGAAGTAGGGGCTGCACAATTAATCGGATTTACATCGAAATCGCGATATTTTGCTGCCACGATTATATGCGCATAATTGTCCACAATATTGACGTTTGAAATGCACGCTCTACCATCGGCTCTACTGCATTTCAAATCAAGCTCTCGATTCACGTGGAAGTGAAATAAAAAGATGCTGTTCAGAAGCAGCAGCTATTCTTGATTAACAATTATGCTACATCATGGAACTTGCTTTGGCATTATCAAAGTGCACATCTCTTTTCAATGATGAATAATCGTGATCAATAACCGTGATATCAATATTGATAAAAAAAAATCGGGATTATTATTTTGGCCATAATCGTACAACCCTACCCCGAAGTCGGAATGCAATATTCTGTGTATGTAGCACTTCTGAGTAGTTTTTGTTGCACTCAATCGGTTGTAAGTATAGTATTTTTCCGACGTCTATACGTGGAAATTCTGTTGTAGTGTCATTTTAGTATTTCATATGTTCCATGGGAAATACAAGCCGCGTAACTGGAATGCCGACAACTCGGGTGTGACGTCATCCCCAGCTCCGACCTCTGACTTCCGAGTTAAATGGAACACCGCATTAGACTCCAAATATGTGCCTCTTTTAACAAAATATGTAGTCTAAACACTTGAAAACAACTTCTGGTTGATGAAAATACAACCTAATAAACCGCAGTGGTGCTAGTGTTTTGAAGGTAGGAAGTTTACACGTCTTTACGGCCCATTTTTACGCAGCTTAACTGTCAACCTGAGATGATTCTCGATGAGAATTAAGAGAATAGAAGGAGGAGATGCAGCGGTGTATTGGCGAGTCTTTTGAGTGAGTTTAACACCAACAACCGCTCGATTTGAGACGCAAATATCTGGCTCTTCAAAGTCCGTCCGACACCAACAGCTGTGTTGCGAGTTTGTAAAGTGGGAACGTTCTCACACTTTCTGTCCGCGAATTCCAGGCAAACCAAAATGACACCACGGGCCACATGAGAACATTCCCTCTGAACTTTTGTCCGCAAAGCAACAAAGTGAAAAAATAAACCCCAACAATTTGGGACAAGTGTTGAGGAGGAACCTGCCGGGAATCACCTGGCCGGAGGCTCAGAGGTCTGGGCGGCGTTCCCACCACAAACACGTCTAGAGTTTGTTGTGAGCACCTCTTCTCCAAGGTGGCGGCCGTTGTTTTGTTTTCATCAGAGTATAACGAGCAAAGGCGACTGAAACGCGCAGCAGAGTTTTGTTTTAAAATCACCTTTTTTCCTGACATGCTTTGAAGGATGGAATCACTCAAGGATCTCCCCCCTCATTCCCCCGGTTAATGATTCCCACCTTTTTGAGACGGACGGCTGAACGCGATCAAGGCGTTTGTTTTCCCTCCATGCGTGATATTCCAGAGAGGAGTTTGCCTTTGATTGGATTTTCAAAATGACGTGCATGTGTGGACGGTTGTTTACCGTCACATGTTCCCTCTGAGAACATATGTGTACCTTTTCCCCCCCTGTGGGAGGAGAACACGTGAGCGGACCGTAGGTAACGTCGCGAGGGCTTCCACACAATCAACACGCGTTGTTTTGTGGTTGCAGGCTAACGGCCACGGCTCCGAGGCCGTGTACCAGGAACGCCTGTCACGCCTGGAGAGCGACAAAGAGTGCCTCATTCTCCAGGTTTGTGTGTGTGTGTGTGCGGTATCGTTTTAAGAGTACTGGTATCGGTACCGGTATCAAAAAAATGTAAACGATACCTAGCACTAATGTATACAGGAATAAACCGGTGTGCTCACGCATGGAAACAGGTTATTTCAGTAACCAGATTATGGACCTCAACCCAAATATTGACTGCATGTGAACGTAGCGATTTAGACGCATTGTGCCTTTAAAAGGTTTTGGGACGGATGCTGCAGTTGAGTCTTGTCATCACATCCACAAAGCGTTTTCTCTTCCTGCGTTTAGCTTTTAACAACAAGCCATAGAAGCAGATTTGATTGGCCGTATACTGTCGCGGCCGCATTCTTGTCGTAACCAAGTTAAAGTGTCATGTGTGCCGATCTGCCTGCAGCATCTTTGAAGACATTCCTCCCCATCAAACTGTAACTCGATCAGATTTTAAATGGATGGTCGTGATTATGACTCAATCCCGAGATGATTTCAGCGCAGACGTTCAAAGGACTTTTTTTTTTCCCTTCCCGTGAAATTCAGCATCAGATGTAAATTTATAAGGCTCATAAATCCCGTGTCATGTGATTTTTTTTTCTTTTTTCTTCTATTTGTCCCGTTGTGACAAAAGCACAAAGGGACTCACATACATCCTTATTTTGCTTTAATATGATGCGCTCCAAATAAACAGCTTACTTAAATAATTAGGTTTGCAGCAATTCAATCACATGTGAGCATTTTTGTGCGTATTCCCTGCTGGCTTTATGAAGATGTGTGTGTGTGTGTGTGTGTGGTGCAGGTCAGCGTCCTCACAGACCAGGTGGAGGTCCAAGGCGAGAAGATCCGGGACCTGGACAATTCCCTGGAGCACCATCGGGAGAAGCTCAACGCCACAGAGGAGCTGCTCCAGAAGGTCGGAACAGGAGACTCGCGTGTGGCTTGACTGTGTGTGCGTGTGTGTGTGTGTGTAATTATTAGGGTTCCTACACAAATATGGAAAGTATGGAATTAGATTTTTATAAATGTCCAGGTCTGGCAAAGTATGGAAAATGGAAACTATTGTATGGGAAAATATTCATCCTTCCACGACTGTTACCACTGTTCTATTTACTAAAACATAAAATGATGAATATCTAAAAAGAGAAATGGATCGATCTGTTTTTTAAGGCACTACATTACCAAGCTATAATCTTCTGGAAATTATTTGGTGTCGTGATGAATGATATCTAAACTCTTGAAAAAAAAGTTTGGAAACGTTATTTCAGTCAATAATTTCTCCCCTTTGATAAGACCTTTTGGTTTTGTATTTTATACCGTTGGAAAGCCTGATTAGTCACCTTTACAACGAGGTACAACTTGTAAGGATGGTGTATTCATGGAATGAGCAACACAGCTGAACATGTGTGTAACATCCCTCCAAAACTGTGCTGTGTTGTATTCTATAAAATACTACACCAGCGGGTATTATTAAGGCGGAGCAATGATTGACTGAAATAACGTCTTCCAACTTTTTTTGAGGAGTGTATTTCCTCAAATGTCACAAAGTGTTACAATTTTTCACAGAGAAGTCTGGAAATTAGGGTCTGGAAAAAGTATTTTCAGATTTCAAATGTGTTGGGAACTCTGGTTTATGTGTGTGTGTGTGTGTGTGTGTGATTTGCCGCCAACAGGAGCTGCTGAACCGCTCGGCGCTGGAGACGCAGAAGCTGGAGCTGATGACGGAGGTGTCGAGCCTGAAGCTGAAGCTGACGTCCGCGGAGAGGGATCACAGGGACAACGAGGTGTCTGCTTTTTCTCCTTCACCCTCATCCTCTTCACACACGCACACACACACACACCTGCGCTGTGTCATGTGAGTCTGGCAGCCGCCCAGTCATTGTTTCAGAGTCACAAAGGTCCGTCTCCCTCGGCTGGAGGACAGTCGGTCACGTGCTGCCAGGCCGGCTTCTTTAAGGAGCTTAAACACCCCGTGTGCTCCGCCAGCTGTTTCCTGCCAGATTCACCCCTTCACCCCCCCCTCCTGAGAATCTGTGAAAGTTTCCACACACTCCGTCCACGATCCGGGACTCATATTGGGGGAGAATATTATGTGGGGTTTTCCAGGCGGTAAAAGCCGGAGAGGGAGCAGACCCGTCTGCGAGTGTTTATTTTGGTTTCCATTTCAGCTCCAGCACATCAAAAACCTTCAAATATGGATCCGATCACACACATACACACACACACACCACCACCCCCCCACCCCCCCAAACACACACGAACGCATCAGCACTGCAGACCCTCAGATTGCTGCCTTTGTTCAAGTTTTGATTGATTTCTGGGTTGAAAATCACAGGAACGACGGCTGGAATTCCCGTAAATCTGTTGAAGGAATCCTCTCAAAGAATTGACATGAAGAGGCTCGTTATTAGAGCCATTTATATAAAAGGCGCCTCTGGTTTCCATCTCGCCGGCTCACATTTCTGCGCCTCAGCCAGTGCGACGCAGAGCGTAGATTTCACATTCAGAGCCGCCGTGAGTGAGTCTGAACTCCGGGATTTGTGTGTGTGTGTGCAGCAAGCCTCTCAAATTCTCTCCCAAGTGACCTCAGCCTGAAAATGATATTTGGTGCCTTTGGCAGGA
>CAESWR010000763.1:14307-26590 GCA_903171835.1 Mullus surmuletus
GCTTTTGCAATCAGTTCAGCTTATTTATGGGTGTTCTACCATTCAAATATGCTCCAAGTAAACAATAAACAATGCATTTGGCTTCTTAATCAGTTAAACGCTCGCTCCCTCGCTGTGTCTCTGCGCTGCCGTGGGAGTTCAGAGCAACTCTCATCCTGCAGGACTTTGGCAAACACTGAGGAGCAGCCGCCCCTCAACGCGTCCTGCTGATCCCCCTCAGGGGAACTTCTGACAGAGACAGAGGACGTGAGAAGGTTATGGCTTTACAGGCAATCCCCCTATAATATTACACCCCCCCCCCCACACACACACACACACACCATCTCTGGAATACACTGATCCTAGTGAAGAATTTCCAGGCCTGGCCAGAACTGCTGAGCCGCACAGGAATAACAGCAGCCGTCTGAAGGTGCTCCCGGCTGAAACACACACAATCTCAGTCGCTCCCCAGGGTAAAAATAGACTCGCTCGTGTCCTGCGCGCGGACACCGGCGTCTCACATGGCAACCACGCTCAGGTGACCAGGGACAGTCCCCATTTTGGATGACCTGTCTCTGGTTAAAGCCGTCTCTGAAAATGAGAAAAATAAAAAATGTGTTGACTAGAAGGACGGTAATAATGGTAGCCTGGTAGGAAGCAGAAAGTGTGAGGGAGCAAGTTGCACGCAGACTAGGAAAAAATACTTATTACGGTAGCTGGGTAAGAAGAGCGAGTGAGCATGTTATACGGTAGCCGGGTAGGAAGCAAGTTGCGCGCAGACAACACTTATTACGGTATTGTGTCAGGAAGCAGAAAGCGTGATGCGTGAACAGTTATTACGGTAGCCGATTCGGCGCCGCCTTTCGAAAAGAAGAGCAGAGCGCTCTTGTCAAAGTTACATTCCTTTACTGTCTCAGTTTCCTCATTTCATCTCCATGACTTTTAATTCTTTTTTATCTCCGAGCTGGAAATGTCCCTTGATTTCAATACAGAAATCTGGTCACCTTAGACCTGGGTGTTTGCTCCTGGTTAGCTGCGCATTTATTGGCATTTCAGAGGCGCGTTTGTGGTTTTCAAGGACGAGGAAACGTTTCAAAGACCCCTTCGCTGTTGGGCGGCCCCTTAAGTGCCTCCCAGAGGTCCTCTGCCCCGCCAGCGGCCGGCGTGACGGGCTGGCGCGGATATTTTGAGTACCATCGCGCTAATAGCACACTCACTTCTGAAGCCAAGCTCTCACTAGATGCCTTTCATCTCCACAGCTGTCACTCAACCTCTCTGGCTCCTTCCGAGCTGCGCTGAGTTCAAATGCTCCCGGAGAGACGGCGAAGCAGGAGGGGACGGCGGCGCTGCCACTCTGGGCGGCCATTGCTTTCAGGGATTGTTTTCAGAGGATCAGACGTATCAGCAAACAGCAAGAAGGGAAATTGGAGTTTAGTCAGCAGATGTTTTCCTTTCTCGCCTGAATCACACTCCCACTGTCGTTGAAAAGTGCTGACTGAGAATGCAGCGGCACCACGGATCTTTGATAGTATTCATTAAAATCACAGCCAACACAAACATATTAAAGTGCCAGATATCATTGATGGGCATCGCATTATTTCAGCTTTTTTTCCCCTTTCAAATATGTGCCAAACACCCGCCGCCCTCTAGAGACACCTAAAAACATACACGGTATATAATGTAATCTTTAGATAAATACTGATAAAAGTCTGTTGCCCTTTGCATGGAGCATGGGGGGCTTTTAGTGTCACAGAAATATTGTTTTTACACAAGCGTGTGTATTTTTGGGGCCAAATATGTCACTCAAGTGAGAGTAGAAATGAAGATAGCAAACACATATGAAACATGTATGTGTCACATGAAGGTAAAGTGACAGGATCAGCCCTCCAGGGGTTAAACAGGTAAACAGTGGTTTCACACCTGGCCTTCAGTGACGTCATACTTAATAAACACCTCTCATTACACCTTCGTTTCTGACACCACGTGACCAGGCTGGAGAAATAACACACACAAACACACTGAAACACACTGCTGGCTGCGCATCACCTCAATCGAGTACAAAACGGCGCATTTGAAAATCAATAAACCGCGTCATGATCAGTTACCTGCTGGTGGAGCTGTGAGTCCTCAGAGGTTCTTAAAGCAGCAGCTTCTCTCTCTGCTTTAGTTAAACTATTAAAGCTCGTAAATCCAGTGTGGCTCCAAACATCAACTCCATCCTTTGCAAACAAAAGTCATCTCGAGCAGAACGAGCTGCAGCAGCCATCAGGAGCCGGAAGCAGCGGTTAGCGGGCTCGGGGTCGGTTAGCTGTGGGTTCAAACACACGAGGTTTCCCCGCTGACCGGAAGTGGCTCCGGCACGGCTCGTTTGGTCTGCGTCGCACCTGCGGCTCTCACAACTAACAGCTCCTGTGATTGGACTTGTGACTCACAAGTGAGTATCCAATCACAGGACGCCTACATGTCACGTTCAACCTGAGGCCAGCTAGAAGGTCTACTGTCAACAAGCTGTGATCTGATTGGCTGTCGCAGCTGTCACTCAACTGTCTGAGCCGTTCACTTACACTGCACAGACGTGAAGGGCAGATTTCATGCAGCCTGGCAACACAAGCTAGCTGGATTCCGATTGGATGAAAACAAGAACACTGGAAGGAGCCCGATATGACATGCAGAGAACATGAAGAAGACTTTTACATATTCAGGGACAGTTAATTAAAAATAAAATGAACTTTTATTAAATTATGATCATGATTGATGTGAGGTCAGCAGAGAAGACCCTGCTGGCTGCTATTGCTGTTATTAGAAAAGTCCACTCCAGAAGTTTGTTTAAGACTGACTGAGCATTTCATCTGTTTGAACTTAAGGAATCTGTCTGACAAAACACACAATCATGTTTTTGCAGTTTTGTTTGGTGGTTTTGAACAGAAAGAGTCTGAGCAGCATCGTCACAAAAACGAGGAATTCTTTGAGCGATCTGAGCCAGTGTCACTTCCTGTTTGGGTTTTCTCTCTCTTCGGTTGACCTTTCTCCCCACCGTGACCTCCAGACGGCAGATCTTTGCCCGGAAAATTGATGGCGGCTCTTTAATGACCCGATAATGTCAGAACCGTGACGCCTTCGAGCCGATCTCTCGTCGGGCCTCGTATTACTTCCACATTCCGTTCTTCGGATTGTCGACGAGAGCGTGAACACGAGCGCAGCCGCCGGTGCAGTCGAGCAAACAATAAGAAAACCCCACTAACTTTCTTCAACAATTGAATGAGCTGCGAGCTGCAATTATGCGTCGCTCTCCTTGACAGCCTAAAAAGGTAAAACACCTTCTGCCGCCGAGCGCAATCACATGATTCACAGTCCTCGTCGGAGCGATTACAGCGGCTCGGGGAAACCGAAGGTCCAGGACGGGAGAACATGCGCGTCCTTGTTGGATCTGTGTTGCCAGGTCGGGATAAAGACGGTGGTTAGCTGTTCCCCTTCGCCGCATCGTCTGACAGGTGGCGGCGGCGTTTCCACTCCTACGCCGCTCGCTTTAAATATAACAATTGGCTGGACGTGAAGCTCGGGGACAATAACAGGTGCTGCTCGGACACGCACACATTTATTTCCAGTCAGAACAACAGACATGTTTATTTCTGTCCTTTTTAAAAAATAAAAGAATTCGGAAGAGGAGGCCGGGACACTGTGACGGGCGGGCGGGGGATTTCTCACAAGGTGGATCAGTGCTGACGATGCACCTTTTCCGAACAGAATATCAGCAATAACCCGGTTGCGCGCTGCCATGTAAACATGTAAACATGCTCATAATGGTAATAATAATAATATCAATAACAATAATAGCATTTGTTGAGCACTTATCAAAAGCAAGGTTACAAAGTCCTTTACATGGATACATACATACAAACATACGTAACACAAAGACGTCCGACCTCACAATCACCCGGAACTATTTTCCCTCCGTTCGTATCACTGCACGCACCTTTCCATCAGCTGGAGGAGAACAACACGTTCGTCTCCAGCGTCGCAGCGCTCTCCTCCCGCCTGCTTCCTCCTTCAGCGGACTGAAAGGTGCGCGCAGTGATACGAAGGGAGGGAAAATAGTTCCGGGTGATTGCGAGGTCTGACTTTTACACGGCCAAGAATTGCTGATGCAAATGTTTGACTCTTTTGAATGCATGTTGTTTTTTGGAGCCAAACTCTTTATCCGTGTGACTTCAGCAACTAGACGGAACTACTTTCTGCAACAGAGAAACCAGGGCTCCGACTTGAGACCCTCAGGATGTTGAGCAGTCATGGCGGAAGGCAGAGAGGAGCTGAAATGATGTAAATAAAAAGGTCTAACAGTCATAAGAAGGCATGAAGTCCGGGAAGAGCCCGGAGGCCTCAGGGAGAAGCAGCGCCGTGTTGTTATGCTGCGTTCAGGAAAACTGGGAACTTTGGGTTTTCTAGTTGAAAACACACAAACATGGACATGGAGGACATTTGTTATGAGACGTCAGACTGATTGTCAATGTAGTCGGACAAGCTGTGTAGCTGGGGTAACGCAAGTGCTTCTGGGAAATGAAGTCATTCGGTTTGGGCAAAGCCGTGCTGCTTTAAAGGCACTGGGGAGGAAACTGGAGCGCTACTTTAACTGGGGAACCTTTTTTTTAGCTGAAATATTTTTTTTTCCTTTTAAAGACGTCTTTTACAAACATATATTGGAACATTTTCTCTGACAGCGCAGCCCCCGTGGCGAGTGTTGGAAGCTGTGTTAACTGATTTGATGCGCGGCGGGGACTGCCAGTCCAAACCTTTGCCTTCCCAATGAAACACTGAGGATTTCTGTCAGATGGCCGATCTCCTGACTGCGAGCCCTAACGCCTCTGCTCAGAGCGATCAAAGCCTCATCGTCAGCCCCCCCCCCCAACTTCTCCTCCCACCACAGAAAAACCTCCCCTGCCTTCCCAGTGTTCCTGGAGAGCCTGCATGAGAATCCATATCAGCCCCTTTGTTCCTTCCTCATCATTTCTGCGGAGCTGCGTCATCTCGCCCCTCAGAAAGAAAACGCCTCTGTTTCAACTGTTTTCATGGAGCAGATCCTTAGTCCACAGTAATTGCCAGTATTTTGCGAGACGGCTGCTTTTATGATCGCATTACAATCACTGAAGGTGGAAACGTGGCTTAATTGCTGAGGAGAGGCCTTTTTTTTTTTGCTCGCTGCACATATTTTAAAGAATGTCGAGATTCAAGTTTTGATGGCGAGCGCGTCAACATGTTTCCTGTGCAGCTTTGCAGTAAAAGTAACATTGATTTAGAGAGTGACCTGCTGTCACACTCGGACTGCGAGTCTCCCCGCCGACACTCAGCCATGCGGAACAATCGCTCGCTCAAGGCGAAGGGAAAAAAAGTGTGTGTGTGTGTGTGTGTGTGGGGGGGGGCTTTATGAAGTGACTGATGGGATGTTCTGTAACCGTGGATACGAGACCTAGAATTCTCCACACCGCTGCCACGGAGAAAAAACGGCGACGGCGTGACAGACTGACATTGAATGGGAGGGCTTGGGGGTCCGAGGCTTTATCTGATCGGGGAGGGGCCGCTGAGGCGCAGGACGCCTCTTCCCACATGTTTGCGCCGGCAGAGACATTTATCAGAAGGAGCCGGGGAGCCGGGGAGCCGGGTAGCACACACACACACACACACACACTCGGCGGGCGGAGGAAACACACATCTCCCTGTAAAATCAGATTTCAGAGGGGTTTTTCTTTGGGGGCGTGTACTTGTAATTCTAAAACCTGGAGCATTTCTAAAAACAAGTGACAAGCTACACTCGAGAGAGAGAGAGAGAGAGAGAGAGAGAGAGAGAGAGAGGCAGCCTGTTTATCAGTTGAAACTCAGTAATGCGAGTGGAAATGAGAGCAGGACGAGAAGGCTGACAGGCTGAGCGGCGGCGGAGGGGATTTCTCTCTGCGAGGGAAGCTCAGTGATATGCGCGCAGTGATACGAAGGGAGGGAAAATAGTGCCCTTTTCACGGCAAAGAATTCATGATGCAAAATGCTTTATCTGCGTGACCCCAGCAACTATTGGGAACTACTTTCTGCAACCGGGCCGGAACTCACGGGAGGCAGTGGAGGAAAAGTCACTGACTGCTACTTTGAGATCTACACGTCACTGAGCGTTTGGAGCTCAGTCTCAATCAACTCCAGACTAACTGCTGCAGTCACACACACTCATAGTCTTTCCCTGTTTCAGTTTAACATCATTGAAATAAATAAATTGATACGTTTTATGATGTGGGCTGACGATGAGGTTCCGCTCTCTGAAAGACCAGCAGCCGCCACTGTTCCGCATCGCTGACATCCCCTCCGACTCCAAACAGCCAAATCTTGATCATCGCTGCTGGTTTCGAGTCGCTCCGATGGAACGGAGCAAACAGAATAGTTATTTGTTATTGATAACTCCTTCATAATCTTTCCCCAAACAAAGCCTGGGCATAAAAATTCAATCAAAACTGAGCAAATTTCCCCCCAATCCGACGCGGGTTAGAGCTTTTACACAATTAAACAGCTCTGCCTCGGTAAACAAAGCTAAACACGCATCAAAGGCGACGTATCCGCCGTGATTATTAATCACCCCGAGCGCTCGGAGGAAATCAATAACATGCGCAAACATCAGAACCAAAGCAAAGATTTTTGAGACGCCGGCGGTGATGGTGGAGTTTTCACGGGATGAGCTGAGAAACGCGTGAAAGTCAGAGTCAAAGTCAGCTCGTAATTAAGACAATGTGTGTCGGCGTGTGTGTGTGTGTGTGTGTGCATCAGGCTGACCTTGAGTGTGTGTGTGTGCGTGTGTGTGTGTGCAGTCCCTCTTGACATGTGAGTGGTGAGTGATGGGCTCAGACTCTGTGAAGCTTTGAGTTGGAACCATCAATACTCGGCACTGAAAGGTCCTTTATCACATAATCACTGAATAAAACTTTATTAAAAAAGCACTAATTACATCAGAGAATATTGGACTTTCACCTCTCAGATGATTTGACGATGACGTGTTTTTTCAGACGCAGACACACACTCCCCCCCGCACACACACACACACACACTCGCCTCCAGGAGCTGCTCCAGCCGTCATTAACTCATTTACGGCGCCGCCCCGTCGCCGCATGCCGCTTGTCGGACGTAAATTGTGATTACGAGCTGATGTTGCTGTATCAGCTGCGCGTGTGTGTTCGATTGAACACGTTCCAAGTGCTGGGATTTGCAGAAAAAATGATGATTCCCCCGCAGGCGGAAGCCTCTTTTGGTGTGAAAAAATGTGTATTTTTATTCAGCTATGAATATTTGTAACTGATTGGATGACATTGGCTGACTTGACTGTAAAACTGATCAAACGTCAGTGATCAAACGTCTGCTCCGGCTCAGGTGTCCTTGAATAACAAATATGAAAGACAAAGCGTCCCGGCGCCGTTGGCCTCCGACGCCGCCTCCAAATATTGACGGAACAACGAGATTAAAGCCAACACGAGATGTTCCTCTGAGTGAAGGACAGCCGGGCGACCAGAGCGCCTCTGCTCTCACCGTCCCATCGCCGTGGTTACGACGCCCCGGACGCTCCATCTCCAGCCAGAGCCGCGGCGCTGAAGAAAGGCCATAAAGTTGCTTGAATCATCACCTGTTTTTTCCTTCTCCTTCAAAAAAACAGTGCTGACAGTCTGCTTTATAAATGTTTAAATGCGACGTTTTAAAAAGATGTAACCGTTTATTATTCTGCGCTTCGACGGCGTCTCTTCATACCTTCAAACCCTGCGCCGGCTGACGGGCAGATAAAGGATGAACGAGGATGTTTGGGATCATTTGTCAGAGGTCTGAATGGCGGCGCGCGTCGTTTTCTTTTCCTCGTCGCGTCGTTCCTTGTTAACGCGTCTTTTCATTCCTCCTCTGACCGTCTCGCCGGGCTCCGCCTCGTTCCTCACGATTAAAAAAAAAACCTGAAGCAGGTGTCGCAGCCTCCTTCAGCTGCATCTGTCTCATTCGGGCTGCAGACCTTTAAGCACCAATTTGGGGCCTTATTGAGCTCGGCTTAAAGTGCAAAGAGCAATTTGTCATGCAGTTCATTGCTGGAGACAAAAAAAAGAGGCTCTTTATGAACTGCACATTATAAGCCCCCCCCCCCTTTCTTTTTTGACCATGCCGGGACGTCTTCCAGAACCGCTGCCCCTCCGGCCCCTCAGCAGGGGCCGCGCTGCTCATTTGTCAGCGAGGCCACCGGGCCTGAAGAGGTTGTCTGATTTTGATGAATGGCGTGCAGGCCTCGCCTCTTTCTCCGCCATCCATCAGCTTCTGTGGATGTGCGGCGAGGAAAAACACGCCAGACTCGCCGCACGGAGCCGCTCGGACGCCGTCGGGGCCACAAAGCTGGCTCGGAGCCCCGGCGCCATTTTTATGTCCAATTAGAGCTGATGGTCGATTCATGGAGCTTTTTCCAGCACATGGTCCCGGCTCTCGTCCAGGTGGTCCCGCACGGGGTCCCACCTGCTGCTCCCACAAAGCCCAGCAGTCCACTTACAGCTACTGAAAGGCAGTGTTGGGGGTCCCGAAAATCAGATTATATTTGTTTGTAACGTGGAAATGTAATGCATTACTTTTACTAACGCGGGTACAAAAAGTGATCCCCTTACTTGTGCTTCTTTGTGGGAGGACACAGAGAGAGGAGATGAAGACAAGAGAGACGAAGAAGACGAGGGATGGAAATGTGCGTAGTTTGGTACATCGCAGGTGATGTCATCTCGTAATACAAAAGTAATGTAACTAGTATTGTAACTAATTACTTTAAGCAGCGAGTAACAAAGTAAAGTAAGGCATTACTTTTGAGTAACTAGTAATGTTTTTTTTCAGTAACTACCGTAACACACCTGAAAGGTGATGTAAAGCCCCCTGATTGTTGCGTCATTGATGCACGGTGTTATTGGAATATATCGGTAATTGAGTAATGAATATCAAAATAATACAGTTATACACATTTTTCATGCCAGAATATCGTTGTTTGGATCTCAAATGTGTCTCGGTTTAACACATTTTCTGCTGTGCGGCTGCTGCGTGAACAGCAGCTGTGGAGCCTCACGCTCACGTTGAGGTCGCAGCAGTTCCGGGCATCGTCGCTATGACAACCGGCTCCCCCGATGGGGCGTAGCGCCCTCTAATGGAAGACGAGCCAGTGCAGAGCCGAGGCCTGCGGACGAGGACACGAGGAGCCACGAGTCGACTGAAGCAGCCGATGAACCTCCGAACCGCGACGCGGGCGGGAAAAAGAAAACATCCGCCATCAAAAGCAGTTACAGCTACAGTTGGTGGCGGCTCCCAATGCGCTCCGGTGTCATTCCCACATCTCCACCGCATCTTATCTTCAAAGATCCTTCCTTCTTGATAGGCGCGGTGTGGGGGGATACGGGGGGTCCTGCACCAATTTCAGCAGTTTATGAGGAGTATTTTTTAATCTTCCTTCGACCGATTGAGCCGAAGATGGTTTTCCCGGGCAAATATTGCTCGGGAGGCAATACGAGCTGCCAGATAAATAAGACCCGATTCGCGGCGGAAGGTGGGGGGGAGGGGGTTGGACTTGCTGACCCACAGCTATTGAAGAATGCAGCGAGCGAGTCGGATCAATAGAGTGAATTCAATCAGCTTCTCCCGGCGTCAAACCTTAGATGCTTAGATCCTCAGATAATCAACCTTAGATGGGATTTCTGTGTGTATTCACTTGGATTTTGTGTTGGTGCCGCTTTGATTCTTTTACTTCCTAATCCGTACGCATGTGGGCGGAGCTTCCCAAACCGAGCGGAAAAGTCAAAACGCAGCACCCTCATATCCACATCCCTGTTAAAACTCTTTACATTTGGTCATAAATACACAATAATACTATTAGCGAATTCACCTGAGCTCACACAACTCATTCATTTTGGAGAAAGAAACCCCCATGATATTACTTCGACGTCAACAACTGCTCAGATGAAACATAAGTATACTGCTTATCAAAGAGCGCTTCACTGCAATGTTTACCAAGGAATGGAGCGAAGGAGATTCCTGCGAGGGGCCGCGTGAAGGTGTGTGTGTGTGTTAATACAACATTTCCAAATTGATTTTGTGTTCTGAAGACATATGGGAACAAAGTCATGGAACCAGGTTTTTTACAAGATAGAAAACGATCAGAAAATCGGTCAGATTTGACCGAACACAACAGGAGGGTTAAGCTTTTTCCTTTTTTTTCTAACAAACACTCATCTTTTGTGGGTTTTCATTCATTTGTTAAGCACTGACTACATCAGTTAACATCAATTTTGTGTGTTTTTGGTCCTTGCAGGAGTCCAAAGAGCAAGCTGATTTTGAAATGCTGAGATTTGAAAGATGAAAAGAAATCTCGGTTTTGGGACGTTTTGACCTCACAGCAAGAGCCACATCAAGCAGCTTTTACAGACGACTTTCAATTTAATTAAAAAACAAAACAAAAACATCTCCGCAGACACCTGCACCCCCCACACACACACACACACACACACACACATCAGAGGTGCAGTCTCACGGTGCAAGCAGCAGCCGAGCACCGCTGCCAGACGAATGCCGGCTGTAAATGTAATTTGGATTAATGCCGCTTAATCTACAGACAACGCAGCAATTCTTCACCAAAAAAAAGAAAGAAAAAGCCTTAAAAATTATACGAGGTTGTTATTGTGAAAGTTCGGAAGCGGGGGGATTAGCATGGGCGGGAATTTGTCGCTTCCTTTTGGATTTCATGCATTTACAATTAGCTGTGTTTTTTTTCCGGCGGGAGGAGATACCATCTTCACTCTCTCTCCCCAATGAGGCGGCGGAATGGATCCCGTCCATCTCCGGCCTGACATTGAATTAACCTCTCACACCCCAACAAAGGTCCATCACAGATAAGGTTACTATTACAGTAGCACACACACACACACACCCGCCGCCGTCTCTCTCTATATCTCCCCCCTGCCTCTCTGTCTTCCCCGTCCCACCTTTTTTCCACTTCAATTAACGGACAGCGAGCCGAGCCGTATCGCCTGCTGTCGGTTCCTCCGGTGCTCCAGCTCCGTCTTCATGACACGCCGCGCTGTCGCAATTACGTTAGCGAGCCCTGCCGCTTTCAGGGGCGCCGGAGTCACGGTGCGACCGTGTGAGGAAACACCTGCATGCTCCCGCTGACCTCCAGCCACTAACGACGCACGCCGCCCAGGCCGCAGCCGCACCACCGGGACAGCTGGGTGGAGATGTAGGTTGAAGCTTTTTTTTTTTGAGAGAGAATCAAGACATCATACATGCTGTCTTCACCTCCAGATGCTCCACCTTTGGCAAGCAGACGTTGATCCAACATTTCCTATCATAATGCGGTCTGAGAAAAAGCTCTGGTGTGTGTGTGTGTGTGTGTGTGTGTGTGTGTCTGTGGGCTACGTGCTGGGCGTGCTAATCCAGACCGGTGAAAAATGTTGAGTTTTGGTCTTTGTTCTTTCCTCGCACCGTCGGGGATTTCTGATAAAGGGAACTCCCTCTGCTTTCGCCCTCTCCGTTTGGATTCACTCTGCTAGCAGAGTAAATATATAACGGCGCAAAAAAAGTTAGGAAATGTTATTTCAGTCAATCGTTTCTCCTCTTTAATAATACCAATTGTTGTTGTATTTTACACCGCTGTAAAGCCTGATTAGTCGCCTTTACAACGAGGTACAACTTGTAAGGATCGTGCATTAGTGGAATGAGCAACACAGCTAAACGTGCGGGTAACGCCCCCCAAAAAATGTGCCTAAGAAACCCAGAGAAACAGTGGAGGCTGGCTCTGCGTCCTGATTGGCTGCTTGGTTCACTGTTAATTTCGATCACCCTTTTCGTAGGCGTCACTGACTCACGGTTTCACAATTGTGAAGCAGAGATGTTACATCACCAACACAACGATCTGGTTGAGGACGCGCAGCTCTCCAGTATCTAATGTTTGGATGATTCAAGCTGTGTCTAAAACTAGTTCTAATGTGTGTGTCTGTGTATGTGTGTGTGTGTGTGTGTGTGTTGGGTTGGAGGACTTGAAGTTGGTCCTGGTCTCGTCCCAAGACCACTTTTTGAGTCTCATCTCAAAGGCTTATCCACAACAATAATCACTTCCAATCATTGGTGGGTTGACGTCTCAAGACCACTTTTTGAAGGTCTTGGTTTCGTCTCAAAGGCGTTTTTACTCGTTCTAGTCTTGGTCTGGGACTGCGTGGACTCTGGGTTTTTAAAGACCACCACCGCCAGGCCCAAGTTTCAGCCTCTTCCTTCTTATTCAATGTCTTCATGG
>CAESWR010000763.1:27068-37110 GCA_903171835.1 Mullus surmuletus
GTCTCAAGACCACTTTTTGAAGGTCTTGGTTTTCGTCTCAAAGGCGTTTTCACTCGTTCCAGTCTTGGTCTGGGACTGCGTGGACTCTGGGTTTTTAAAGACCACCACCGCCAGGCCCAAGTTTCAGCCTCTTCCTTCTTATTCAATGTCTTCATGGGATTTCAGTTGACTTAGAAGCCACATTCACCTGACAAATCCACATCGGATGTTGCTTTAGAAACGAAAACATGAGTGGAAACAGCTGCCTGTGCACAGAAACATGGACTCAGGGGTCTCAGGTCAGACAAAGACCTATTTTTTCTAGAAAACAAACCATAAACACCTTTGTTGGTTTGTGATGCCTCAATGAAAACAACGCAGATGCTATTTTTGTTTCTGTCACATGTGTTTAGATTAAAAAAACAACCTCTATCTCATCTGTTCTTTGACTCTTTCTTTGGATGTGTCAGTCTTGTTTGCTGAAGAGCCTTTGGTCTGTGCGGCCTTGGCGACAACACTCTCTGTGTGAGCGCCGGTTCTCCTTCCTGTTTCCCATCATGCCCTCCGTCCTTCTCCACTTGGTCGGTTTATGCGAGGCGACTCAGAGGCTACTATCAGATCTGTGTGAAGCTTAACGCCAGCCACGCTTTCGGGGATAACCTTTCCTCTTTCCTTAAATGGCTTAAACCTTTTCAGATTTAGCCCCCAGCCGACCCCGACACCCCCCCCCCTCTCTGGGGCCGACGTCGCCTGTCAGCATCTCTGCCTGCAGCCTCTCTAACCTTTCTAATTACACAGCTTTGGGATTGAAAAACTTTGAGATTTATTTGAGCGCTCGCACCTCAAATCAGGTCAGGCAGCGTCTCCTGGATGCTGCTGTTGCTTTCATTCCTTGGAGTCTCGCCGCCGCCTTTATACCCGAGAAAAAGCGTCTTTAGATTGGATCACGTACAGAGTAGAAGAATGACCTATTTCTGAGATGAAACCCAGAGACTGATATTTACTACATCACAGCTTTTACTACTTCATCACATCATTGTGTTACGCTCGCTTTGGTGTTATTCTTGACGTCCTGCTCATAGACTGAGATTGTTATTTCCTAATGAAGTAATAACTATGTTATTGCAGAACAATTACAATTTGCGGGACATTTACATCAAAGATTCTAAACATTATATGCATAAAAGTTTTGAAGTTGATTGCGAGAGGCTGGAATGAAGCAAATTCTTCAGGTAAAAACCCACTAAAAAGAAAGTTGATGCATTTTCTCAGTTCAGGTTTGCACTTCAAAAGTACCACAGGAAGTCGCATGGTGAGAAAAAGGGAAAAAAAAAAGACGTTTGAAAATGAGAGAATTTCTCTCTGGGAAGTGAAGAGGGAGGGAATTTGATTTTTGGATCAGCTGCGGGAGCTCGTTTCAACATATTTGATTTGGTGCAACAAAGCTGATGCTTCATTTTTATCTCCAACTACAGAGGTGACGACTCAGAGCAGAAGATGGAAGGGAATATATTCACAAATGGTGCAGTGACCGCAAAAATCCAGGGCGGGAAATAAACAGACACAGTGTACATGTACAATGTGTGTGTGTGTTGACTGTAGCAATGCTGCAGTGTAATCTGAGCATCCACACATGTTTCGAGGGGTTAAAAAGGGGGCTTCAATTGGGGAAATATAGCTTATGTTATCTCCCAGCATCAAAATCAATGGTTGTAACATCATCATGACACACACACATGCACATTGGTACACTGTGTTTTGTGCAATTGTGCTTTAATGGTTGCTAGTATAAAGGAATTCATACTTATTTCATGTTTTGTTTTTCTGTTTTCTTATTTGTATTTTTTGTGTTAAATGTGCATTGCTTCTAATGACCAGTAGGGGGCAACACCAGTTGCTGCCTGTATAGATGTCTATGAGAAAATTACATAGCTGGATGGATGGTTGCTGGTTGCTTTAATGGTTGCTGGCATAAAGGAATTAGTTCGAAAACATGTTTTTGTGTATCAAATGTGCATTGCTTATAATGACCAGCAGGGGGCAACACCAGTGGTTGTTGTATGGATGTCTATGAGTAAATGACATCGATGGATGGATGGACGATCGATGAAAAGCTCGTCCACAAAGGCGCTCGGGGAAACGCCGGCTTTGCGACACCTTTTAAAGCTCTCTCTCAGAATGTCAAATAATATCGCTCTCTGGCTTCGCTCCTCGCCGATGTTTTTCTGTGTCTCTGTACGTCTCAACCGCCGCTTAAGCAGAAGTCATCAATATTCCATCTTTACGGTCCTCTGACAGCAACTAATTAGGTACGAGGAGCGGCGGGCAGCTCAGGCAGCCGCTCTCTTACACTTGAGGGAAGCCCGGCCGTGTGTGCACGCCGCCACACCACATTAAAGGAGCGATCCACTCAACAAACAATATTCAAACCGTAAAAGCGAGGCGCTAATGGAAGTCCCGATATGAAGAAAGTCACTCACTGTCCGCGCGCTCATCAATCATCTTTGGCTGAGCTACATATAAAGATTTAAGCACCGCCAGGGAATAAAACATGAGCCGCACACCCAGAAATCCATATCCATTATCGGGGCATGCATGCTTTTCATTTGCACTGTGGCGTGGCTGGAGTCGTATCGATTTTCATCCCCCTTTGTACGCGGCGTGAAAGCTTGTTTTCCCCTTCTCTGTATTCCAATTCCGCACGCTGAATAGCACATGTAGACAATAATCACAAGTGATTATCACCAAAGTCGTTAGTGCAGTGAACGGCCCGTGAACCGTGGAATTGACGGCTTTTCTGTTGACAGCTGTTTGTGTTCTTGTTACGCGCGCGCGTACACTGTTGTTTCTTAACCCACCGCCAGTTAATGCCTTTTAAATATGCAACAACAACAAGGAATGTACATCATGAAATACTGGTAATTGGAATTGTTTTATCCTGGCATTTCAAAATAAAAGACAGCATAAAGAAATTGCTGCTGCAGTATTATTGTCCAAACTCTCACTAATATCACAACTGACCTTGTAATAATGCGACTGTAATACACACGCACACACACCTGTGAACACAAATGTTGTTGTTCACACTGTGTTTGTCTCTCCATGTCACATTATCGTCTTATTGTCTCATTGCACAATAATAAAAAAAAAGAAATTGCTGCTTTTCAGAATTAAGTGGTTTCATTCATCGGCAAGGACCGCTCAGTGCTTCTCATGTTGATTTTACCAGCAGTGTCACAAAGAAGCACCAACACACACGAACAAAGACACACACACACACACACACACGCACGCACACCGAGCCCTCTGCAGCCAGAGGAAATGTCACCCACACAGGGCAAATGTGGAAGCACATAAAAAACAAGAAGCCATTTTTTTTTTTCTCTCTGAAAAGCTCTTGTGCGGAGGAACGAGGACGGTCGCGTCTCTCCCCGACGCCTCGGCGCCCGCAGGCTCCCGATCGAGCGCCACGACGTTTCCACGCAACCCGGGGAATTCTGCACATGAAAAAAAGCCCAGGCGACACAACCAGCAGCCCCTCGTCCCCCCGTCAAAATAAAACATGGCCACATTCTCTTCAACCCGTGACTGATTTCTCGGGCCGCGCGAAGAAAAGATGAGTGTGACATTGTCATAAAGCGATCAATTAACCCCCCCCCCAGGATCCCCCTATTGTGACCCGCTGTCACCATCATCGCAGAGCGCCGGGGAAAACAAAGACAGGAGGCGATAAAGGACGGCCGGAGCTCCCTGCTCTCCTGCTCTCCTGCTCTCCTGCTCTGCTGCTCCGTGGAAGTGTAACCGGGTTGTTACAGTGGTTGTTGGAATCGATTCTTGAAGAGGAGAAAAAAAACAGCAGCCTGCAGGAACTCCAGAATCTTTGGTGGATTTTATTTGCGAGAAAAGTAGAAAATGAGCAGCTGTGAGCGAACAACAAGCTGGCGCCGGCCTCTCTGTCCTCGTCGTCAGCAGCAGATAAACGCTCGTCTGCGGTGGAATCTGCTCAACTTAAAGTTGTCCTCCATTAAGGTTGTTAACGGTGGTTGTTTGGCGGCGGAGCGTTTGATTTGAGCCCCCCCCCCATCCCTACCCCCCCACAATGCAGCATCAGAGGACACGGCTCTGAGCCCAAACAGCCGTCTGCTCTCTTGGAATATGTGCGTGTCAACAAAACAGCCATCGCACGCGGCTGCACGCCAACCCTCCGGCGTGATTCCTCTCCGACCCCATCGATCGGCGCTCTGTTTATCTCATTAGATCAGAGCGTGTAATCAATCGCGCAAGGGCATTTGTTCTGGGCTCTGGACCCGAACGCCGTCGGGTGTCTTGGGCCGCGATTGTGAGCTCACATGCGATTAGATGTGGACGACACGAGCAGACGCCGGCGCTCGTTAGGACAAATGACTCAAAGATCACAGCCAGTCATTAAGGGGGATTCTCATTAAAACCCAGAGAGATGGTTTCCGTCCTGACTCTCCTCCTTCCCACCGAGGACTGCAAACGCCACGAGACCTTATGTCTCCTAAAGCGGGAAACACACACACGCTTTTTTATCCTAAGAGATTCTTATCTGTCAGGGAGCCACACAGATAAAAAATCAGGCATTGAACTGCTTTGATCGTATTGTGTGTGTGCTCTGATAATCTGTCTCACCACACATCTAGAATCTCGTCCCACAAGACAGAAATCTGGCGTGATCGAGCAGATCAAGCAGATCTAACAAAAACGAAGAAGAAGAAACACAACAAGGCATAGCAAGAACCGGAAAACACGAGACATACAAGAAGAGGGAATGATGGTGGTCTTCCCTCCGTTCGTATCACTGCGCGCACCTTTCTACCACGACTACTACATGTTAAAAACACCATGTATCCCTTTAAGGCTGACAACAGGACGATCTAACGTTGTGATACATGAAGTGATGGAGATGCTGTAACTTTAGGTGCATTCATACTGAAATCAATAGAGCTGGAGGAAACTACTGTATATTGTAACCTAAAGACATGACAAGACAAACTACCATTTTTTAAATTCACTGAGAATTCATGAGACATAGTTTTTGCTGCATCAAAAAAAGACACGTCTTTTGGTACAAGCGGCAATTTTCAATGAGTGTCGGAAAACAACGAGCCCCTTCAGTCGCTTGCAGGAGCTAAATGAAGTTTGGTTGTTGTGGAATCTGGAATAAATCGCCCAAATCTGCCGTGTTTTGCGAGCAGGCAGTGAAATGCGTTGGTTCTGTTGAGTTTTTACAGAAATATTAGCGGAAGAATCACAGTCTGGACACGTGAGCTTAACACGTCAAATCTGTGCTTCTTTTTTTACAGTGTAATTTTCTTCATCCTGCTGCTTCGACCTCAGAATCTCCGCGTCTGAATATTAAATCCTTCACCAGCCCGTTTAAACGCCGGGACAGCAGCGGGGCGAGCTCCCGTGTTCCAGTTAACATAAACATTTGAAGGCGAACACGGCCGGGCGTAAACGTCCGCTCGATAAAGCACAGATTGTGGGCGATGAGCGACTCCGTCAGCGCTTCGCTTCTGCTCCAATAACCCACACACATATTCTCAAGACCATAATATTCAGAGCCACCATTTCTGCAGTCAGATGGTAGAGACGCGCTCAGTGGCTGGAGCCTGGAGCATGTGTGTGTGTGTGTGTGTGTGTGCTCGTGCCGCAGCCATCAGAACTGCATTATGTAAACCACGCATCACAACGGCTGGTTACAATGAAAAAACGTAGAGAAATGTGTCAGCTGGCAGCGCTGCGTGGTCTCCACGTGTGTGTGTGTGTGTGTGTGTGAGGCCTGTGAATGGAAAACGCTGATTCGAGCTGACCTTCTTCCTACATTACCTTGGTTCACACACATTATTTATGAAATGATTATGGAAAGCGATTACGAGCGTGAACTGCTTAAGATCTATTTCACTAATCTGTGTTTTACAGTTTGCTCGCGGTAATTAATTTTGATAGTTTTTTTGCAAATGAACGCCGCGCTGGTCAGTGTGCCCTCTCGCCGCTCTTACAGAGCTATTAATTAAACGCCTACAGCAGTGTTGGAAGATGAATGTGTAGAGGAGCCGCTCCAGCTACTTCTTTAGCACTTCTGACATCAAATCAGGTATTTCTTTTATTTTTGTGGCGAAAGGCGGAGTTTAAACCTCCTATTGTGTTTGCTTCGGCTAACACTCACCATCTTACTCCTAATGTACACAATAATACACAGATCATCACCTAATGCTGTGGCCTACTGTAAGGTGTATGTGTGTGTGTGTGTGTGGGGGGGGTGATAATGTGTGTGAACTCTATATTATACACTAGTTCTGGTCCGACCCATTCATTTCTGACCGGACATTTTTGACCGCGAACACGGCGGGTGTATGTTTTTTGAATAAAACACAGAAAATTGAATACAAAGAAATGAATGTATGTGTTGGGAGGCCGAGTGGGAACAAAGCAATGGAACCTTGTGACAAACAGATGAAATTAACAGCGTTTTCAAAGAGGGAAAAGCACGACGGGGAGGTGAAAGCCGCAGTCACATTATTAGCGGGGCTCGCTCATGAGGCAAACGGGGACACTTTGCCCTGGTCGGCGTGCTTCAGAGGCGCGACGCGGAGAGCGAAGGTAATTGGCGGCTGCCGCACATGAAATGTGGTGTTAGCGGTGACAAGCACAAAAACAACAGGCGAGCTGCCGCCTGTCATCGCCGCGCTCGCCGACACGCCGCCAACACTCACGCTGTTTGGCAGCTCGGGGCTCCAGAAACGCCAAGCTCTCTTTTGTATATAATATTCTGCTGCCTCTTCGCCCTGACAGCCGCATACCTTCACTTTTTATTTGATTTATTTGACTTCTTCCAACGTGAGTTAATTTTCCTGATGTCTGCTCTTGTCAGCGGCTGGATGTTTGGAACAAAAAAACACCCTCCTGACACACTTGTTTCCCTTCTTTGCCTGGAAATGCAAATCCAACACACAGAAAACATTTATTAGTGTTTAATGGAGAGTAATTCCCGGCTGTTATCCGTCCTGCACCACCTCTGGTAACTCTCACAGCTGACAGAGAGCAGGCGTCCCGTCTCTGTGCCAATCCTATTTCATAGTGTGAGGAGGACGATTGCACCGTGGCAGAGACTGACTTCAGCACATTCAGCAGCGATGGATGGAAGAGAGAGAGTGTCATGGTTTTAATAGTGTCTCTGTGAGGTAGATTAGTAAATCAGATTGGTTTCAGATGGAGAAAATCATTCAGAAAATGGATGCACTATCTCAGCCTTTTATTTCTCTTTCTTTTCGCTGCCTTGTTTTTTTGCCTCCATCAGCCGTTTGCTGCAGATGTGAAGGTGCAGCAGCTTACGTAACCACGGTGATGCCGGGCAGGCGAGGACCTCAGGCTGGGAGGGAGAGCTCAGAGGGCTCGCAATGTCCTTGACTCACATATTTACCTCACATGATGATGTCAAGTGTTCATTCAAAATGCACGCGTAATTAACCCTTAAAAAGAATCCCAATCGTCCCTCAGGATGAAAAACGTCGCCTCCCGAAAGACTGCTTTAAAAACAACCTTTATGATTATGTTTTATCCTCTTTAAATGAGTCAATCATTTTAATCAACTGCAGCCTGAAATATATATATCAAATATTAATTATTTGGGGGGATTTTAAACTCTAAATGTCAGTTTGTTTACGTAACTCCACAGTATTTTAATGGAAATTAATTTCCATCAAATGCAATTCAAGGAGGATTTAATCATTATTGTAATCAGATAATCAGATGTTCAATGATTAGCAGCAACATTGAATTTGAGGCATTCTTATTTTTTCTGCAGTGACAGATTTTTATAGCAAACTCTCTTATTAGTTCCTGGGGACAAAAAGCGTCTCCTTCCAAAAGACTGCTGTAAAAATATCATATATTAGTGTTTTTTCTAACTTCAAATTTGTAAGTCACGTTAATCAGCTTCAGCCTGAAAGATACACATCAAATATCAAATATTTCTTAGGGATTCTGACCCTCTGAATGGTGTAAATATCTCTGGACAAAAAACATCCCAAGAAAATCTTAAGGGTTAAAAAATGTAATAATAATTCGAAATCTAAAATTATTTGTTGAATAGATATTTTGTTTTTAATAATAACGTGTGTAAAGAAATAATTTTGAAAAGCTAATTTAAAAGCTAATCCATATTGAAAGTTGATTTTTATTCTTAAAAACCCCGACCTTAAAAAATGACGGCCCTGATTGAGATTCAGATCACAGGAAACACAGATTAAAAACACAAAAGTTAAAGGCATCAAAGTCAGACGCTGTAACTTTCCCCCGAGAGCCGAACTCATAAAAAACCGTCCTGGCTGACGAGCGTCCTCTGTCAGGCTGCAGGATTACTCGCTTCCACTTTGTTTAGTATTTGCTGCGTCACGGCAGCTCTAATGATCTCTGGGGGGGTTTGGGGGGGTTTTGGGGGGCGTTTGGGGGGAGTTTGGGGGGCTCAGTACCCAATTTTATGCATGAGACACAGCAGCTTAACTTCATTAATTATTTATAGTCCTTAATTATCCCCATACAGGACGGCTTCAGTCAGGCTCCTCTGCTTCGGGAAGCTTCCCGAGTCCTGATCCCCGATCGCCCTCAGCTCCACATCAACGCCTTTGGCGGCGCTGCAGCTCCAACAACACGTTTCCCGACAACCTGGAAAGTTCTTGAGTCGCATTTATCCACATTTGATTTCTGTCGATCCCGCAAATTCTATATTTTTGTGTTCCCAGCATCAGCGGCTCTCTCCCACGGAGCCACGCGGAGACGGTTTATTCCTTCCAACCTCTTATCTTGGAGGAAGTAGCCGGAGTGAAGCGGCGTGTGTTTGTGAAGCCGTCCTTCCTCCCTCGCGCTGGACGTCACGCAGCCATCGGCCACAAAGCCTGCAGGATTTTCTTAGGAGGGTAATTGAGTGAGCCTCAAACCCGGGATTCTTCTTTCCTTTTTTTGCCGTGTGCGTGTTTGCCTAATCTGTGTCTAATTATCCCCTTTAGAAATGGCTGTTTAAAAAACCAGCACATAGAAAAGATTTGCAGCTCAGAACTCGCCGCTAATCGACTCGGCTCAGAGGAAAAGTGTCGCGATGACGGTGGCGCAGCCCAGAAATCTCAGCAGATACCTGGGATTACTCTGGACGTCGGTGTGGGTTTTTGGTGTGAGCGTCGCCGCCGTGTGATGATGAGGGCCGACCTGTGTGATGATGGAAATGATGGAAAATCTCAGCCTCCAAACCTCAGACACCTGCTGTCGGGCAGAGGAAGCTCCGCCTCCATTTGCCCTTTTATGCTATTTAATGCAAGGCTCGAAAACAGTGAAGGACGCTTTTTCCTCCGGGAGGTTCCACAGCAAAAAGTAGCAGCCTTACAACGACGCGTCTTTGCCACCAAGAGTCACACGAAGCCATCAGTGCTCACACTCACTGGAGATGGACATGTGATGATTGTATTTGCATGAAGAAGTTCTCCTTGACTATGTTTCCACTCAGTCCAGATTGGGGTGAAGGTCAATATTGTGGTCAGTGAAACATTGTGAATAAGGCGTTTCCATGGTGAGCCAACAGGGTTGTTCCTGTCTCCATGGTGATTGTAATCAATGGTGATATGGCGATGAAAGCAGCCACGCACGGAGAAGGTCTGCTACAAACCCTGCTTGGCGTAACTTTGCAAGTGATTGGTTTCCTCCTCACTCCAAAAGTGTGGCGTGGTGTCGCTCTCGCCTTTGGCCATGTTTACAAGGAGTTCCTGGACTCCAAAGACCAAGATTCCTTGCTGATAGAACATGAACACAACACTCATTCATCTTCCTTTGGATGGGGAGATCCTGAGAGGAGGAGACATCATCACATGTTCACCTCAGAGAAGGAGGAACCAGGGGGGAGAGGAGGTTATTGGTGTTTTCATGGACTCTAACATTCCGGTTAGAAAAAGCTTATCGACTGCATGGAAACTTAGTCAATTTAGCCAAATTCACCTGACAAATCTGATTTAGCAATAGAAGCGAAAAAATGAGTAGAAATATCTCCCTC
>CAESWR010000763.1:63188-74031 GCA_903171835.1 Mullus surmuletus
GGGGGGGCTCAACAAGCATATTTTTCAGAGACAATAAGCCTGCCACGGAGAGATCCTCGACAGGCTTTCATTCCCGCGTTTATAACGGCGTATCTCCTGCTCATCAGCGCTATAATTTCCTGCAGAAATTGCGTTTGAGCTCTTGGTATTCAGCGGAGGGTGTTTATCAGATGATACGAGCCGTCTGATCTGCGTGTTTCTGAAGGGGCCGGCAGCGTCATGACTTCACAGCTTCACAGCCACGCAAATAAAACCACCCGATTTGATTTTGTGTCTCAGCTCTTGGAGTGCCATTAAAAAAAAAAAAAAAAAAAATTCTAAAGAAAAGACACAGAGAGAGCGAGAGAGAAGAAGAAGTTCAAGATGTTTAATTTCTGCGTGCCACCAGATACGCCCGCAGTGCAAATGAGATTTACACACATCCAGCAAAAAGGCATCAAGATAGCAGTAATAGCGCTCAGGCTGGCGCTCCCTCCTCCTTCCCCAGCAGCTCATCTGTATTCCATAAAAGAAAACAATGGAAACAAGCTGCAGGGCGTTCAGTCTACAGCAGCCTCTTATATAACGGTAATAAGATACAATAATGCTGGGAAAGAAACATCATAAATTAGCATATCTGCCGTTCTAATTACCCCGAATCCCAAACATTAAAGGTGGTTTGAGCGAGAGTGTGCAGCGAGGAACCGCGCCGTCCCAGCTCACCTTCAGCCTTTTCTCGCCTCTTTGCCTTCCGCCGTGTTTTTCCCCGCAGAGGTCATGTGTCAGGACTGAGTTATTATCCGCGCTCACCTCATCCGGCTGACAGAGATGTAATCAATAGAAAACAAAGTCTTTCTTCCCCCGGCAGTGTCACGTTTCACCTCTCCTTTCCCTTTTTTCCTTGGATTGGGTTAGATTTTTTTAAACGTGTTTTCCCATCAAGCCTTCGAGCTGTTAGACTAATGAAGCTGCCCGGGTTTCTGGTTTCACACGCGCGGTTTCCATCCAGATCTGAGTATTAGTGTGTATTTATGAGATATAATGCTGATATAACCTGATCTGTGCAGCAGACTCATGATAATAAACGTGTTATAAATGAGTCATATTAAAAAACACTATATATTTGAAAAAATACATGTGTGAAAAGGGCAAAATAATCATCAGAAAAGGTTCACACAGTTACAGCAGAAACACACCAATGGATCAACTTTCCCTTCGCTTCAAAGTCCAGCACTTGTTTGACCTTTCCACCTCGGCTCCCGCCCACTTTCATGCTCCGGACACGAGCAATGTCAATATTATACAACACTGGGATTAAAAACTCCTGATTTTATCTATTTTATTCTGTTTTAGAGCTCAGAAACCTCTCACATTTTTCAACCACATACGACAAAAACATAAATACAAGTCAAGAGAATAAACCCAATTAATGACCATGTGTGTGTGTGTGTGTGGGGGGGGGGGGGATAGATGGGAATAAAATCAAGTCATCAAAAATGTGCAGCACAACCATAGCTTTGAAGGTCACATTTTGGGTGTGAGAATTGTTTTTTGAGTTGGAGGAGGAGAAAGAGCGAGAAAGGGATGAATATTTAATCAATGTAACCTCGTTGGCTTCGGCTCTGCCATCTTTCTGCATAGTTGCGAGCTGGGATTCGGTTTCCACAAGCACAGCAGAACCGGGGAAGTTTATGTGGGTTTTATTGAACGTAGCTTTTTTTTGGGGTGTGTGTGTGTGTGTGTGTGCGTGTGTGTGTGTGTGTGTGTTTTGGGGCGTGTGTGTGTGTGTGTGTGTGTGTGAGGGGGGGTGCAGGGCAAATATCACAGTCCGACAAACAAGGTGGAGCGAGGAGAATAAACTGACTGCAAGGGTTTAAAGGCCATGTTTTTTTTCACAGTCGTCCCGCAGGACATCGTCAGGGAAACAGAAACAGGAAAAAGTGTATTTCTATACAAGTATTTGCCTTTTGCCGTCTGTGAGTCCGCTGTCTGCCGCATTTCTAACCTCACAAACAAGCCTTGCGGGGTCCGACTGTGAAGGATTTTGACCATTTTGAGGCTTTTGTTGATGAGCCGGAGTGCGAGGCTGACAGGTGGGTCGGGGTGTCGGGGGGTCGGGGGGTGAGGGGGTCGGGGGGTGAGTGCCCTGAGAGGGCGAAGCTCTCAGAGCGCTGACAGCTGGACCCAGGAGCGAGTGGGCGGCATCCACAGTTTATCCCACAGACTCAAACACCATCAAATACACGGATGATCACCTGCAGACAATCACACCTGCAGACAGTCACACCTGCAGACAATCACATCTGAAAACAATCACACCTGCAGACAGTCACACCTGCAAACAATCACACCTGCAGACAATCACATCTGAAAACAATCACACCTGCAGACAGTCACACCTGCAGACAATCACATCTGAAAACAATCACACCTGCAGAGAGTCACACCTGCAGACAATCACATCTGCAGACATGGACGTTTCTTGCTACAGGCGAACTAGCCGAATGCTTTGGGCCCACAAGGCACCTTGGGGCCCCAAAGCTGTCCTGTCTTTATCTGTAGCTTCCTCGTGTGTTTATTACATCCTTTTTATGCGTGAAAATAAATGTAGGATATAAATAAAATGAACTGCAATGATAAGATGTGGCTGGTGTTTTCTTGGCATTATGAGGTCACGTTCGTTGGAGCACAGTTTGTGACGTCGCGAGCCGCCTACAGGTATGACGGGAATGATTGACAGTCACCCACCACTCCCATTAGCAAGAACAAAACCAGCACAGCAATGGCATAAACAAAAAGTAGAATCTCAGGCTAAAGTCAAGATCTTTGATGAACTGCAGCCGTTTTTGCTCATGAAGTGTAATAGATTGTCTCATCTCAGAGGACCAATTCGACTAAGTCGGGACCCCCAAACAGCATCGTGCTCAGGGCCTCCACCAAGCTGGAAACGGCCCTGACTCCAGACACAACTTAGTTATTGCAACCCAGAAAATCGAGTTGCTCATTTAGAATCACCGCAGCCTGGTGTAAAGTACAGCAGTTTAAGTGATAGTTGTTCGCGTTGTCTCAGAACAGCTCCCAGGATCAGGGGCGAAAAGAAAAAAAGACACCTCCAGCACGTTCTCACCACTGAAAGGGTCACCTAAGTTCAGTGTGGGCACTTTGGACATTTTTCTATGTTCTACAAATGGTGGTTTAGTGTGTTTTTGCCTTCCAAGAGGAACCTTTATCATGTTTAACCAGCCAAGAGGGCAGTTTGCTGTGTTTTTTCCACCCAGGAGCTCGGCACAGAGCGCGTCTTTCAACAATTGCACACAGTGGCTCAAGAGCAGTTTTTAATCTAGTCTCGGTCTGGGACAACCAACTCAATCTCCTCCAATCCTTGGTAGATTGATTGTTTCCCCCAAGTTGCCGCTTCTGCCTTGTTAATAAATGTCTTCATGTGGACTCAGGTGAAGACCAAGACTTATTTTGGAGGAAATCACCCAAAAACAAACTAAAATTGTTTTTTTGTTTTTTTGCAGTGTGCTGCTGTTTTCTCTTGTTCTCTTTGTCCTTTGATGGACACGGTCTTGGTCTGGTCCCGGTCTTGGTGTCGTGTGGTGTCAGTCAGGTCTCTGTGCAGTAACACGGACCCCTGCAACAGGCTGTCGGCGCAGGAAGGTAAATTGTAATTATGACAGAATGCATGTTGGCGGCGCTCTCACATTCTCTCGCAGTCATTGTCTGGTTAAACAAACCCCTCTCGTCGCCTTCTCTTTTTTTGTTGTATTTTTCCCTGCACATGATGGGATGCGAACCTGCTGAGCCGCCGGCGTTTCATATAGCTTTTTTGTGCAGGGTGCGGTTCGGAGGTCTGAAAACACCTTATTTACACGGCACGCTTTGATGTGAGGTGAAGCTTCCCATTTATTGGGGTCAGGGGCGTCTCTGCGTCTGAGGCTGGAGGATCCCGCGGCGGCTTCGCCTCCCGCCGTCACTGCAGGAGCCATTCGAGGTGAAACCTCATCTCTCCGCCTGCGGATACATCCTCGCCTCAACCCTCCTCACATGTCCTTTAAGCAGATTGCGTGTTAGTGATCCTCGCCACCACTCAATTGGCCATCACATAAAAACCTCGAGTGGCTATTTCCGTCCGGCGTCCCGGGGAAACGCCGCCTGGGTCATCATCAACATATACCCCCCCCCCCATCCATAAAAAGGTAGGGAACCGTCGTCTATTTTCTGGCCCAGCAGACAGATGGTGGGTTTTCTTCTGTGAAGCGTAATCTCCGAGCAAAGCTGAGATAAAACAAGTTTAATGCTGTAATATCCTGAGGTTTTATCCCCGCTCGGGTGATGCCACATATGGCCGAACATCTGGGGGAGGGGCGGGGGGGGTGGGAGGGGTGAGGGGTGAGGAGCGGCCGGCCAGACGTCACGTCACAATTTACGTAATCTCAACGGTGTATTGTTTAATCTTATCAATACCAATGTAAAAATCATCTATTGATGCACAATTTGCTATATATGGAAAATCCAGACCACCGGGATCGTTTGGGAAGCAGATGTTATTCCCATGCGCGTCACATCTGCCTTATTCTAAGTCGGCGGTTTATTACTCTCACGCTTGGCCGACCCTATAACACTCATCTATACTCTATTAACGAGGAAAACAATTACCGCCGCACAAAGTTAAATTAGGTCAGACAAAAACTGAAGGCTGCGTCAAATATGATAACAGCAATTAGATCCCATTAGTGAAGTGAATGGGAGGGTGATTATAGAATTTGAAAATGTCAATATTGTGTTATATTTAATCAAACTGTTTTCATTACGATTAATAATCGTTTGCTCTCCAGCTAATAATTCCAAGTTTAGAAAGTGACACAAGTAAAGAGACAGAATTTCGTAATAAACACACACATTAAACCACAAAAATGAAATCACAGACGTTTTCTTTGTGTAATAACCATGTTTGAAGCGTTCTGATCCATCATGGCGGCCAAACACTGCCACTGCTGCCGCCGCTGGCTCAGCTTTTCATCACACGGTGCCACAGAACTGTGTGTGTGTGTGTATGTGGGGGGGGGGACTGTCTCCTTCTCTCAAAAAAAAAAAAAAAAATCAATAAACACATCTTTGTTCCAGGCCACATTTACTTGGAGGAAGGAGCGCTCGCACAAGATTAAAAATAAAATTGTCAAGGTCCAGGCTAGGATTTCATTTCTGGCGACAGAGGCGGCCAACAGACTTAAAAACTGGCAGAAATTAACCTATTTAGTTCATGCTGTCGTCATTTCATTGTATTTTAATGAGAGAATATTTGGAAAAAGACCTTCAACTACAACAAAGCAGGTCTTTCTCTCCTTCCTCCACATCAACCATGAACGTTACGGACACCAGATACTCCACACAGACGCTTACAGAGCAACTTCTGATGCCAAAAAGGGATCAGAAGGGCTGGGATGGAGGAGGAGCCGCCCCTCCCTGTGCCAGGGAGAAGCCACGCCCCCTGAGGTTAGTTTGTTGAGGAGGCAGCGAGCAAAACAGGCAAAATCCACATTAAATGAGGTAAGAGGCTGCGTGAACCAACATGTGACGGGAAAGAAGAAAAATCCATGATACATTCAAAAAAGAAAACAACAACAAATGTGATTGGTTGTAATTTCCCTCCAGGTGCTTTGGAGCGTCTTCAGGGTCCAACAATCCGCTTGCTTTCATCATCAGCATTTAAATTGTCTTATTTTTTACAGCCCTAAAATGACTGATTTGAAATTTTTTTGCCGATTTTTCTTTTCAAATGTCCTTTTCTTGGTCATCGAAGCCATGGATTCGTCCCAGCTGTTCCTTCGTTACCTGCTCACTCTCCTCTCCTCACCTCTCCTCACCTCACCTCACCTCACCTCACCTCACCTCACCTCACCGTCTCACATCCACACGCTGCCTTTTTTCTTGCTTCCTTCCTCTTATGAGGCGACTTCTGAGATTGTTAAATTGATAGGAGAAATCAGGTCTGATTGGCGGCGGGCGGAAACATTTCACCAAGGAATCAGCCATATTTTCAGAGACCGTGTGACACCATCGGAAAGAGACTTTTTTTTTCCTAAATTGATCCCAATCACTGCACTCAAATCAGCCCCTTCCCTCCATCACTGAGTGAGTCTGCGGCTCCTCAGGGCTGATTGATAAGTGGTCTGAAAAACCCAGAGGAGCCATCGTGGGAGATTTATGAGCCCCTTTAATGGCGCCGTAACACGGGTCCAATACTTGAGCCCGTCTTGTTGGACAGGTGACGTACTGGACGGGCTGATTGATGGACTCGCTCCGGGGACAATGATTAACTCCTGTGATAAAACGGGATGAAAGCGGAACATAAAGCCTCCAAAGTGTCACTGTTGGATTACATTAGCTCTTGACATCTTGGTCGGGGGTCTTGAAGCCAGACCATAAATAAACCGCATGAAAACAATAATAATCTTTGAAAAAGCTGTCGTGAGCGCGCGTGGGCGGCAGCTGAAAAAGTTTGCAAACATCTGAGCAGGTCTCGAAGGGGCGAAGCTTCAGCAGAGATTAGAGAGATGGCAGCGCCAGGGCTCATCTCTATTTTAGTGCCTGGATCCGCGAACATCCACGAGCATCCGGCCAGCCAGCCGACCTCGCTGCCGTAACTCGGCCGTAATGATGCGAGTTCGCTGCCGGAACGGCCCTTTTAGAACAGGCGATAAAATCTTAAAATCCTCAAATCGACAAGAAGCGGCTGGAGTACTAAACAGCCTAATGCAGTTTATGATTTTTTTACAATCACTTGCAAGATACTGCCAAGGAAGCCTACAAATATTGTGTCTTTTCACATTAAATCCTTCCATTGGCTCACAACTGACCTTTATAAACCGCGATTGCAAGATATCAGTGAAGCCGCCGTCACTCAGTTTATCCTTCACTGGCTACGTTTCCACTCAGTCCAGATTGGGGTTAAGGTCCATATTGCGGTCAGTGAAACATTGGGAATAAGGCGTTTCCATGCGTGAGCAAACAGCTTGGCGTAACTTTGCGCTCCCCTTTTTGTGGATCTGTCTATCCCGCTACGTTCTAGCGTCTCCAAATGCCAGGATGTTTGTGTCTTTCATCACACTGATGAAGTGATTGGTTTCCTCCTCACTCCAAAAGTGTGGCGTGGTGTTGCTCTCGCCTTTGGCCATGTTTACAAGGAGTTCCTGGACTCCAAAGACCAAGATTCCTTGCTGATAGAACATGAACACAACACTAATTCATCTTCCTTTTGATGTGGAGATCCTGATAGGAGGAGACATCATCACATGTTCACCTCAGAGAAGGAGGAACCAGGGGGGAGGAGGGGTTTTGAAAAACGTAATATGAGCATATTCCGTTTATTCAAATGTGTTATTGGTGTTTGCGTGGCCGCGTGCACCCGGGTTAATGCTCATATTCCACTTAGAAAAGGCTTATTGACTGCATAGAAACGTGGCCATTGATGGTTAACCTTTACTTGTACTTGAATATTGACCCGTATTTGATTATTTACGCTACTGATTGGCTGATTTTCCTTGTGTTCTGTGGTGAACATGGATGTAAATAGGTGGTCACTGTGAGTGCAGTGGACCATCACCATCCAAGCTGACCAGAGGTGCATCTCATACCGGATCATGTTTCATCCACAGATGAGCAATGAATTATGGGAAGAAAGCACCGGAGCTGGAAAGGAGAAGACATTTATAGCTCTATCTTGGAAATGGATTTCACTATTCATTACCCCGAGGACTGATGACATGACTTTTAATGCCAAATCGTTGTACCATGACTTGTCCCAACGTTCCCCGATGCTCCTCGGCCCAGATACTTTTTTTTTCTTTGGCGTAAAAACGTTCACGCTTATTTGCTGATACGTCTCTGATGGCAACATTAACTTGAGTGAAGGAAGTCGGCTTAAATCTCGATCTCAGCTTTTTTACATTCATCAACTGGGGGTTTTAGAGCTGCAAAGGACAACACTGCTTTAAAAGAAATGCATTAAAGGTATGTGTAAGTACGCGAGTAACGCACGTAAACATCAGACCAGCCAGAGTGAACAATGAGGGGGATTGTTGGAGTTTATTAACGTATACTTTTTCTCTCTGAATTGAATCTTTGACTTTAAGCGGCGTTCCAATGAATGCACTCTTTGAATGGAATTAATTGTGTTTATTTCAAACATGTGAACAGTGAAACAGGGACAACAACAGCTGAACGATAAGTAAACAATGACATTCTTAAACAAATAAAGAATAAAAAAGAAACAGAAGACAGAAGACAGAAGGATGATATTTGGACCTTCCACTCTTAAAGTAGTTGTACTCTCTCAAGGAGGAGGTCGGAAAAACCGTGTTGGGAATCGGTGGAAGGCTTCGCATGCTGGTGTGGGCAGAGAGCAGGCGCTTCTGGGAAATGAACTCATTCAATGGTTTCTCTGCCAAAGTCATCCGTCAGTTTGTGGTCACCACTTTGGATGACACAAACACACACACCCACACACACACACACGTGTGCGCGCTCACCGCTGCCCCCCACCAAGAATGAAGCTATATTTGAATTTAAGCCATATTTAATGTAAATATTGTTTTGCACACTTTTATACTTTTACATTGTGTTTATTGTGTCTGTCTGAACCGGGCCTGAGTGCTGAATTTCGTTCCACTTCAATGTACAAGAATATGGTGTTGGAATGACAACAAAGTCTCTTTGAATCCTTGAGTCCTTGAATCCTTGAATCCTTTCCCCATTTCTGCCATTTCCAACTTTTATTTGTTTGTCGTCCAAATGTTTCTCTGTGCTGCTGCGAGCTGCAAAAATCAGGCTTGGTGGCAAGGTGAGAACAGGCTGTGTGTGTGTGTGTGTGTGTGTGTGTGTGTGTGTGTACTTGTCTATGTCCACATTGGGGTCACACACTCGACTTAAGACCAGTTGATTGGGGACAGCATGTGTAACTGGGGACAAAGTCCATGTTCCCAATTGTTAAAACGTTAGGGTCAGGGTTCAGAGAACAGAAGGTCGTAGAGACATGGGCCAAGTTCTACCCATAGGTTTTTGGGCACCCTGAGTTGAACAAGCTGGGTCCTGAGCTCCTACAACCTGGCGTTCTCCAGATACAGCCCAAATGTGATCATCTGAACATGTGTATCACAGAACTGGAGGCTTTTAGAGACTCGGGACAGATACCAGCACGTTCAGCACGTCCTAAAACCTGGGAAGGGCCACTGTTTCCAGGTTTCTGGCATTTTCTGGTCAGGAGCTACGGTCAGTCAAAGACCAGCCTTACTGCTCAGCTAGGGTTCGGGAGGTAGCTGTTGTAATTAGGGTTAGAGTGAAGCTCCAGAACATCAAAGTCAGTCCCCAAAGGGAGGGTAATAACCCCTAAATAAAGTGACTTAAGCGAGTATCTGTGTGTGTGTGTGTGTGTGTGTGTGTGTGTGTGTGTGTGTGTAGGGGGTTTCACACAGAGGGGAGAAGAAAGGGGAGACATGGGAAGATGAAATATAAATAAATAAAGAAAGAAAATGGAGAGGCAAAAATACGTGGGTGTCAAGTGCACTGACATGAGACGGACTGATTCATACTGCAAAGGACATGAGAGTCAGATCTATAAAAGCTTGTGTGTGTGTGTGTGTGTTGGTGTGTGTGTGTGTGGGGAGGGGGGGGCATGGATTGCATGCTCATCAAAACCCTGTTGTCCCTATTCCTGCTCAAAGGCAACACACACACACACACACACACACACACACACACCTCTGTGCATGACTCTGCGAAGCCTCCTCTCTGTCTGAAGTTTGTCAGACTGTTGACGAAGAGGTTTTTTCCCTCCGGTTTGTGGCTCTAAACTCCGGCTCCAGCAGAGGCAGCGAAATGCTCCGATGCCGCAACTCCATTTGAATCTGTCCTCAGGGAATTCACAGCCGAGCTTTACAAATGGCTCGGCGGGAAACCTTACAGCGGGGCGGCGCACTCATATGGTTTTTTGCGTGAATTGTTCCGGTGCCATAAACGGATGAATCGCTGCATTAAAACTGATTTATTGCTCGGCTGTTATCATGAGGCCGGCTTGGACTCCTTACAAGCTGGGAGCTCCGGGTTCAAACAGGAGGCGCCGCCGTCCTGGAGAGAATTAAACTCAAAGGTGTGTGTCGGGAGGCGTCACTGCCCACGTCAGCGTGACGTCAATCCAAGTCATTTACACTCCGGAAATCACAAAATTGGATTCGACGTCGCGTGCGGGACAACGGGGGAATCAAATACCTTAATGACAAAGAGAAATTTTATTCAGCTCTCATGTCTCGTGTTGGAGGCTTAATTTATCAAATTAAATATGCAGCAGCTGGCAAATTACGCACCAATTACACTGTAAATCACAGGTGAGTCTGCGGCATGACAGTGACTGCACACCGCTGCTCTGTTCTCTCCCCGACCGCCGCAGCGAGCAGAGAGCCGGGATCCTTTCACACAACCGCCGCCTCACACACACAGCACTCACACACACACACACACACACACACACACACACACACACACACACACACACACCTCCATCTGCAAAGCCTCGCTGCATGCAATAGCACCCCAGAGCCCGGCGTCCTTATTCCCAAGTCTACACTTTACTCTGCTTGGCTGGCTTTTATTAATGCCAGCCTTCCACATTATCAATCATTTCTCTCTGGCAAAGTCCTGACACTTAATTAGATGCCACATTTGCTGGGACGATATCAGGCATGACGCGCTAAAGGAAAACCTTTAGGAGAAAGAGGAGGAGGCGGCAATCGCGCCGCCGCCGAGGCAACAAAACAGAGGCGGTTGAAATGAGAAAGCAAAAGACAACACAGTGTTTTGGGGCGGA
>CAESWR010000763.1:75220-92753 GCA_903171835.1 Mullus surmuletus
TAGATAGATGCATGGACGGAGGGACGGACGGACGGACGGACGGACGGACGGACGGATGGATAGATAGAGGGTCCCCCCCCCCTGTGGTGCCTCCATGTCCTCCAAAGTGCCCACGCTCCCCCATTTAAGAACGCTGCTCTGAAGCAGCAGGATGAAGTGGCAGCTCAGCAGACGTGTGAGCAGTTCACCGCGTCCTTTAGGGAGCCGATCCTCGGCGGACGCGTGCGTGATGGATGGCGAGCTGAATGTTTCTGCCCCCCCCATCCATCCTACTTACAACATCCCACTTCGACAGGGCAACACAAAGGCATTGTGGGTACACAGCCACTCGTACCACTGTTTTGCTCATGTAAATCCGCAGCAATAGATACAAAAACGACAATTTCTCTTGGCGGCTACCGACTGAGGTAAGCATAAAAACACTTGGCGGTGACGCCCCCCCGAGAACATGATTGATGGCGGGATGTTGGGTGAGAGTATAAATAGTGTAGCCCAGTAGCGCTGGGTTATGAGTACAGCGACGCCAGGGATCGAAGTTCCGGCGGGCTGATAGCTTGGAACGGCTTCATCCAACAGCCGATCTAAAGCTCATCATCATCAGAGGGCGAAGGAGCGTAGGTGTTTCCTCAGCTAACCTCCAGCTGTTCCACTCATTGTCCATGGAACACCTTCAGGGAACCAGTAGTTATGGAGGATTTAAGAGAATGATTTTACATCTCTTTTTTTTAGATGCACATGTACAGTCACACTTACCTCCAGGACTGAAATCCATCCTTCAGTAGTATTAACATGGGACCTGCTAGGAGACGTGCACAGGGTTGTATTTAAAATCACACCAAAAGATCAAGACTTTACCAAGATCACAAGACACCAAGACAAGACCAAGACCGTTGACATCAAACAAAGAAGAAGAGTTTCTATTCTATTTCTATTTGAATTTAAACAGATTTGACAGCAAAAAAAAACAACCTTTGCATCATCTTGATTGAAGCAGCACAATGCAACAAATCAGCAAAGGTATTTTTTGGTTCATTTTCTAGGGTTTTTTATCCTGACCTGAGACCCCTGAGTCCATGTTTCTTGGTGCACAGGCAGCTGTTTCCTCTCATGTGTTTGTTTCTATAGCAACATCAGATGTGGATTTTTCAGGTGTGGCTTCTAAGTTGACTGAACTCACATGAAGACATTTAATAAGAAGGCAGAAGCTGCAACTTGGGGGAAATGATCAATCTACCAATGATTGGAGGTGATTGGTTGTTGTGGTCTAAAAGCCTGCTGGTCAGTGGTGGTCTCCAAAGACCCAGGGTCCACTCAGTCCCAGACCGAGACAAGACCCAGAAAAAATGCCTTTGGAATCGACACAAGACCAAGACCTTCAAAAAGTGCTGAAATCTGAGTGAGAGAAGCTGGAGTCAATTCTCGTTATTGTCGCCATTGAATGGAAACTTTGTCAGCAGAAGTTCTCGCTCACCTTTGTAAAGTCGTTTTGTGTCGGTCCGTCACATCCTCGGCAGGGACGTCAGGGATAAACACGGCCTCCAACTGTTTTCCGCTCGGCTATAAAGGCGATCAATAAAGAAGCTTAGCTCAAAACTAATTATGAGCGCATTGCTTTCAGGATGTACAGTTATCCTAATCCCCATCTCCATTAGTGCCCTCAAAACGACGCCTTTCCTCCCAGAGAGCAGATGTATTATGTTTTAAATGTGTCAGCCTGAGTAATGTTTCCACACCGCTTCACATCTTCCTGCATTTCCTTTTATCACGATTCACCCACAAGACAATGAGCACAAATTTGTCAATTCCGCAAGACTTTTGAAGGTACATTTTTCAACAATTGGACGTTTTCATAAGAGGAAAGCATTGGAGGTCTTTGCCGTCCACGAGTCTCTGAGCGGGCGAGAAGTAATTATAGCTTGCGAGTGACCTCCTTTTAGTGAAGTTTGACACCATGTGTGGATTTACGCCTCTGAAGCACGCTCGCTTTGACACGCCGGCTTTGATTTACATGCAACTTTATTCAACACTGCACTTATAACGCCTCGAATTAACCCCGACAGAGTGAGGGGTCGTCTCAGTCTCCCACCGCTCTTTGTTTTCTGCTGCACGTTCGTCGGAGCTCAGTCAGCCCTGTGGACTGTGTGTGTGTGTGTGTGTGTGTGTGTGTGTGAGACCTCTGCACATACACACACACGATGCTGGTGTCATGGCTTATGATTTAAATACTCTCTCTGCGAACCGTTGCGATGCAGCTTTGTGATTTGACGTGAATAATTGGGAAATAAACTCGCCGCCACTGCTGCCGCCCATAAGCCGAGGTTTCCAAACGCATTGATCCCCCAGCTTTCCGCATCGCGCCGACTTCAAAGATATCAAATTAGCATGTTGAATTTAAATATCCGCTGCATATTCATGCTCATCCGCAGCTACTTGACTCCCCGTGCGAGTCACGCACCAGCTCACCTGAGAAGACAATAAGCTGGGATTCAGGTTTTTTCTGAGGTTTTTTTTACCAAGTTCAAACACTCTTTCTTCAAACAAACTTCTTCACCTCTTCTATCGCCTTTCAAAGCATCTCCTCGCCTCCTGGAGTGTAAATTAAGAAGTGCACCGAGGGACTGGAGCGGTTTTTATATCGCCGTCGCAGACAAACCATTGTTATGAAACTGTGATGGCCTGGCTTTGCCGCGCCACTTCCAAGCACTCTGAAATGCAAATGTGTATTGATGCAGCCTTTAATCAAAGTGAATAATTATTTGTGGGCTGTCAGGAGCCATTGATCTGGTTTCGCCGTGGTTGTGCTCACATTTTTGGCTGAGAAGGGATGCAGGTTGGATACACAGTATTTTCAATAGAGAGACTCATTACACCAACTGCAGGCTGCACAGGCGAGTGATGCATTATGTAATAGGCTACTGTAAAAAAAATAATTCAAAAACACGAAAAAATACACATAAACACAATGAATGCAAACATTTTTTTAATGACTGCCTCAATGTGAAAGCAGAAATGTGGAAAAAGTTATGTTACTATGGTATTGTTTTTCACTGTTGTATGTTTGTTTGTTAATTTTATCATTTAATTTGATATACTTGAAGAAAACAAGTATTACATGATCATATGTATGTGAGATTCTGAACACTAATTAAATACAAATTATCAAAATTATCAAAATTAAAAACTGACACACATTCCCACCCCCCTTTTATGGAATTACTGAGACCTCTTACCTTAACCTCTTCTTTCCTTACCTTAACTGAAATCATCAGCTTCAAATTCTCACAATTACAGCCTGAAACCGACATGTGTGTGTGTCCGCCCTTACAGAAACATCCAATCTCTTATCATGACTTTCATGCCTGTCATCAAACTGGAGAATGTGTTTCCATGGCAACAGTGTCTCAGGCACAGCCTTTGGTCACAGCCCGTAGCCATCGTCTCACACACACACACACACACACACACACACACACACACACACACACACATAGGGGCAAGAACACACATTGCGCAAAGAGCAAGCTGGAGCATGAGCAGGTGAGATATCTGCACATCAAAGGGAGCCGTGCTGACTCGCCCACCGCTGTTTTGAAGCACCAATATATTTGCCAATGATCTCAGCCGACAGGTGGGCGAAGGCGCAGCGACTTCAGATGCTCCTCCAAGCAACAAAAGGTGAAAACATCTGAGGCCGACACTATTGCCATTTACAGCCACGGCAAACACGCTGAATGCTTGTAACGGCGTTATAAACATCTCAATGAAGGTTCATATGTTTTTCATTTGTTTCCCTCCTGTGTCTGTTTCTGCTATTTTGCCTCACACCTCATAAGACTGCCTTGTCAGTGCCGAGTAACCGCATGGTAAGTTCAATGCAGGGATAACGCTGGTAACAACACGGATGATGCTGGTGCGATACAGGAATGATGCTGGTACCAACATGGATGATGCTGGGTAACACTATATAGTAAGGTACTATATTAAGCATGAATTAATGCTTAATATGCATCAATTAATAACAGATAAGCGTAAGGACTATAAGGTGCTCATAAACATTAATAAGACTTTATTTTAGGTTTGAAGTTGAATTTGTTGTATTATTATGCTTTAATGAACAATTTGCACAATTATTTTATTCATAAGCATCTTATAATACCTTATAAGTGCTTATTAATAGTTAATTGATGCTTATTAATCATCAATTAACTGTTATTATGGTACCCTGATATAAAGTGTTACCTGATGTTGGTACCAAGAGGGATCATGCTGCTGCGATACAGGCATGACGTTGGTACCAACAGGAGTGATGCTGGTGTGATGCAGGGATAACACTGGTATCCAGAGGGATGATGCTGGTACCGAGAGGAATGATTCTGGTCTGGTACAGGGATGAGGCTGGTACCAACAGGGGTGATGCTGGTAACAGGCGGAATAATGCTGGAACCAAGAGAGGTAATGATGGTGGTAAGAGTCATGGATGATGCTGGGATGATGTGGGTACCAACAGGGATGATGATGGTGTGATGCTGGTGTGATGCAGGGCTGATGCTCGTACCATTCCTCTCAGAATGCCTTCTTCTCAAGTTGTTTCAAAAGCACTTGATACTGTTTGCTTTGCTGCCATCAGCATTAACGAATGCAGGATTCCCTTTGGACACAACATTGTTCAACCATGACCCAACGTTTGCTCTATTCCACAATGTGGCCAACGACTGCTGCACGTTTTTGATTATTCAGATAATAAATCGTCTCTATTGTAAATGATTGACATCAACAAAAAAGGATGTTGCACCCTTGGTCGGAGGATGTTCCCTGTAATATCACAGTCTTTTCACTATTTGACACTCAACTGCAAAGTGCTCTGCTTTCGAAGGTTACTTTGCTTTTGAGGACGGCAAATTGACTACCTGCAACAAATAGCCAGCGGCAGAAGGAACAGTAGCGACAGACTGCAGAAAAGTGGGGGGAAAAAAGGAAAGACCTTGAGCAGACTTCATGAGAATTGTGTTTTAAATGGGTAACAGCATAATTTTGTGAATTCTTGGCATCGGCCGGTTTGTCTGTCGTGCATGCTGTGTAGCACTGCCTATCAGGCAGTAACAATCAACTTTTAAGGTGTTGGCGATTCAATCTCTTTTCCATTTATATGCTAAGTCCGTCACAAAACCGTTTTGTGCCATCATCATCTTTGATGATCTTAATCTATGTGACACAAAATGGAAATCTCGTGTGCAGCCCAGCACTGCCTGCGCTGCTCAGATATCGGCCCCAGCGAGCAGGCGATGGGTCACCTGACCTCTCAGAGCGCCAGCCGCCTCCTCCTGATTCACCGCTGGACTCAAACTCAATAGCAGCCTCCAGAGCGACGTTTGGAGCGGGATTGTCACAGACAGGGGCCACGAGGTCCAGAGCGTTATTATGGGTCTGGGGTGGCAGCAGCCCAGAGAGCACCACAAACGAGAACATCGAGGCTCGCAAAGGAGAGGGTGTGAGTCGCAGTCAGAGCCGACACGTCCGAGCCGACACGTCCGAGCGTCTGAGGACAAACTGTGCTGCCATCATCAGTGAGAAGCACAGAGGCCAACGCTCGCACTCAGAGCTGGAAGCTGCTGCTTGGAGATTTCTCGCCGATGTATTCGTCTGTCTTTGTCCTCATTTATCGCCACTTTGCTGGGGCGAAAACACACACAACAGCGCTCCTGAAGTTCATGCATGCTGCACTCGGAGCTCGCAGGGTTGCAGGAACCTGAATAAATGTTTCCATTAAAATATGTGTTTGCATTTTATTCCGCTGACCCTCGAAGTTTTTATTTGCCAGGGTTTTATTATGAGCTGTTTATTCCTTTGGTCCTTTTATGTATATCTTGGCACTGACTTTCTCTCAGATGTGCTTCCATATTGCATTTAGTTATATTTAGATACCTTTGCGGCACCTCAACAATTTCTTCATCTGTCTCCACTAACACCTCCAGTTCATGCCATCAAATGTCCCTTTGCGTCCCCAAATTCTAAAGGTGCACAGAAAGCTTTGATTTAAATACTGCTGCAACGATCACCTGCTGTGATTTACGCAAGCATGCTCAGTAGATCAGCTGCAAAACACCCACACACACACACACACACACACGTACAAACTATTACAGCGTGCACACATTTCTCTGCTCTTTATTTGGGATCTCAGTAAATCTGGCGCAGCAACATTCGAAACTCTCCGGCACTGCAATTGCAAATGTGAGCGGCGGAAGACGGTGGGCTCCGTGCCGGCTTACACAGCCTCAAATGATCCTCCATTGTTATTCCCTGGACATCCAGAGGAACTGAAGTGAGAATATTTTGGTGGGATGGAAGAGGCTTATAGAAGGCTTACCTCATCATTAGCAGCCGCATGCTAACGCTGGAAATGAAATATTCAGTGCCGCGTTGGAGTGTCTGAGCTTTTCTCCTCCGTCAACATGGTTACATTTATTTATTAAGACACAAAAGTGGGCATCGCAGAGGAAGTAAAAGCCTGTACATGCTCCCTGGGTATTTATGAGAGCTTAAATCTATCAAAGTAGACATTTTTTTTATTTCCTTTAGACAAAACACATGTAAATGCGGCCCTTCTTGATTCATATTTCATATGCTGCACTTGTGCGCCGGCGTTACACACTGTATATTCAGTCCACTGAACGTCTCCGTCCATGTGGCGAAGATGCTTTTCATTATGCACCAACGAACATCACTAAAAGGAAAGTTTTCAGTTCATTTGAAAGGCATGGACCGACTGGAAAAAAAGAAAAAGAAGAACAGATCTGCTCTCTTTCACGAGTGAGTGACTGCATCTCTGTACAATGAATTCATTTGCGGGAATTTGTAACCTTACTTACAGAGGAATGTAGAATAATCTGCAGAGCCGACTGGTGAGATGGTTAACGTTGTTTGACCTCAGCTCGGCTTTGGCACACGATCAATATTCACTTCAGTGCTTTTCATAATAAAACAATTATTGCGCCACTGTTTAAAAGTGCATTACCGCGAGACGACGCATTGCCTGCTGCCGGGTTGGAAATAAATCACAGTGTATTAGCCCAGAAGGATTGGATGCACACATTTTAAGAATGCATATCCAGCGCGGCTCCAAGTGCTGCTTTAGAACACAACACAATGTTCTCGTGAGGTCTCACAGTGAAAGCACATACGGATCTGCAAGACGGTCATTTTAGCAGCAGCAGCAGCAGCAGCAGCAGCAGCAGCAGCAGCAGCAGCAGACTTCTGAAGACCAAACAACCAACTACAGGGGAACTTCTGCAACCCCAATTCCAGCAATTACACAAAATGACAATTACACAGCTTAGTTGCAGTTGAGCACAGAGCAAAGACAAGCAAACAACACGTTTTGTGTTTTTGTTTTTCTAATTCAATATTAACAGCATAAAAGTTGGTTGAAGCAGAAAGAAGAAAATTGTGGAATTTGCAAAAAGACCCGAATGTAACATTCTACAGACACATTCCAAGACATCCAGTGATGAATAATTAACCTTCGTGTTTATGGTGTTTTCCATTCGGAAATATCTGGCACTGATATTTTTAGTGCCGCATTCAAACACACATTCAAACACAGGGATGACGGAGGCCGCCGTGCTAGGGGCCAACCTGCTGAGCAGCAGCACATCGCTGCCTCACTCAAAGACTCTTTGATATGGAGAGACGAGAGTGAGGCGGCGAGGAGGAGGAGGAGTAGGAGGAGGAGGAAGAGGAGGGGGAGGAGGAGGAGGAGGAAGAGGAGGAGGGTGTGCTCTCCTCACACTTGCAAAGACTTTGGGGATCTCACCACCTACAGGAAAGAACCTGATATCAGAGCAGGAGCGGAGAGATCTCAGCGTGAGCAGAGGAGAGCCAGGACAAAAATAACATCCAACCCCCGTCACCTTTGACCCCTGGGGAAGCACTGAGGGACAGACAGACACTTAGTTAGTTAGTCAGAGGACGGATGGATGGATGCTCGGTTGGTTGGTTGGACAGATAGATAGATAGATGGATGGATAGATAGATAGATAGATAGATAGATAAATAGATAGATAGATAGATAGATAGATAGATAGATAGATAGAAGTCCGGCCCGCCGCCGCCTGGCCGCCATGATTGAGCGTCTGCCACAGAAGGGGCCGAGTGGGACGATGGGAGGCGTCAGATAGAAATGAAAGGAATCTTGTTATTGCCGAACGCGCATTGCGAGTGTTCTTCTCTGAGCGTAAATGAGCTGAGAAAAGTCAATATTTAAAGATTCCTCGGCGGGAAGCGGCGCGTCCCGAGGGCCTGTGACATTTCTATTCCAGCTCCCGTTGGAGGGAGTTTAACTCTTTCAGCCTCAGTTCAAAGATGCTGCAAACAAAGGCGAGACCGTGATGTGAGACCCGGCTGAGTCAGCGGGACGTGGACAGGAAGTGCGTCTCCTCTCGCAGTCTGTGTGCGACGGATGAGTGAAGCCTCGCCGCTTACAGCTGCTCGTCTCCTCTTCTTCTCCAGCGCGACATTGTTCAGGGGGAGGAAAAGAAATGAGGAGGATGTCTGCTGGACTAAATATTTCCCTCGTTAAGGGCTCGTAGGCGAAGCATCGGGTTGTCAGGATGCGGCGGCATCAGACGGCGACGAGGTTTTTGGCTCCTCCGCCCGCGATGGCTGCCGAAAGAGTCTGGCAGTGAATCGCAATTATATCCCGAAAACTCCACAGACATCAGCGCCAGTTGGCAGTTATCTGGGTAATAGCTTTTATATTGACTAAACCTATCAATCAGCAAAATTGCTTCAGTTACTATTATTCCTCTCCAAACCTCTTGACACCATCCGCACTCCCCCATCTACATCGTTCCCGCGGCTTTTTTCAGGAGGATCCTTGACTGGCTGTCAGGAAGCTGCTGCACTAAAGCACAAAGTATCACGTTTTAATACTTCAATAATCCAATTACATGGAATAACCTGGAGATGTTTCTCACAGCAGCCTTTTTTTTAAGTGACAGACGAGAGACAGATGGTGCTAATCACGTCGATGAGCTTCTGTTCGGTTTCACTTTCCAAGATGGCTGCCGTGGAAACGGTCCATATCATTATGCACAGTGAGGAGACACACTTACACAGCTGGCCTTTCAATTCATTTTACAGGTGCTTGCTTTTGTCTTTCTTTTAGACTTGTTAGTTTTCTAGTAAAGTGTCTTTATTTTATTTTCTATTTTTTTAGTTTTTCTATTTTACTTTTGTATTTTTGTATATTTGTGTATATTTTATGTAGTTTTTTTGTAAATTTAATTTCAATAAGATCACCTCTGCTGCATTTGGTAAATCCCAAATATCCCTTCTGATTTTTTTATTTTTTTATTTGCAATTCAATCACTGCCCCCCCCCATCCCCCACCCCCCCCTCTGCGTTGGTTAAACCCCAAACAACCCTCAGGTCAGGAGGCTGAAACTCCTTCCTCAGCGTGTTTTTCGTCGCCCGCCGCGCTACTTTTTTCCGCTCGGCTGCTTTGTCTTATTGGAATCAATGGGAAACCAAGGTGGCGTTTTCACTCCATTAATTTGGTATCATGGAACTGCCACTTTGAGAAAACCCTAAAGTCACACGTCCGACCAGCTGCCACCTGATTGGCTTCGGCCGAGGGAGACTAACATCCACACTGGCAAACCCGCCTCTGGTGGTGTGTGTGTGTGTGTGTGTGGGGGGGGGGGGCTCTGTATGTTTTTTTTATTGTGTTCCCACATTTAAATGAGACTTCAACCTTGCGAATCGATGAGCCCCCCCCCCCCCCCCCACCCCCCGATCCGCCTGTGCACAAAACCGGCACAGTGGGCTGAAATGCATCGCTGTTTAAATTCACGGTGAGCGAGTCAATAAGCAATTTCAGATTAAGCTTCATTGTTGTCGTCACTTGGTGGAAAAAAATGTGACAACACAGAAACAATTCACTTGTTTCAGTTACTACAATACAAACAATACAGGCCAGTTTTACTTTGGCTGGAACGCTCGTGTTTTCTTATATTTTTCAGCCAATCCCTGTACAGATGTTAACCACAACATCTATAAATAATAACGTACATCGAGCAGAATCTCTTTTGTCTTCTTTTCCATAGTAGGAAGTCTGAATGACAGCGTTGATGTCAGCTGCTGGCAAGTAGCAACTGTCGTATGCAAGTATATCACATTTGAGCGAGCAGGACCGACGTGAAATATAGCTTTAAATGATGTCCGTCTCTCCGAGGCATCGATAATTTTCATCTCTCGGACCCGAGTCGTCCATCCGCCCGTCTGCCCTTTGGACATCATCACTTCATTAACAAAGCCACGGCTGCACAAGTGAGGTTTATAATCTGATATTCACTCTCAGCAGACTGAATGGAGCTGGGGTGGGGGGGCTGTAAAGCAGCTATCTCCGCTCAGGTTTTTGTTTCTACAGCAACATCAGAAGTGGGTTTGTCAGGTGGTTTCTAAGTTGACTGAAATCAAATGAAGACATTCAATATCAAGGAAGAAGCTGCAACTTGGGGGAAATGATCAATCTACCAATGATTGGAGGTGATTGGTTGTTGTGGTCTAAAAGCCTGCTGGTATGTGGGGGTCTCCATCGCTCTGGATAGAAGCCCACTCAGTCCCAGACCAACACAAGACCCAGTAAAGAGAGGAATCTGATACTGGATCAAGACCTTCAGACAGTGGTCTTCAATGAGACCAAACTCAAACACTACAGCAGCTCTGGATGTGAAACCAGCTTCGTGCTGCTGTGTCTTCTGACGCGTTGATGTGGAAGGAGGAGCCACAGCTGACACCTTCAGGTCTCAATGTTGTACAGTAGAAGAACAGTGTTGACCGGTCAATCGGAGAGAAGCTCGTGAAAACATCAGCCGGGGAAACATTCTTTACATGGTACAGAATCCAATGCATGAGTCAGAAGATAACAAACAGGATGCGTGAGGGAAAAAACAGTATATCAAATATTACTTTTTCCTGTTTGGAGGTGTTGCTATAAAAGAGAGAAAAGAACCTGCGTCCATTGATGCCTCGTTTGCTTCCAGTCAGAGTCTCCGCATGTCAACATGCGTGTGTGTGCGTGTGTTTTATTCACACACCACCCAGACAGCGTGTCGGCCGTGATGGCACAGTGTGTTCCAGCGCGACACTACAGGAGCAATTTGGCCAATAAGTAGAAGCGATACAGCAGTTGCTGGTTCCGTTCCATTAGTTCTGTCACACGCGCTGAAAAACCCTTGTTTCATAATTGAAGCGCCGTCATTTCATCCATTGTGTGCTTCAATGCAAAATACAATTAGAGTATTAGTGTTATCAGCTGGGCACGCAGGGCCAACACACACTCACACACATCAGCTGCAGCTCCGCCACACCAACACAAGAATCGCATCCTTTTTATTTGGCTTGGAATTTAATGATTCTAATTTTTGTTGGTCCTGCCTGCTTCCTCTGTTTGTCTGGTGAAGTTTGGGGAAAAAATGTCAAAAAGGTCCAAAACGATTTGGACAATTTTGTTTGGAGCAATTAATGAGTTTCCTCCGCAGATGTGAATGGGGAATTTAAGAAAAAAAAATATATATATAAGCTTGTTTAATTGCTTTTCTTTTTCTTTTTTTCCATTCATTTGAGATTGACTTAATATATAAATAATAAAATGTGCAATGTGTGAATAAGATGGAGAGTTGCTTTTTTCCATGACAACAAGTATTTTCCATGTTTCACGCTGCCAATTCAACCATGTTTTCTTGCATGACGGTCAAATCTGGGCAGATAACAACAGCAAACATCAGAACATGGGTTTTCTGAGTAATAATGTAAAAAAGGGCTGCATAAATAAGACAAAAACTGAAGTGAACCACAGGAGTCTCCAGTGACCTTCAGCCGTCTAACGGAGGAGCTTTCTGGCTTCTGCTGTTTAAAGTCGAGACGACCCTGACGTTAATGTCTCAAATGTTGGCATCGGAGTGACGACTGAGGACAAAGCACACACACAAAGCCAATTTAAAGGCACAAAGACATGGCCAGTGTGCAGGGCTGATAGGGTTGATGGGGTTGGGGGGGCGGGGGGCGGGGGGGGGGCTTTGCTTGGGGATTGTCAGCAGCAAACAGCGGCACTCAGCGAGACCTGGGAGGCTGGAAGCTGCAGCAGCACTTAGGATCATTACGTGACTCTGTCGCCGCCACTCAGCCGGCGGCGCTTTGACCCCCAAAGTTCCCCGGCGGCTCGGCCAGACGCGGCGGGATGACAGTGGGCAGAAAGAGCAGCCGTCCTCCCAGAATCCACCGAGCCGCTCCCACCATCCGGCACTCGCTGCCAGAGCTACGACCCCATCGCCGTGGGTTACCGAGGCGGAGGCCGTCACATTCTTTGGAGTCACAGCAGCACGTGGAGCGAGCGGCATCAATAATGGACTGCATCGACTCCACTTTTGATGACTGTGAAGACTTGGGACTTGACTTGACTTGACATACGTGACTTGAATGACTGAAGTGTTGTTGATTTTGTGTTTTCAGTTTTAAAATGAATATAAAAATAATATCAATATCACCCAGTATGAGCGCAGGCTGAGAATGTCAATACCCTGTCAATCAGCCGTGGCCTCTCTGACGACCTTACGTGTTTCAACACGCCCTCTGATTGGATAAATTGGCCAATGATGTGAAGTGACACTTACTAATATCTTGTCTTTGATTTGTCGCTTTGTCCCCAAGAGGGTTGAAAAAGTCACGAGAGTGAGTCACTTCAGTGAGAAAGTCACCAAGTTGGCAGCGCTGGCTGACTCACCTGATCGATTTTCTTTTCAAATTTACTCCGAGAAAAATTGAAATCATGAGAACATTCTGTGGATAACGAGAAGGGAAGGACCTCTTCATTCCCACATTTTCAGCACCGAGGGTTGGTTTTATGCGTGACCTATATATATTTTTGCTCACATAAATTTGGGTAGTCGTGAAAGAGAGAATGAGTCACCCAGCTTTTGTTTCCGGGGGATTATGGGATGTTGCGTGCGGCTGAGTGGTATTTGGGTTGTTGATTGCGGCTCCTCCGGGAAAAGAAGATTCTGCAGTTGAAGATTATTTTGATTGACCCCCAAGTAATCATCACTTATATCACTGGCTACGTTGACATGCCGTCAATAAGCCTTTTCTAAGCGGAATATTAGCAATAACCCAATTGCGTGTAAACACCAATAACACATTTGAATAAGCAGAATATGTTCATAATAATATTAGCCCTGGATTCCTCCTTTTCTAAGACAAATATTTGATCATGTACAACCTGTGCAGCTTTTCTACGCCAAAGATTGACTGCATGTTAACATAGTCAATGGCTACGTTTCCACTCAGTCCATATTGTGGTTAGTGAAACCTTGGGAATGAGGCGTTTCCATGGTGAGCAAACAGGGTTGTTGCAAACAGTGTGGCGTGGTGTTGCTCTCGCCTTTGGCCATGTTTACAAGGAGTTCCTGGACTCCAAAGACCAAGATTCCTTGCTGATAGAACATGAACACAACACTGAGTCATCTTCCTTTTGATGTGGAGATCCTGATAGGAGGAGACATCATCACATGTTCACCTCAGGGAAGGAGGAACCAGGGGGAAGAGGAGGGGTTAAAAAACCAAAATATTAAAATGAGTTATTGGTGTTTTCATGGCCGCACACAACCCGGTTATTGCTGACATTTGGCTCAGAAAAGGCTGATTGACTGCATGGAAACGTAGCCAATTACGGGTTTCTGTTAAATGTGTAATGCAAAAGTTTTTGTGAGCTGGACAACAAAACAAGGGTCGAAAGAGGACACGAGGCAAAAGTAAAAAGTAGAGCGACAAAAACAAATGTATTCTTGAGGGACGCAGCGGGGGGAGACGGCAGGGAGTGTCGGGGGCTTTAGGACTTTGACAGCCCGGCAGGAGAAGCTGATTGCTCGTCCCGGCTGCGAGCCCTTTTAGCTCCGCTCATTATGAGCTGTGGGGGTTTCTGGAGGGGGGGGGGGGATAGCAGACGGGGNNGATAGCAGACGGGGGGGTGATAACACACGCTGACCTTGAGCTGTTATTTTTATGTTACTTGCTCTGAATTGAAGGAATTAACAATCACAGCCTTTTAAATTGGATCGATATGCTGATTTTTTTAATGGCCAAATTAAAACTCCCTCGCTGACATCTGCATTTCCATTCCAGAAAAAATAAATAAATAAAATAAAACCCCCCCTAATGAAATGCCAGGGTTCACTGTGAGACTCGACTTGTTTCCCTTGATGAGGAAACACGGCTCGGATGGCTGAGAGCGGCGGCGTAATTGTCAATCAAAACACACTTCCATTCAATTTCCACTCGTGCCGCCTTATCTCGCCTGTAATTTTGTGAGATTGGCACAGGTGGAGTGTGCAGACAACACCCCCAGCCTCACACACACACACACACACACACACACACACACACACACACACACATACACGCTTTACCCAGGAGCGATGGTCAGTCATTAGGAGCCTCAATTTGATTAGACAGATTATTTTAGTGACCTTTCTGAGACGTTTCGAGGGGCTCGTGCTGTGATAGTGTGTGTGTGTGTGTGTGTGTGTGACAGAAACTCTTTAGTTCATCAAACGTGGCCCATAACAGACGTGACTCCATAAAGAATCACCATTTGAGAATAAGGGAGAGAAAAAAACCCTCTCAGGCTGATATTTATATATTTCTTAGACATCATGGATGCAGTATTTTATCATTATGCTTGTAATTTAAACGTCTTGAAGGACATTTTTTTATAGGAACCTCCTCGCCGCTGCCCTCCGTCTAGACACTGACACACAAGATTCACTTTTCAAGCAGTAAGTGCTGGCATGTGTCAAGGAGATCATCGCGTCTCAGAGATCTGGTACCAAGAAAAGATGAATTGCACATGAAACTCAATTCACTTTTCTATCAAGCGGCAGTTTGCTCACGGACGCTCCCTCCAAAGTGTCCACAAACACCCTGCATGACGTCAACGCAGCACTTTGAGCTGAAATAGGCCAAAGCGGCGTTATGTGAAAGCGTCTGAGGAACATAATGGTCACTTGATGAAAACCAAAGAGAAATAATGGCGACATTCATGCAGAGAAAATTGCCTGGTTTTAGCGGCGGCCGAACACTCTCCTCCTGCCGCTCGTGTTCGTACGGAATCCGGCCCACAGCGAATGTTTAATGGGATTAATATCATAAAGTGAGGCGGCTTCGGCGCCGTTTGCTCGTAGTGTTGGTCTGTCTGTGCATTTTGACATCAAACGATGAATAAATAGATAAATAAATAAATAAATGAACCCGCACCATCTGCTGAGACAGACGAGTGCCAGCGCAGAACCTCGGAACCTCGGCCCAGGGGGGGGGCACTGTCCCGCTCGATTCAGACATCAGCAGGGAGGTGCAGTGCATCGTGGGGGATGAGTAGAAAATGCAGTTCAATTGCAACAGCCATCTACGTGCATCTAAAAGGTTTTTAGTGTTTGAATTTGTATCAATGTTGTTGCCTTTTCATCACAGTGAGTTTTTAAATTATTGTTACGAAGTTGTCAGTACAGACTTCGGGCTGTGAGGAAACTGAAACGTTCTGTAGGTGTAGAAATGTGACTCTAACCTTCCTTTGTTTTTTTCTCTCCCATTAAATTCCTTGTCTTCCACCTTTGATCTCTGTATAAGCGAACACACAGTAAGATAAAGAGTGCTTCTATTGCAGGTGAGCTGATTTATAGGAAAGATGGTTACTTAAGGAGAAGATACGGTGCTATATAGGTGCTATTTAAAGGCTCTCCACAGGGCGTCTCGGAGGCGAGGATGTGTGTGAGTGTGTGTGTGTGTGTGTGTGTGTGTGTGTGTGTGTGTGTGTGTGTGTGTGTGTGGTGGATAAAAAAAAAAAAAAAGAAGAATATCTTTGTGTTTCTCCAAAGTATTTAATTGACCACTTAGAAGGAATTCTGCTGTCATGAAGGCCCAGCCCGGCCTCAAAGGGAAACATTTCTTTGTACACAAAAAAACAAAGCAATCCGCTTTGAGCTGGTTGGAGATCGTCTGCCGGGTTAAAACCCTTTCTGTTTCCACCGCAAATTAAACCTTCTCATCTTCAAACGCAGTCGCAGGAGCGCTTTGAATACCGTCATAATCCGGGGAGACGAAACGTGAGTGAAGGCGACTCGCCCGTCAGAGCTGCGCGCCGGCTGCGTGTTTGGTAGGAAGGCGTGTGTGTGTGTGTGTGTGTGTGTGTGTGTGTCCTGGCAGGTGTTGGCACAGCTGTCAGGAGCTGCTGCAGAAACCTGAGCGGATCACGCCGCCGCAGTCAGGAGGCCACCTGTAACAAAGCGCTCTGACAGGCGGCATTAAGTTTTTAAAACACATGTAAAACACGGAGGGTTCCATCGTGGTTACATGAGGCTGCTGAATCATTGATCCTACAAGCCATTGATTGGTTTCCCCCAATAAATCCTGCTTTAGAGCCTATTGGCCATTTGGGTCGCTTATTAACACTATTAATATCTTGTTGGCTGCAGGGAATGTTGGTACTGCCGTGTTTCCTGTTTCTAACGCTGATTAGATGATTCTTTACTTCAAAAATAAGACATTTTTTGGTCAATCGAGCAAGTAAGAGCGAAGTGTAAGTGAATATTTATTCTATTATGCACAATCATGAAGCACACAAAAGGACAAAGATAACATTACATGTAGTGCAGAGGGAGGCGAGAAACCCAAGAGGCTTATTTGGAGCCTAAAGTATATTAAAGTTACACAATATTGTGTACATGTTACATACAAAAAATAAAACAAAAGCTGCTCAAAAGTTATGACAAACTGGTAGCAAAATGAACAGCAAAAAAGAAGAGGGGAAAAATGATGATGGAGAATGTGAGTGGTGTGTGTATCATTGTGTGTGAACTGTGTGTGACAAAGAACAAAAACAAAACAAACAAAACTGTCAAATAATTAAAAACATGGAAATAACTTTAACATTTAAAACAGAAATTAAATGAATGATCGTTTAAACACTTTCATAACTAGAACCACTAACCACTGCACCAATGACCTCCTGCAGGCCTGTTCGGGGGGGGGGGGGCTGTGAGAAACACGTGGCCAATTGTGAAAATGTCATTGATTGATCCAGTTGCTTAATGGTTTATGGTTTATTGATCCTTGTGTAGATCAATACTCTCTGTCTTGGCCGGGTTTGTTTGTCTGTCTGCACTAAAACTGCATCTTTAAGGTTTGCAGGTGTCAGGTTGTAAACATGTACAGTTCCCAAAGTGGGGGGTGGAAGCGTGTGTGTGTGTGTGTGGTTGGGGGGGGGGTCCTCTGGAAATGAGTATATGGTAAATTAATGAGTTTTTCTGAGCGGTCAGCAGTTTGTGAATGTGCAATCATTGCACATTAGATTGATCCAAACAAGCACTTAATACATTGCTTTCTGGTCTGCAGCACATGGAGGGTCCAGAGGATATAAAGAGACAAAGAAATCAATTGGCCTGATTGAGAGCAGCATGGGGGGATGGGGGGGGGCAGAGGA
>CAESWR010000763.1:141459-152841 GCA_903171835.1 Mullus surmuletus
GTGAGCGGAGTGTGTGTGTGTGTGTGTGTGTGTGTGTGTGCGCGCGCAGCTTCCACCTCCACACTCACACACACACTTACACACACACCTGCGGTAGTTTCCACTCACCTCCACTGTAAAAGGATGGATCCAGGAACAACAACAACAACAACAAAAACAACAACAACAACCCCACGAGCCTCCAATGAGCTGCTGCGAAACCGGAAGTCACCCGGTGCTGCGCTTGTTTGTGTCCGTGTCTCCGCCGGAACCTTCGTCTGCGTGTGTCTCGTGTTGTTTGTATCTGGGGAAGTTGTTCAGAGCTGCACGCGGACACACGCGTGTGTTCTGAACAAACTCCGGATACAAACATGTGTTCGGAACTGTTGTTGATTTATCAAATCGGGGACAAAGTGCGGGAAGTGACGGCGTAGTTGTTAACCGGACCTTTTAACCAAGCGCACACCGACCGGATATCCGGTGTGTTTTTCAAACGGTTACTCCTATGTTGTGAGGTACTCGTGTGTGTATTTGTATGGGGAATTATGGAATACTAACACTTGCAATTGAAAGTATCAATGCAAACTCATCATTTCCGTCTATGACTTAAAAATACAAGTAGATTAATATTTATGTTTCCATTTCCCTCTGAATACACAGGAAATACACCACTTTATACTTTATACTTTATACAAACTTAATGTGTATTCTTATCAACTGAATGAATGCATTGTTAATGTTAACATGTATTATACTATATTATTTTATTATTACTATTATTATTATTATCATCGTTATTATTATTATTGTACATAACAGAGACGTTTCATACCCTGTCAAATTTGAGCTCATGTTTATTTGATTGAATTTCTCAGTTCATTGACACGTTTCTATTTTGACACGATGATAAATTGTTAAAAAGCTGTGTGTCAAACATTGCAATAGTGGCACATTTTCAAAAGCCAAAACACGGACTCATATGACTGAGCCGGTGATTTGGCATCTGACAGCAACAAGAGTGTGAAGTTTCATCTACATGGGAAATTTCTTTCAACCCTGACAAACTTTGAAAACCTTTCTGTACCCAAAGAAATGTCTGAATCACAGTTGGGTTCCCTTAGTTTCTATTTATACATCAACACCAGGAGGACAAAAGCCTCACTTACAAGTCTGACTTCTGCATCGTACACTGTCGTAAGTCACTAACACTTTTATTTAATTAATTAATTTTTTCACCACTCAAATAACTGAAGAAGGTTTTTGTTTTGTTTTAAGTTTGTTGCTTTGCCTCTGTTGTCATTCATATTAAGGTGTTAATGTTGCTGCAGAGTTTGCGGAAATTCCAAGCATAGCCGATGTGCTTCCAGTCGCTAACCAATAAAGCAGCGGTCTGTGCGTCTCCCATACGCTCCTGACCTGAATTTTACATTTCTTCAACTTTCTGGCACTTCCAGTGATCCCAGAATCCTTCATTGTCACAACTTGTCTTATGTGGTGTGGACCTAAATGTTTATGTGGTGGCTTTTATGTGCAGTGAACAACCCAGATTACATCCTGCAGCAGGAGCATACCGCAAATACAAGAGAGACTGACTGTCCCTCAGCAGTACAAAATGTCCCTCAGATCCACGGCCGACAGCAGAGCGTGCAGAAATGCATCCCAACATCGCTGAGCTCGGAAAGAGGAAACTGGGAAACAGCTTCCAAGACCAGATGATCCAAACTCCATTGTGTGCATTTGTTTCTAACTTTCTGCAGCCTCAGAAAAACCTGTGATGACAGCATGATTTGTGGATTATTCTAAGCAAAAGCCACAACGTTTATGGAGAGACTTGTTAATGTCGCCTCGATGTGGCGAAGCCTGCAGAGGGAATGCCACTCCGTCTCCGTTCACATTCACGGCAAACCTGCTCCGATCCAACCAAAACAACAATGAGCAGATTCACTAAAGATAACAACAAATAAAATGTAATTTGGGTGAAGCAGCCCTTTAAAGCCTCTGGCTGCTAATTATCCTCAGCCTGGGGTTACCTTGTCGTCCCGTGTTTGCCTCCATTGTGTGCACACATGCGAGACTCAACCATAAAATCCTTAATTTAACTGTGACTCAACTCTCCTTCTGTCCGGCCACGTCTCTGTGGCCGCGCCGAGCTCAGCAGAGCCTCTGCTCCTAATGCTACAATTGCAGCATGAGAGCAAAACACAGAGCTCATGCAACATTGAGCTGTTTCTCAACTCAACATTTCAGATGTGGTCGAGCGCAGCTAACTGTTTAAATTGTTGTTTGATGTTTAACTCCAGTCAACGCAAATATGAGTATCTCACAAGTTGAGTGACTTTTTGGCTGCAGCAAACAACAAGATTACAGTGAAGAACTTTTGCAACACCACCTCAATGTATGTGTGTGTGTGTGTGTGTGTATTCGTTTATGTCCACATTGGGGTCACACACTCGACTTCAGACCAGTCGATTGGGGACATCATGTGCAATTGGGGACAAAGTCCATGTCCCCAATTGTTAAAAGGTTGATTTGGGGTCAGTGGTGAGAGTTAGAGTTAGGTTGAGGTTAGGATAAGGTTGAGGTTCAGGTTAGGGTTAGGGTTAGGGTTGGCCCAGCTAGGGTTAGGGTTAGGGTTAGGGTTAGGGTTGGCCCAGCTAGGGTTAGGGTTCAGAGAACAGAAGGTCGTAGAGACATGGGGCCAAGTTCTACCCACAGGTTTTTGGGCACCCTGAGCTGAACGAGCTGGGTCCTGAGCTCCTACGACCTGGTGTTCTGGAGATACAGCTCAAATGTGATAATCTGAACATGTGTATCTCAGAACTGGAGGCTCTTAGAGACTTCTGGCATTTTCTGGTCAGGAGCTACGGTCAGTCAAAGACCAGCCTTAATTCTCAGCTAGGGTTCGGGAGGTAGTTGTTGTAATTAGGGTTAGGGCAAGTGTCCGGAAAATCAAAGTCAGTCCCCAAAGGTACTGAAAAAACGTGTGTGTGTGTGTGTGTGTGAGGACGACCTTTAACACCCTGCCCCACTTTACACCCACAATAGTGCGATGTTACATCTCTGAAACGGTTACTCTTTACTGACTTTGAGTTGCATAGAGAACAAAGAACACCAGTTTTTCCTGTTTTACATTTTACATCAATCCAACACTTTCACATCTTTTCCACAACACGGGTTTTAGCTGAAGTTCCTTTTTAGCCCAAAGCGAAGCCGTGCCGAGGACGTGAGCGCTCAGTAACAGTTGAGCCACCCGTAGTTGAGCAGCACGCGCATCACTCGCTTCGTTGGCAGGTAGTACTCGCTCTGCCGGGGGCCGTTTGAGAAGTACAGATATCCTGAGAGAGAGAGAGAGAGAGAGAGAGAGAGAGGTTCAGTTTCTATGCAGATCACTTGGAAATTAGTAATAACTACTCTTGGGACATGAGAGGACGACAGAAGACGCACACAAACACAATCTATGCTTAGAATGTATTGTCGTAAATTCCCAAACATACGACAGTGTTGTTGTTTTTTTCTGTTTCTAAACTGAATGAATACATGCATTTTCTTATGTGTCTTTAAAAATGTCTGTAAATACCAGAAACGTGCACTTTGACTACGAGTGAGGTATGAAATTGAACTGTGAAATGACTGCTTTATATAAAATAAGGGGAATGTTGTACCATGATCACAACTAACCATTAATATTTATATTTGCAGAGCAACAGCAAACTACCACCATAGGTAACAAATAGAAGGTGATGGAATCATTTTAACATAATAAGGAAGGAAAAACGCTTTAATATGATCAGAAACATTCCTAGTTTGTGTGTGTTGTCCTATAAGCTTGTGATTTATTGATACAAACAATCATGATCCCGACCCATTAACTGACTATTGTTCTCTTTTCAAAGCTTTTTTTTTTCCTCACCATAATTCTCAAAGGCTGCGTCCACCTTTGACCCAATGCCGGGGAAATCCCAAGAGATATATCGTGGATAGCCGGGATCCATCTGGTTCCTGCCGTCATTATAGCTGCAAGCAGGCAAAGGAGACATTACAAGTACTTTGCAGGATGTATCTTTCCTCCCGCCTGCAAATAGAGTAAGTATTGATACACTTTGAATGAGCCGAAGTGAGGTGTGGATGAAAGGACAGCCCTCACCTCCAGTAGCGGTTCCCCACAAAGATGAATGTTTTGCGCGTCCTGGGCTCGTACACGGCGGCGTCCACCTTGACCACCGATGCGGGCAGCCCCATGCTGGTGAGGGGTTTGGGGTATCCGGGCATGATGGACTTGCTGTAACCCCTGATGCCCCAGATCTGCCGACCTGCCGAGGAACGCCGTCACTCAGCCGCATGTGCAGTGTTTCGCATTCTCTCTCACTCACTCTGTAAAAAACCCGGCCAGACGTTACCTTCAAACAGATACGCCACGTTCTCGTTCGGGACTTCATAGGCAGCGTCGACCTGGTTGATCCGGGACCATTTCCTGTTCACTTTGGTCAAACGGACTCCCTGGATGCTCGAGCCCTTCCTCCAGTAATATCTGGAAGGAACGGAAATTTCAATGTAAAATTATTTCCCAAATAAGAACATTTCCTTGGTATTTCTAGTGTGCCTTTATATATTTTGTATCTTCTCTTTAATGCTTTAAGGTTTGACATTTTTTGTCCAGACGTTTTTTGACCATTTAGAGGGTCAAAGTCCCTACAAAATATGTCTTTCAGGCTGAAGCTGATTAACAGCTTAAATTGGAAAAAGTCTTTTAGAAGCTTATCATTGCCACATCTGAGGCTCTGATAATAATCATTCCTGAATTGCATTTGATGGAAATAATTTGAGTTTTTGGAATTTTTTCCGATTTAAATACTGTGTAAAAACAAACAGCAGCAGTTTTGACAGCAGTTTTTAGGGAGGAGACGTATTCGTCCTGAGGGATGATTGAGAATGTTTTTTAAGGTGATTAATTAAGGTGATCTTTGGTGTCATGAAAGGCCCTTAGACTGAAAATCCATTCATTTAATTATTACAAAAAATGTACCCGTTTTTGAAGAAGTACAGGTCTCCCCGGATGGACGTGGCGGCGTCAAACACCAGACTCCTGCTGCACTGCTCGTCGCCAGGGTTGGGGGGCTCCGTCGGGTCCTCCGGCTCGGGCTCGGGTTCGGGTTCGGGTCTGGGAGGCGGGCGCGGGTTGGGCGCCCTCGTTGGCTGCGGCGTGCGGCTGCCTGCGCAGGACACAGCGCAAAGGATTTCAAACACAACATGGAAAGAGCTGAATTTCCGAAAGTCGCGAAGGTCTCCCCCTCCTTCTCCTTGGTCTCCCTCTCCTTCCCCTTGGTCTTCCTCTCCTTCCCCTTGGTTAGACCTCTTACCATCCCTACCCCTGCAAAATCCTTTTTCCAGAGCGGTTTGGCCCCGCCCCTCAGCCCCGCCCCTCCATCCAAAGGAGAGTTGGGAGACCCCTACCCCTCAGGGGGACACGCACAACTGAGGGAGGGATTGGGATTCATCCTAACTGTTCATTTGTTCTCATGCACTCGACCCTGAGAGATCGGAGAAAAAGAAGCGTGGGGGCCCACTGGGCGTTGGGAGAGTGACTTTCTGCTGAGCTCACCGTAGAGGGCCTGGACCCCCCGCTTGTCGTCGTCTGGCAGCCTGTAGCCGTTTGTGTTGACGTACTGGTATGTGGGGAACATCAGCGCCCGGCGGTCCCTGGAGTGGTCCAAACCCAGAGCGTGGCCGAACTCGTGTGCCGCCACCAGCAGTAGATTCACACCTGAGCACAAACGTCAACTTTTAAAAACAATTCAAATCGTAACTTTCACTGTACAGGAAATTGCAACTGGTGTGTTAAAGGCACCTTGTCGGGTCAGAGTCCAGGTTTCGTCATCGTCAAAGTGTGTGTCCCCTCCCTGTCCTCGTCCAGGAGAGTTAGCATGAGCCAGGACGCCGCCCCTTCCATCAAAAGGGTAAAAATCTCCGTGATCTACAGTCCGATGAGAACAAAAAGACAAAGTGCTGGTGGAAAAAATGTCTTCCAGCATTTTAATTCAAACTGTCTGAAAAAAAGAGTGCTGCCATCGCTTTGTTTTTATCCATTAATCACATTTTTTACATCAGTTTTCTGGGACTTTCCAGGGAAAAGCTGAACCCTGTTTGCAGCTGTGACGTAAACGAGGTATTGTGGCCAAACTAGGTATTACAACAACAACTAGCAAATGTGCAATGAAACATAAAAAGTTCTCCTTCATTAATCAAAGCTCTTGTCTGTATTTTTTTGAGGGTGAAAGTAAGGGTGTGTTTGCGATCACTTCCTCCCTCCGCACTCACATCCGCCCTTGAAGAGGATCATGATGTCGGCAGTTCCGCTCTGGATCTGCTTGAAGTTCAGCGGGATGACATCACTGTAGACCTGGAAGGCCTGAGCGATGGTGGCGTCCACCTGACTCCTGCTCAGATTCGGAGTGTACTGCGTGATCCTGCGCACATCACGTGAGACAGAAGCAGCGCGTCATGTTTTCTCTGAGTGAGCCTTTGTTTACAGTTGCATTGGCCAACAGAGACGCCGCCACGAAAACGTCGGCTTTGCATGTTTCTGCAGGAGCGCGGCTGTGTGTCACATCGGTGTTTCGCAAACTCTGCAAACTACTGAAATTTGTCAATATATAGCAAAGATCTTTGGACTTTGCAGAGGGTAATGGGGACTTACATTTAAAGGAACATTCTGTAGATATATCAGTCCATAATGAAATGCTTTACATATCTGTGACTTCATCATCAGATCCTGATCTGCACTCAAATTAGATCCTAAGTGCATTATCCGGGTCAAAAATTAATATCAGAAACTTGTCACATGTTCCATTTTTCTCATTTAATAAATAATAAACATGCTTTGTTTTAGGTCTGTCTTAGCGAATTCTGATAGAACCCGATGGAGGAGTGCAGAAAGACATACATGACAAACGTGGATTTACCATGTTCAGATCTGAAATACTGTAACTCTTACAAACCTCCACTCACCTGTATGTAACCAGCCTCTTTTTCCATCTCGGTTTTCCCTGGAAATGTGCATACTGACTGATGTCGGGCCGGCCGCACCTGGGCGCCTTCATCACCTCTATCGTCTCCTTATTCAAGGTGCCGGTCACCTGATGAGCACAGCGATGACAAACGCCCAGGATTAGTGTGAAAAACCGACCACTCTGTTGTGTAAACTTGACCTCTGCATTGTTTCTATTGAAGTCTCATTTCAAGCATTTGAGGCTTTTTTTGTTTCCACAGTAAAATCAGATGTGAATTTGTCGGGCGAATGTGGCTTCTAAGTTGACTGAAATCACATGAAGACATTAAGAAGGCAGAGGCTGAAACTTGGGGGAAATAATTACCAAAGTGATTGGTTGTTGGGGAAGTCATTGGGGCTGTTGTGGTCTAAAAGCCTGCCAGTGGTGGTCTCCAAAGAACCAGAGTCCACTCAGTCCCAGACCGAGACAAGACCAAGACCTTCAAAAGTGGTCTTGAGACCTAAAACCACTGTGGGTTCTACAACACTCAAAGCTTTTCCCACTCCAACCATTTGAATGGTGTTAGTGTGGAATGAGACAAAGTTACCTCCAGGCCAAAGAAAGCCTGCATGGTTTCCAAATCCTCCGTGAAGTTGCTCTGAACGAGGCTGCGCGTTGTGGAGTTCATCATATCGATATCGGAGTAATACTGAGAAAGAAAATCCTGACACACAGAGAGAGGAAAGATATTTGTGAAGCAAATGAGTCTGGTTCCGTTTTCACTGTCTGTCTGGAATCCTTTGCATCTCTGCAGTACCTGAGCCAGCGTTTCTTCTTCCAGTGAAATCGTCGGGGCAACGGTCGGCGCCGCGCGACTCAGGGCCAGGCAGCCCAGCAAGGCCGTCCAGAAAGCCAACATGTCGATGGGATGTTTTCTCCTCGGCTCCCACTCTGCCTTTGCAAAGCGCCGGCCACAGCGCGCACAGTTAAAGGCTGAGAGGAGCGGCGGAGGAGAGGGGGGACGAGCCGCCTCTGATAACACGCTGAGAGGGAATCAATACCATCAGCCTGACTTGCATTGATGAGACATTTACAAACAGGTTGTGCTGGGGTTGTGTGTGTGTAGGTGTGTGTAGGTGTGTGTGTGTTGCCACTGAGGTGCCGTGTCAACACTTTGAGGATTTTCCTTCCTCTCTAATTTCTGTCCACTTCTCACAATAATGCATGAGAAGTATTTGTCTGAAGTGGGACTCTGCAGCCCCACGCAGCCCCTCTGTCCTTCCTTGTTGCACTCTTCTGCTCTGATGACCTTTGATAAGGAGCGACCAGAGTCCGGGAGCTTCTGGTAAACACCGGGGGCTGCGCGTGTTTAACGGGCGCCACATGATGATGAAGCTACTACTGACTAATGGAAAGAAACACGCATGTAAAGCATCCAAAATACAACTTTATTGAGGTATTTATAGTGTTGTTGACAAAGACCAAGACGACTAAAACCACAGAGCACCGAGACCGAGACAGCACTGAAAATATATGCGTAAAGAAAAATCACCAAACACAAGAAAAAGAGTTTTCTTTTTTAGTTTGAATACATTTGACAGCAACAAAAATAGCCTCTGCCTTATTTTAATGGAAGCAGCACAATGCAACAAATCAACAAAGGTGCTTTTGGTTCATTTTCAGAACCCAGAGTCCATGTTTCTTGGTGCACAGGCATCTATTTACACTCATGTGTTTGTTTCTATAGCAACATCAGATGTGGATGTGGCTTCTAAGTTGACTGAAATCGCAAGAAGACATTTAATAAGAAGGCAGAGGCTGCAACTTGGGGGAAATAATCAATCCAAATAACCAATGATTGGCAGTGATTGGTTGTTGTGGTCTAAAAGCCTGGTGGTCGGTGGTGGTCTCCACCGCTGTGGATACGAAACCCAGAGTCCACTCAGTCCCAGAGCGATCGAGACCCAGAAACAAAGCCTTTGAGTCCAGGAGCAGACCTTCAACAAGTGATGCTGAGGTCTTAAGACTTCTGAGTCCTACAACATCAATCATTTATCAATGAATTCAGTGAAATATGAGGGTTCAGTGAGGTTAATGTGTGCCTGCTGTCGTCCACAGTGAAAATAACAAGACAAAACTACAGCAAAAATACTAAAAAAACTATTGTTCCAGTTCCATCAGCAGCCCAGCCAGGTGTTTGCTGCGCTCGTCTTCACCACCCGCCGCCTTCTCAAGTCATACTGGTAGGACTTTGTCCCACTGATGAAGAAGATGCTACCTGTCGACAAAAGATAAATCCAACATGTGAGAAAATTCATAGAGAAAAGATGTCTTCTGTTTACAGAGAATTAAGTGACTTATTTCTGCACATTGTTTTCCACAGCAGGAGATAAAACGCCAACAACACTCTGCTGCCATAAATAGACCTTTGCTCTCGAGAAACATGTTGCTCCAAAAAAGGAGCGAATGGTGTTTTGCGTATAGGAGTGTGTCCAGTGCGGTAAACCCCACCCATCTACCACCTAAACACGGGAAGCAACAAGGAATTACAAGCTCTATTTCAGTTCCACTCTATTTGTATCCCGACGCTCAGGTCCATATTATACAAAGTTCATGACCATAAACTCTTTCTTTTTTTGCTCCATTTTTTTACCGTTCAACTTGAAGGCGGCGCCGACCCCCCGGGGGATTCCAGGCCAGTCCTTCTGAATGAGTCTGGGGAAGCCGGGGTCCATTTTCCGCCGGCGCTCGTCGAACCTGGATCATTCATCATTCATTCACACAAGCAGCATTTCCTGTTATGATCGGTATTTGTGCGACACGCTGCACGCTAGTCTTCCGAAAACACTTGTTTTTGTGCTGCTTTCCCGAGAAAAACAGTCAGTTGGCTTGTTTTGTTAATCTTGTTAATATTGATTTATTTAGCTTTTTTGGTTTGTTTCGATGTGAGCAAGAAAAAAAAGCAGTTACCTGTAATAAAACTCTCCTACGAAGAAATACGTCTTTCCGTTTTCGTGCACGGCGGCGTCGAGCTGCCGGACGCGGGAGGGGAAGCCGAACTCGTAGATGGAGCCCGCGCGGCTTTTCATCTTAAGCCGTTGAACCACCCAGTACTTATGACCTGGAAAAACACAGCGGTGTCACTGCGTTTTTCGGCACGCTATGAAAAAACAGTAACTTACCACGAGGGCTGCCAAACGCCATGAGCCTTTTGCATGAACTGCAACACTTAAAGCTGCACAAGGCTGTAATTTGCGTTCCTCCCGCTGGAAATCCAGCCTTGTCATGCTGACGAGGCCTAAGTGATGCTTTCCAGACTGCCCATTACCGTACCAGTGAAAATGTACGCCACGCCTTTGGCAGGGATGTCACAGGCGGCATCGACCCGAGCGCTGAGGCCGGGCAGCAGCGTGCGGCTCGTGCTCTCCATCAGCCGGCTCCTCGCCGTCCTCACCCACACCTGCCTGCGACAGTCGGAGGTGACGGCTGCAGGTACGTGCCGGGCTTCATTGCAGATACTGAGGTTCCCATAACGCACCTGTCCTTGAAGAAAACCACCTGACCTCCGATCACGGCGGCCGCGTCCAAGCTGAACTCAGGGTCACACTTCTTCAGGGGCGGCGGCGGCGCCTTCGCCGCGCTGCTGGGTTTGCCTGCAAACATCTAGATGTGTTATTATGCATTATATAACTCTTTATTTATATATGTGCAATGAGAAGTTTCTTTTCGCCCTCACCATATAGTGTTTGGATCCCAAGCATATCATCTCTGGACAGGGAGAACTGGCTGCTGCTGCCACGCCGGTAATTAGGGAACATGACGGCCGAGGGGTCTCGGGAGTGGGTCAGACCCAGCGAGTGGCCCAGCTCGTGAGCCGCCACAGCAAACAGGCTGTAACCTGAAACGCAGCATTTCTTTCACTGCTCTGAGCTTAAAAAAACACATAAATGAAGCCTTCTAGCGCCGTCTGCGAGGGCTGGAACCTTCGCGCAGCCCACAAAGCGCTCCGTCAACTTGCAGATACTTTGGTGACACCTTGTGTGACATCAGTCTCTGGGGGCGTGGCTCCGTCTCTGGGGGCGTGGCTCCACGCCTGCAGCGGCTGTCGACTGTGGAATGTTCAGAATCCTGCGGTACTTCATTTCCGACGTAAATAAACGGCTTGATGTGAATTTGTATCACAGGCATCCAAAGTCTTCTCATTCAGTACTCAGGTAGAAGTACAGATACTAGGGTTTAAAAGACTTGTGTAGAAGTCCAAGTATCAACTCAAGGTCTCTACTCAAGTAAAATAGTAAAAGTACAAAACTATGGAAGTAAAAGTAATGTAAGGGGGAAAAAATGCTATCAAGGAGCAAAGCTGATGCGGCGCCTCGGGGTCCTTCGGGGCACGAGCCCACCTCCACAAAGACATGCT
>CAESWR010000765.1:144134-156652 GCA_903171835.1 Mullus surmuletus
TGTGTTTTTTTTCTCCACTTCTTTTCTTCAAATTTTCCTCACTGCTCTTTTATCCTTCCCTTCTTAGATTTCTTACACTCAGTATTGGGGGTCACAGAGGTCGTCACCGCACTATATGCAGGTGGCTGCTAACGTCTGCTTATTATCCGCGTCGACACACACTGTCGAGGTGTGTGTACGAGCCAACAGGTTTCAGTGGATGAAACCCACTGAAAACTAAAACAAAGTGGACAGTGAGGGAACTTCTTGCAGTGAAAAACAAATGCTAATGTGCCGCCCTGTTGAAGATTGCTACCAAACAGTAGCTAGCTTAATGTGTGACTCAGCAGATGCACCGAACCAGTAGAATTTTAACTCTGCTAATGTCATTATTTACCAAGTGTGTGTTAAACTGGAACGGGAGGCGGAAACACAAAGCGAGGGAGGCGGCAGCAGCCTCTTGCCGAGACATTTATAGCAGAAAATAAACCACCAGTTGGTCACGGATGGAAAATGGAAAAACAATTCAACATCTCCTGCCGTCGCCCTGGCAGTGCATTGACTTTTTGAAGGGCAGGGGCGAAAAAAGAAAAAAAAAAAAGGCACCTAGACTGCGTTCTGGCCACTGAAGAGGACACTTTAGCTGAGCGTGTTTTTGAGGGCACTTCAGACATGTTTCTATGTTCTACATATATGTTACACAGCATTTTACAGGGCACTTTAACACGCGTTTCTGCCTCCAAAGAAGGCTCTTGAGCGTGTGTTTTTGCGTCCAAAGAGGGCACTTTACTGTGCATTTTCCAACAGTTGGGCCACGAGGAGGGGCGCCCCCCCCTTAGTGCACCGCACTGCGCCCAAAGAAACCATGACCAACACTTTTAAAAACAGAACTTCGCCAGGAGTGTAAAAATACTCCTAAAAAATCTTCTTTCAGTCAAGGTGGCCCAAACCCGCCAATAAAATTCTGCTCGGTCTCGGCGAGTTCCCACCACTGAGTCGTGTCAACTGTTTTTGTTGGAGCTCGCAATCACAACAGATGCAGAGCAGCTCCACTTGTGCAACGGTGGGAAGAACTCCAAGTAAACGTCAGCGGAGCGTCTGAAGACAGACAGTGATTTATCTGTGTATTGTTTTCATTCCCTCTAATCTACCTTGCATGTGCCACTCGCTTCCCTCCCTCAATGGCCTCTTTGTCTACCTCACCAAAGAGCCGTTGTTGTTTTGTTTTTTTTAATTTTTAACCTTTAATATTTAAGACTTTCTGTGTTCAAAAAAATGATAATAATCCCAAATGTTGTAGGAACACAAAAACCATAAGCTTAACAACACAGGTTTTCAAATCTCTGAATGGAATCCCACACTTCCAGACGGCACCCGCAGATCCGACAGTTCACCTAATCTGCCTCCATGTGCTTCCTCTCCCTCTTTCTCTCCCTCTCTCCCTCCATCTCTCTTTCTCTCTCTCTCTCTCTCTCTCCGTCATCCTCTCTCACTGGGCTGGTATTTCTTGGACATCTGTTCTTGGCAAGAGAGGCAGCAGCACTAGTACTGCACCCGCTCCCTGGAGGACGAGGAAGGATGTAGGCATGGAAGGAAAGACATAGGAAGGGGAGGACGGGGGGGGACGACGACAAGAGACTGGAAGGAGGGAGGGAGGGAGGGAGGGAGGGAGGGATGGAGAGAGGAAGGGAAGGAGGGAGGGGTGCACGAGAAGCAAACACAGAGAGACGGCCAATATGGAGGCAGCCAGGCAGGGTTGGAGTCTGTTGAGTTGTAAGTGGGGGAAAAGGGGGAACGCCGCGGGGGGCGGGGCTACGGGTCACATGGTGGCACCGTGCAGGCTGTCAGGGCCCCGGCGCTGAACACACACACACACACACACACACCACACACACACACTCAGATGATTGAAGTTTAGCGCACTTTCCTAAAGTAAACGTTTCTGGTGGAGGGTGGAGAGGAAATGAAGCCAGTGACACTGAAACCGAGAAGAGGGCGAAGGAACCCGAGGAGGAGGAGGAGGAGGAAGACAGGAGGAGGAGGAGGAGGAGGAGGAGGAAGACAGGAGGAGGAGGAGGAGGAGGAAGACCGGAGGAGGAGGAGGAGGGGGAGCGGCTGCCTAAAGCGGACGATTAAAAACAGTCAATAAAAATCTCCCACTCCATTAAAGGGCTAGTTGGTGTTTTTCTCCATGAAGGTGTATGAGCTTCTCACCATCAGTGAGCTTCATCAGCAGTGACTTTTCCTCCACTGCGTCCTGTGAGCCGAGTTCCAGCCCGGTTTCTGTGTTGCAGAAAGTAGTTCCGTCTAGTCGCTGGAGTCACAGAGTTTTGCTGCAAAAAACATGCGTCGTGAGACAGCTGATGAAGGTGTGCGCAGTGATACGAAGGGAGGGAAAATAGTGCCGGGTGATTGTGAGGTTGGACTTTTTTGCGACCAAGAATTTGTGACGCAAATGGATTTACTCTTTTGAATGCATGTTGTTTTTTGGAGAAAAATCGGTGTTATCCTTTAATTTCTCGTCAACTTCTGCGCTTTTACTTTTAATTTCATTCACACCTTTTTCTTCAGCAGCATCAAACTTTGGTCATAATCTCGGGCCGTGCCAGGAGCCGCCATGCATTCGGCGCCGTGTTTTGTTCTTAAACAATTACAGATGGAGTGCGGGTTGCGGGCGGCGGGCCGAGGAGGAGGAGGAGGAGGAGGAAGAGGAGGAGGAGGAGGAGGAGGCGGCCTGAGAGGTGTTGGGATTGTCCGAGGTGTAATTGACTGACAGGGAAATCAGCACGGAGCGAGTCGGATCCTGACAGGCTTCAGCTCCGAGATGATTAATTACCTCCACGGCTTCGGCTCGCCTGGCAACTTCCTCCGGTTGCCGCTGTGTTGCGAGCGGTCGAGGGGCCGGAGCTGATCCCGTCACTGATCCTTCCTTCTTTTTCCTTCTTCTCCCTCAAAAAAGCCCCCATTTAGTTATTTATTCCTTTCTTTTTTGTTGCTCCTCTCTGTCTTCCCTCTGTGTTTGTAGGCGAGGAGGTTTCATCTGGATTTGCTGAATGCATTAAGTTGCACAACAGCGACTTCCATGTGAAAAGACGTTGACACATATTGTGAAAGATAAATTCTTCCTCTCACGTTTCAAAGTCTTATGAGTCCATTTTGCAGAGTGGTTTTTCGGGATGTTGAAGCACAGTTGAAGCAGCTCACGTCTGCGACGATCGTTAGTGACGATTAGAAACGATTCTTTAACTCAATCATGTTTCCTTGCTGATTTATTCGATATATCTGCAGGTTGGACTTCAATGTGCTCAACTCAGACACCAAACACAATATTCTTCCTCTAAAATGGCTTCAGTTCAACATGAAGCTCTTCAGAAGATCCACCAGCAGAAGAAACGCTGTGCAGATGAAGGGAGCGTCCACCAATGGTGCAGCGTCTCTTCCTCTCCCACATCCTGGAGAAACGTGGGGATGTTTTGTCTCCTTCAGCGAGTTCACAGGCCGATAAAAACACCCCAAACTGGACGCAGGAGGATGTGAGTCAGCAGAGAAGATGGCGGAGCGCCGCCGCTGTCCTCGTCTCGATGCTCGGTTTGGAGTTTGGGCCGGCGGCAGCTCTCAGCAGCAGCAGCAGCTCTCTGATGGAGACGAGGAGGAGAGAGAAAGTCCTGCTCGCACACTCTCATATTTTTTGTCACTTTCTCGTGTTTCCTTCGCTCGTGTTCTCACATTAACCAGGGTTTCAACAACGAGGTCCCTCTTTTTCTATCTCCCTCCATCTCCCCCCACCCCTCTTTAATCACCCCTCGCTTTCGCCTCTCATACCCTCCCGCTATATAGATATATATAATTCTTTTTTCTTCTCCCCCAGAAGAATTTTAGGTTTGTAATTTATTATTTGCAAGAGAAACTGTTATCAGAGTCAGTTTGCTATCGTGGGCCACTTCATTAATCACAGAGCGCTCGCTCTTCATTTGTTCCAGATACGCCGAGGTTCACTGGGTTCCAGGCACTGATATAAATATGGAGGAAGACTCCCCTCCTCTGTTTATCACCACGCAGGAAAAATAAAAAAAGGAGTGTAAAGAGAATATTTCTTTGTTTTTACTTACATGTGGAAACTTTAGCACAGCAGCGGCTTTTACACTTTTAATGACGACGGAAAGCTTTACTATTTTTTTTTTTACAAAAGACACTTGTGTTAACAGGGGCGCCGGGCCACACTGGGTGGGTGGGTGTGGGTGGGTGTGTGTGGGTGTGTGTGTGGTGTGTTTAAGGGTGACCCCAACATATGGGACCGATCAGGATCCTTCAGGGTGTTAACAAAGAAGCAGAGCAAACAGAGCAGAGATTCCAGCGTCCAGATCTACATCCAACAGAGCGTCTTTGGGGTTTCAAGGGAAATAAAAAGATGGTGGTTGAGGGGCGGGGCTTCATTTTTAAAACCAACACGTCAACATACTTTGCTGATGATGAATTTGATATGATGACATTCTTTTTTCTCGTACTTTTCGTTTTGCTGAACGTCCGTGAAGGAACAGCGCAGATGAAAAGGGTATCTATGTGATCTAGTTCTATGTTTGTGTGTATCCACTGACCCACAAGGGATTATGGGAGAGCGAGTGAAAGGTGGCCTTGAACTGTAAAGGGATAATCCTATTTCGATGCCCCACAAAGAACCCAAAACCCAATTTACCCAATTTACCATTTCAACTGGAGGCGGCGGCTGCTGTGGGCTGGGAGGTGGAGCGGCTCCTCCATCGGCTCCTCCATCTCCTCGTCCATCTCCTCCTCCATCGCCTCGTCCATCTCCTCCTCCATCGCCTCCTCCATCGCCTCCTCCATCGGCTCCTCCATCGGCTCCTCCCGCCACCCAGCCGTCCCATCTTTGATTCTTTCACCTCATCATAATTTGTTTTGTTTTTTCGTTTATTTCCGTCTTTGTTTCCTCGCCACTTCTCTCTCGGTGTTTGCAGCCACGGCGGCGCGTATCTTAGCAACAGTCAGTCAAGTGAGAGATTCCGCACTTTTTGGGGGTGAATCCGTTTCATTTGTTTTGGTTTGATATCTGATGGCAGCGGAGGAGGAAATTGATAGAGTGGCAAAGTCCTGTGTGCACCTTGTCGCTGTATTGTGGCCACGATGTGATTGTATTTTCACCAGGTCATTCTGGGGCTCCGGACGAGAGTGTGAGCGTTTATTGTGACATTGATCAGTTAAAGGCTGTAAAGAAAACACAATGAGAAAGACTACATTGTCTGGTGACCTATAAGATTTGCGTGGAGAACAGCGAGGACTCTAGTTCACGAAGCGGACTGACAAAAAACCTGACATTATCAACCTGCTTCGCGGTAAATTGTAGTCTTCTTCATGAAATGTTATCTTTAAAAACCCACAAACAACATATGTGAAATCCATGGCACAATCCGAACGGGACCAGAAATAATTGTTATCTCCTCATTGACTCTCATTCCAAATCATTTGTTTTTGGGGACTCATGTACCGGAAAGGGAAAGGTGGAACTTCGCTGCTCTCCAAAGCTGCTGAAAGCGGATGGAGCAAACCGGAGCCGCGAGGCTGGAAGCTGGAACGGCCTTCAGGTCGCCAACAAAGTCAGGAAGCCGCCTCGGCTTCTCCCTAAAAATAGACTTTTGGAGGGATGAGAAAGTTGGACTCCCCTCGACTGGGAAGCAGCAGGCGCGTCCCTCCAGCGGCATGTTAGGGGGGGCGGGGCATCTGCATGACAGAGCCAATCAGGGTCCCACCTTTGACACCTGCCGAGGGGCCGCCGCGCCGCCGCAGGGGCTTCGTCAGCTCCACGCCGCCGAGGCGGGACCACGCTGGAAGAGGCGGCTCCCGACCATCAGATTAAATGTTACGTTTTGTTTGTGTTCCCCCCTCTGTGCGCACACACACACACACACACAGACACACACACACACCTTAAACTCCCAGACCTGCATTTGCTTGCTTTTCCGCTGCATCTCCGCGGATTAATATCTTATTTTTTCCCCGGCAGGTTCGCGTCCCCTCTGACCTATTTAAAGCTCCTTCATCATTAGCAGTAATTCTATTTATACACACACACACACACACACACACACACACACATCTCCAAAGTATCAGGCAGAATCCCTCTCCTCAAATCCCTTTATTCCGGGCTGATATCAGTGCTGAGTTTTGGTAATGACTGATTTCCTCCAGGGTTTTTGTGCTCATGTTGTTTTTTCTCCAGAAATGTGCTAATTTACTTTGCATCGACAGCGGCTTTGTGCGGAAGAGTGGCGTCTTATTTGATCAGAAAGGGAGGGAAAGCTGGGGAGGTCTGAGACGGAACGGCTCCCCTGGGCGGGTGAAGCCGGCCGGGGGGATATCGAGGGGGGGTTTTACACGCAACGTTATTATGAAATAAACAAAGAGAGGAGAGACGGAGCGTCATCAGATAACTTTAAAGAGGAAGCGCTTCCCGTAATGAAGCCCGACAGGTTCGTAAAGGCAGCAACTTGATGTTTCAGGGGCCGTAAATTGACTCAGCGTTTAACTCTAAGGATGCGGCTCTAATGTGTGTGTGTGTGTGTGGGGGGGGGGGGGGGGAGTTATTGTGAGACTGTACTGGAAATAAAACTTTAATTCCCCCGACTGAGCCAATCTCCATGCTCGGCTGTGCACTTGTTAAAGGAGAGACGGCGGCAAGGGAGAGTGTGTGTGTGTGTGTGTGTGTGTGTGTGTGTGTGTGTGTTCGCATTCCCCCGGCGCTCGCCGCTGCGATTATGTGGTGTTAAAAAGAAGGAGGAAAAAAAATCTCAGTTACTCTCAGTTTGCAAAGGTAATGAGAATCTAATGAGGCTTGACTTTTTTTTCCTCCCCCCCCTTTAACTCCCATAAGAGCCCCTCCACTCCCCCCGAAAAACGTTTCCACCCCTGGCTCGGGTGATGGATGGGAGGTTGGGGGCACGGGGAGAGGATTGGGGGGGGAGACGGGCAGCAGCCAGGTTGACAGAAGTGTGGATAAACCCGTTTCACAGCTGGGAGGCGGCGGGGGGGCGGAGCCACAGTGGCAGCGCCGGGATCTGCTGGTTGCTCGGCGGCGAGGGAAGGAAGCGGGTGGAAAGGGCAGAACTAAACAGTTATACCGACACAGTCACAATATTTGGACGCCGATGTGGAGCCTGCTGTGAAAATTCCTGCTTTTTCCTGTTTGGCGGGCCGGTGGGCTGGCGGAGCCCCCCCCCCATCAGCTGTCACTCAGGCTGATGTCGCTATCAGGAAGTGACATCTGGCCTCGGGGCTGAGATATGCAGCCGTCACAGGGCGAGGAGGGGATGCTGTTTGTTCTGTTCTCCTGCTGCAGTGGACAACACACAGCTGCAGGTTGACTGGGAATCAAAGCGTGTAAACACACACACACACACACACACACACACACACACACACACACACACACACACACCTGCAGCAACATGCAGCTTTGCAGAAGGTGAAAGTCAAACTGTTTTCAGACCTTTTAACTTGCAAACATGGACTCAGATGCTTTAAACACACTTTAAACCTTCTAATCTGAATCCTCCCTGTTTTTTAAAGTTCACAACTGAATAGAATAGAATAGAATCCCCTTTATTGTCATTCTATAATTGTACAAGATTGGAGAGCTTCTCTATTTCCAGTGCAAACAGTTAAAAAAATAAGTATCGAAGTCCCGGCCAAGGCAGCAGCAAACACTGTCACAAAGTTAACTGTTAAAAGACAAACAAAAACAACTAAAAAGATCAAAATTATAAGTAAATTAGGAGAAAGGAGTGCTTGTTGTGGCACTGAAGAACTTTCAATGTAAAAGCGCTCAATGAGATGAATCAGTTAGTTGCCGATCTTTCTGCAACACATTCCAATCTGAAAAAAGGATGAATACCAAGAATATGAATAAAAGAAGAAAAAGGAGTCGTGTTGTTCGTAGATTGGGGGTATTTAAGTGACTCAGAGGTGGAAAAATGAACATTTAATGGCGCTGTGGTTGCAGACCGGGCGGTCACTGACAACATGATGCTGTATTTCCATCAAAGTGCAGCATGTGTCACAATCCTTCATCGTTATTTTAGTGCAAAAGCAAATAATTAAGATGTTTTGCTTCCTCTGGAGTTCCCACACTGCCGGGGGCTCGTGTTGTTTTGCAGGAATCTGCTGAAACCACTGACACGATCACTTTCCTCGCCAGAAACAGTCTCCGAATATTAGCGGCAGCTCCGACACTGAAGGTCTGAACAAGATTCCTTCCCTCTTCTCAGCAGCATCACTAAGACTTTTAAACATTCCTCAATGTTTTGAAGTCTGCAGGAACTCTCTGAAGCCTCCATTGGAGAACCTCAGAAGTTTGCAAACTTGGTTAAGGAATGAATGAAAGCCTTAAACACGGCGGTTTGAAGTCTCTAAACCTAATGAGGATGCAGAGCTCACAAACAGTTTGAGGGCATTTTGTTCTGACTGCTTTTTGTTGTTGTGTTTTTGAGGAACGCCGTCACGTCACATGCAGTGCGAGCGTCGTCCCTCACTGTTGAGTGCGAGTTTTTCCGCATTTCCTGCTAACTGGCAAAACCCCCTGAGAGCGGGTAATGAGTTGGGTCAGACTGCAGCACCTGCTCAGCGACTCACGCTTCATTATTGTGCATCAATTGACATATTTCCCTTCTTTCCTGACAAATACCTGAAACGCTTCCGTGGCATTTCTCCCCCACTTGTTGTTTGCTTTGTTTGAAAAGCAGTTTGATTCCCACGTTTAATGAAAGCGGGCCATGTGTGTGTCATTAAGATAATAATAGAGCCGTGCAGTGTGTGTGTGTGTGTGTGTGTGTGCTCGCGCTCTTTGAACAAGCATGAGGCAGCAGATTTGCAAACTTCATTCTGACCACAAACACCAAAAGTGAAGGAAAATGGACCGAAATTAAAATGGCAACACACAGATTAAAACGTCACATGCTTTCATTACACGATTTAAAGAAGAGAGAAAAGAATAATTTTCATATCATCACACACTTTTGATGGATTGTTGTTGCACAAACCCACTAAGTGACGTCTGCATTTCCTGCCCTGACTTTGAAAAGAAGCTAGAATGAAGAAGCAGCACTTAGCATTCTCACAGCTCACAGCTGAGAGCTCAGAGCTCAGAGCGCTGGCTGGCAGTGAGCTCAGCACCAGCATGAGTGCTGCTAGCTAACACTTGCTGCCTGCTAATGCTGATTTAATCAATTAGCAGATTAACGTCCTGTTTTCCAGGACACGTCCTAGGGTTTTTTTTAGAAAGTGATGAAAATGTCCTGTGTTGTATTTTTTCTTTTAGCTAATGAAGCTAATATTGAATTTTTAGGTATTTATTTGTCAGGTAAGACTTTCAGAGAGCTTTTATTTTCTTACACGCCAATGTTTCTAATACAGAAGAGACATTATTTACATTTATCATTATTTCATTCCAGAGATTTTAAAGTTATTTACAATAGAGGATTTCCGCACACTTTAATCTGAGCCAAAATTCTAACTTATTTCATAATAACATTGAAACTTGTCCAAGAGATATATTTTTTAATAATAATAATAATAATAATAATAATAATGATAATAATAATAATAATAATTATTATAAACTTTATATATGTACCGCTTTTCATGGTACTCAAAGACGATTAACAAATGATTTAAGAACAAGAAATGCAATAATTTGAAACAAAGCACAATAATAAAGTAGAAGAGTACAACACAGTTTTAAAAAGGTGGGTTTTGAGCATCAGCAGGTTGGTGCAGTCACAGATGGTTTGGCAGAGAGTTCCAGAGGGAGGAGGCGGCATCATCAAACATGTTGAGTGACCTCTGAGAAATCTATCTGAGTGCGTGTCTTTGCTTATAGACAGAATTTTTAACAGAACTATTTTCTATCCACACAGAAGAGGCAGACTTTCAATGGACTGAAGTGAGAAGACACTTCCAGTACCATCATACTACGGTATCAGACACTCCTCATTGCCGGGCCGGCTGGGCTGGTTTTTGCTCATTAAATACGCTCACCCTGAGCTAACAGTTGGTGTGTGCTAATGCTAATTTAGTGAAATAACAAATAAACTTGGCTCCTGTGTTCCACATTTCAAAGTGGCAACAACTAATGCAATGACAGAACCATGTTGGAACTGGTCCGACATGGACTGCGTTAGCCGCGCTGCACATCCATGGACGAGAGAGTATCTTTGTCAGAGCACAGATTGTTATTTTCAAACCTCCTTATGAGAGATGAAAAGACTTTTGCTGGAGCACAAATGGCTCCTCTGTGCGTCTCAGCTGATAGTCCGGCTCCATCAAAGAGGCAGTCGGCCTCTAAACGCAGGAGAAAGGCTCCAGCAGCAGCAGCAGCACGTGAAGGTGCTTGTGTATCACCAACCTCTCTGCTCCCATTTAAGGCCGGTTGATAACGTCCCGCTCCGACTTTATCTGGGAAATTAGCTTGATTGAAAAGATCCGAGAGCGACTTTTCCTGTCGTTGACCTTGTGTTGCAGCGGCCGGCCGCCATGACTCCTCATCCCTTATTTCCCCTCGCCACCTGCTCCTCTCCTCTCGCTTTGACTTTTAAAGTCACAGGTTCACTCACGCTTCCACGCCGCCTTAATGAGGCCTACGGCGCCCGGCCGCTCAGAGGACTGTTAATGAGCGCGCGGCATCTGAGCGGGGGGTCGGGCGGCAGCAACCACGGGCAGGGGGGCCGGGGAGGAATCACAATCACAATCAAGACTTTATTGCCAAGTATGGTGTACACACGAGGAGTTTGCTGGGGTGTTCGTTGCATAATAACAATAACAATACATTACATTATAGTACATTACGCTACATTACATTAAACTACACTAAATTACATTACAATAAATTACAATACAATAAAATAGCAATAGGTGTACATACAAGGAGTTTGTCTGTGTTTGTTGCATGAAAAATACAATACAATACATTTCCACTATACTAGACTACATTAAATTACAATACAACACAAGACAATAAAAATAGTAATAGTTGTACACACACAGAGTCTGCCTTGGTGTTTGTTTTCGTAAAAAAAATACAATACATGATATTACACTACACTACAATAAAATAGTAAACATACACATACTCAAATATACAAACATATACAATGTATATACATCAATAATAAGCTTGGAAGAAGCTGTAGCTCCTGCAGCAGGTAAGCGTGGACGCCGCCTCACATCCTGGCTGTAATCTGAGTAAAGGAGTTTTTTTTCTTTTCTTCCCCCCGGAAAACGGTTTGAGTCGCACACGTGTGGAAAAGACCTTGGGCCTTTCAAGAGCCATTTGCCGGCGTCCTCGTCGAGAATTGATTGTCTTTGTTGTGGTAATCTGAAATTAATTTGCACTTGAACCCATCTTTCTTCTGGGCTCAATTTTAAAGCGCTGTTATAATTACGTGCCCCCCACATGAAAACCAAGAACTAAGACACTGATATGATGAGCCGGAATATTTTAATTCCCCAGGTACTTAAGAGCCCCTCTCTCTTTTTTTCATCCTCTCTCCCTCCGCCCGCCCGCCCGTCCCTCCCTCCCTCCGTCCTCACTCACAACTTATCTCGCAAGGTAATAAAACAAAATGTTCCCATGCGTGGGGGCTTAAGCAAAAGGTATTTGCCTGAGGGGGAACAGTAATAAGCGCCGTCCTGCTACACGTTTACTCGTGTACTTTCCCTCAGTAGGTCACCGCGCACTCGCCAATGATGCTCAACTTTGCTTAATGCGAGCTGATGCTCGGCTGAGTGCTGTCAATGGAAAAGCTGCTCTGTGATGATGAGCAGGCGCGCACACACACCACCTGCACACTACCTCACACACACACACACACACACACACACACACACACACACACACACACACACACACTCATAGGCCACGTTTCCAGTCAGTCCATATTGGGGTTAAGGTGGTTAGTGAAACATTGTGAATAAGGCGTTTCCATGGTGATCAAACAGGGTTGTTCCTGTCTCTATGGTGATTGTAATCAATGGTGATATGGCGATCAAAGCAGCCACGCACGGAGAAGGTCTGCTACAAACCCTGCTTGGCGTAACTTCCCGCTCCCCTTTTTGTGGATCTTCTATCCCGCTACTTTCTAGCGTCTCCAAAGTCCAGGATGTTTGTGTCTTTCATCACACTGATGAAGTGATTGGTTTCCTCCTCACTCCAAAAGTGTGGCGTGGTGTTGCTCTCGCCTTTGGCCATGTTTACAAGGAGTTCCTGGACTCCAAAGACCAAGATTCCTTGCTGATAGAACATGCGCAGAACACTGATTCATCTTCCTTCTGATGTGGAGATCCTGATAGGAGGAGACATCATCACATGTTCACCTCAGAGAAGGAGGAATATTCAGGCTCATTACGCTTATTTAAATGGGTTATTTGTGTTTACTTGGCCGCGCAACTGGGTTATTGCTAATATTCCGCTCAGAAAGTCTTATTGGATGCATGGAAACGCGGCCAGTGACACCTTTGGTGATCATGTGATGCTC
>CAESWR010000765.1:301179-326986 GCA_903171835.1 Mullus surmuletus
ACACGGGAAAAGGGGGGGAAAAAAAGCCATAATGGAGTTTGGAGGTCTTTTGTGGAGCCGATATTGTCTCTTAGTTTGATGTTTGCCTTCAGGATAAAAAGAGCTCCTCTGCAGTAACAATATACACCAAAATAAAGTATCGAGCTTGAAAGAAAAAGGGACAACAGCAATAAGGGAACAATGGTGCACAATGGCAGGTATTTAACTGCCCGGGGAGAAGAGGGATGGGTTTACGCTCACGTCTCCCAGAATAACGCCTCCTCTCCACTCAGGTCACAGCAACGCTTCCTGGCCTTTCAGAAGCCGCCCGGCTCCATTATTTTTGGAGGGGGATCGCGGCCGAGATTCATGGACGGCGGTTTAACCCCCCCAATTAGTCAAAGTCCCTCTGAGGCAGCCTCTATCTCATGTTGATACATGAGGCGGCGCTGACAAACCCGGCCCCGGGGTCAGGTGATCCAACTCCAAATTGAGTTCAAAGCACTCTTGTTAAACTTGGAACACAACACCGCGGCACCGAGGGCGGGGCTTCACACCCCGAGCGGGCCGCAACGGCCGGGCGCCCCGACCTCGCACCGCACCTGGAGGACCGGCCGAGGAGGACACGTGAGGGGGGGGGGTCATCGCCGCCCGCCGGGGTGACACCCGTGAGTGTGCCACAATGAGCCGACATGAGGACTAAATCCCACCGTCACCTCGGCAACAAACGGAGCATTTAGATCCTGTAGCGACGCGAACTTCCCCAGACTTCATGAGGCGCCGATGTGTGAATATTTGCACACATAGATTTACTGTAGTATTACATCTTCACCTCGATCAAAGTTTACCGCTGCTTTTATTTACGTTAAAACACTTGTTAATAATCCTGAATTATTCTCAAAGCTTCAAGAGTCTGTTGATTTTTAAATGCGAAGACGCAAATTTTAAATTTCAATCTATGGATATTTTCAATATATACACGGCTTTGTGAACCGCCAAAATATAAATATATACAAAATACAGACCAACATGGACATGCGAGTATACACCTACACAGACACTGTAAATGTATACATATATGTACATATACTGTGCACAGACAATAAATATATACATATACACAAATTCATATGCACATATATGCAAATACATGTACACACACAGGCCTAAATACAGACATGCATATACCGACCTTTACTTATAAACATAAATATACACACTGACATTTACAAATAAATATGCACGAGAAAATACACGTTTACATACATAAATATGTTCAGAAATATAGTATAAAACTAAAAGAAATGGACAAATGTGGGTGGAGTCATACATGTATATATAAACAAACACAGACATGCATATTGTGTATAAATATGCATGTACTGACATACATACAAACATATTTGTTGCATCAGGTATTTGAATATTCTGCGGCTGCTGTGAGGACGAAGCCGGCTGAGCTCATTTATTGTTCTCGTCTCCCAAACAGAGATTTAACAATTCCTCACTTCAAGCGGCGTCGTCCAATCCCATTTCCTTTTTTTCCTTTTTTCCCCTCTTTGCAATTTTCTAATAGAATTGTCAGGAAACAGATTTTTTTTCTCTGCCACCATTCAAAAGTGGTTTCTAGTTATCTGTATCTCAAAAGCTCCCTACTCATCAGCGGGTAAATTTAGGCGCTTCCAAGATGATAGGTGAGTGAATAAGAAACATGGCCTGCAGCAAATAAAGAAAGTGGTGGAAAGAGACAAAAAAAATTAGATATATATGTTAAAGGAAAATACATATATATTTGTGTATATATATATATATGGAAGGCGGCGCAGCGAGGAATGCGAGGAAGGAAGATAAATAAGACAGATACTTTGTTTCATTGTCAGTGGCACTCCGGGTTATTTGAAGCACTTATTTATGCACTGTAAGCAGAACAATAGCGGCGAGCAGAAATGATTAAATACAGACTCTTCAAGCAATAGACATCTCATTGTGGTGGGCCGCGGCCCCGGCCCGCCACTGGGCCGCCCTGATAAAAGCACTATGAGCTGATAGCTGATACAATTTGCCAGCCGATTTGAATGGGGAGAGGCCGGGGATGGGGGAGGGGGGGGGGGGGGGGGGGGGGGGGGGGCTGGGCTGGTCTGTCACTGACAGCCTGTATAAGCTATAATAAAATCATTAGAATGTAAATGCTTTATTGCAAAATAAGAGCCTCAAGCTAGGGTGACATTATCTGCCGCCACCCGAATGAAAGCGCCGATTAGCATTCGCTGATTCAATGATAGAGGCAACTTATCTTTATTAAAATTTTTCAAATCGAGTCTTCATTTTTCATGATTGAGTTTTAAGCAAATGTAATATCCAGTTCGGTTTGTGTATGGAATGGGCAGCGGAGGCGGAAGGGAGGGGGGGGAGAGGGAGGAGGGGGGCGGGGGGGAGGGGGGGTGCCCCAGAAATAATTAGTGTACACATTTCTTCCCTACATGTGTTTCATAACCAACAAATTGGATTTCATATTTGACGTGTCACTATCTAATACATTTGCATGAAAATACGGCGCCCAGTTTACAGAATAATTACTGAAAGTGTACACCTCTTTAACATGTGTCTCATAAGAATGAAATTTGATTTGTTTGAATGTGACTATCGCTGTGTTGCCAAATAATTGTTGCCGAATATGAGGCGGCGGCGGCGGCGGCGGCGGCCACGGTGGTGGCGGCGGCGGCAGCTCAGACGTTGGCATTCGTGACACGCGCTGGTGTTCCGCTGAGTCTTTAAGCGGGTCGTTGCTTCGTAGGCAGACGGTGGATTCTTATGCAAATGGGCGGCGAGCGAGGAGGATATAATACGCTGTAGATCAAATGTCAGACCGGCAGTGAGAGTGTGTGTGATATCAAAATGGCTGACTTACATATTGTTCTCTAATATAGGTTTTCCTAATTTGATGTTGAATCTGTTAGATGTGAACGATCCGGAGAGCAGCCGAGGCGGCAGCGGCGGCGGCTGAGCCAGACACACTCGACGTCCTGCAGTGTGTGTGAGCGAACACCGAAGGCCAGAGGTGTTTTTATCCTTTGAATTTCCAGGACTTTTCTGTGTCAACATCACACAACGGTTTTTTTCATCCGTATTTCACTCATTCAGAAGTGACCGGAGAAGCAAAACTCAATAGTAGAAATATGTGATATTTAATATAATAACTCACAACGTATAAGAAGTTATAATAACCACAAGGTCCCCCAATTGGGGGACGTTGGCTCTTCAGATCTTCAAGATAGCCTTTATTAATCTTATTTGGTGCAATTACAATGGCCAGTACGACACACATCATCAATAGCCTAATATTATATTCGATTAACTTAGTTTTTTTCAGTCTGCTTTTCAAAAATGTTTTGTTTTTTTTAAATCCATTTTTGTATTATTGTATTGTACAGTTTGCCTCTAGAACTTTAACTTCCCTGAGGGCACCTGTCCAAAGGGACTGATAAAGTTCTATCTATCTGCTTTACTTTTTAATTCAAATTTCTATTTGTAATATAGAGTCAAAACAATGAATTATGTTTTTATTCCTATTTGATGTACAACAAATACCTCGGATACGCTAGTAGTGTAAATGCAGTCTTTTACTAACATATTATGTAACATTAGGATGCATTTTAAGTTCATGCTGCTGTGCTTTAAATGGTTGAGAGGAAACGACTCACGCACTCCGACCTCATCACACATCAGTCACCGAGAAAGAAGCACCTTCATTTTTGGCGAATGTCTTTGGCTGCAGATAGTCGAGCGAGTGTGTGAGTCAGAGCCCGAGCAGCGTTTACTTTGTGTCGGCGGGCGGCGAGCGCTCAGACTCGCTGGTCGTCGTGGCGCTCGGAGCTCGTCAGCGTCCCGAGGAAGTGGGAACGTCGCGACAGCCGCCACAACAGAGCGCTGACAAGACAACGTGTTACTTTCAATCGCAGTCATTGTCAAGGTTCTGGCAGCGCCGCCGCCGAGCTCGCCGGCCGCATTGTTAGGAGGCGAGAGGAGGCCGGCACAATGCGGTCGTTACGGCGACACCCGCTGGGATTCGCCTGCGATTCCGTGCCCCCCCCCCCCTCTCTTATTCCTCTTTTACAGCAATCAGCAGGTCATACATCTTATGGAGTAAATTCAAAAATCCCAGACCTCGTCCCCATTCAGCCGAGACAAAAGGAGGGGGGACACAAATTGGTCCGAAAACAGTGTAAGAAGAAAAGCTTACATTAGGCTCGGGGGGCCTCGGGGGAGCAGGGGAGGGGGCCGGGGGGGCCGGGTAGTCGTACGCGGGAACCGGCAGATAAATCACTGCCTTCATGCAGATTTACTGTGTTGGAGTCAAAAGATAAATATGTAAAAAGTGATAGAACCAAGAGCCGCACATCGACGCCGGCTCAGTCGTCTAACTTTGCCATAATTATCCATTTTAGATACTACTATCTATACTATCTATATCTATACTACCGTACTACTAGGGGAAAATATTAACTTAGAGTCTTTGCGTGACAAAGCAGCCGCTCAATGATTCATGGGCCGGGCCGCAGCGCTGGATGGCACTCTAAACCCCCCCCCCCCAGCCCCCCCCACCTTCTCCTGCATTGTGTTACTGAAATATGACGGCTCCATTTTTATCCTGTCACAATGACAACTGATGGGCTTATTTTCCTGTGGCCCCGGGGGATGATGAAATAGTAAGCAAACATTCTTTCTCAGGAGGAGAAGGGTGCTCCATCATCGCGCCTCGGCCCGCCGCCACCACCACCGCCACCGCCGCCGCCGTGTGTGTTGTGTGGCAATAACAGGAGGGTTATGGGACACAATACACACTTGGCCTCCTCCTCTCGGTGCTCTGGCTCTGTCACTCCACTCAGCGGGAGTCGCTCCACAATTTCCCGTTTGAGACGTTTGATCGGCGGGACGAGCGCGAGCAGGTTGGCCTCGTTCGTCCACCTTTACCTACTTTATTTATTTGCACATAGAGGGTGGGTTGGAAACCTCCAAGGCTCATAGAATGACCTCACAATATTTTCTGTCAAGGATCAATATTGAAGATACCTGATGTGAGGTAGGGAAAATAAAAAACTAAAGAACAATATATTAGGTAACACTTTATATTAAGGTACCATAATAAGCATGAATTAATGCTTAATGAGCATCAATTAACAATTAATAAGCACTCATAAGGCATTATAAGATGCTAATAAACAAAAGGATTATGTGAAGTGTTAAAGCATAATAATCATACAATGAATTTTGCTTATAAGAACATTTGACTTAAACTTTGAACTAAAAAAAGCCTTGTTAATGTTTATAAGCATTTTATAATTCCTTGTGCTTATCAATAGTTAATTGATGCATATTGAGCATTAATTAAAGCTTATTATGGTACCTCAACATAAAGTGTTACCTAATAATATGAATACTGGTAATAAAAACAGTGAAATCAATAATAGTTGGAGAAAAATGAATGGAGAAAAAAATATATCAGTGGACGGCACCTGGAGCGGAGGTGGAGGGGGCGGGGCTTAAGGCCATCAGATGGGTTTTCCCCCTGACAAACCACTTTTGAAAGCGTGTGAAGCGTCGACGGCGCCTCACCAACACCAGCGTCACAGCTGCTCTCGCCTCCAATTCTGATATTTGAAGGCATTTTTTACAATTATAAATCCTCTAATCCTGATGGCTCGTCTCCGCGCCGCCCGCTGGAACACCCGCCGCGGCTCGGCTGGCGGCGGCGCAGCCAGCGGGGGCTTTTTGTCTCCTCGCCGTAAAGAGAAATGACAGTGTAATGTGATTTACAGCCGATCGGCTCCGGCTCAATTAAATTAAGTCCCCCCCAATAATCCGTGATGAATGCACACCTACGCCGCGCACTCATTAGGAGTCAGAAAAACAAAACGCGGGGGCTCGTGGTGTCACGGCGCCGTGGAGGGAACACGCCCTCTGATAGATGTGCTGATTCATTCAGTCGTTTGTGTCGCAGCGTGCCGCGCCGCCAACGTCTGCCGGCGACGGGCGAAGCCGCTCAAAACATCACAAATCTAGGAGGGGGAAGCCGATGCGCCGCCCGCCGCCATCAGTGATGTCACCGGGTTTAGCAATCACTCCCTTATTAAGATGCTTTGCAGCTGTAAAAAGTAACGGCAGTAAGAGTTGTTGGGCTGACTCGGAGAACAAGGGCAGCCGGCGGACGCTCAGCCGGCTGTGATTGACAGCGTCATATTTGTAAGAGGGTTATGAACCACAAAACAAGGGTTAAAGGGAAATTGACCCAGCAGTTGACGGGTGACTGATACATTGAGCTGGAGGTCTTTAATCTTGCCGCTGAGCTTACATGAAGCTTATATAACAAATTACGAACCCTGCGGGGTAATATATCACCTGATGGATCTCCTCCTCCTTCTCCTCCTCTCCCAGATTGAGGAGGAGGAGGAGGAGGAGGAATATAGGTTACAGGTAGCGCGAATATAATCAAGACAGATTATCGTCACGCCAGAGTGAGACCTGAAACCGCGTTGATCTTGTTTCAGCTGGATTGTTGCCCTTTTTAATGGACATTTTCCAACATTTGGACAATAAATGCACTTCATCAATGAGTTAATACGCGAATAAAAAGATACCAAAGAAATTGTGTCTTATTAGCTCAATTGTTTTTCAATGCTGTAAATTCAAACCTCATAGAAATCTCACACAAACGCCCCCCAAAAATGTACACCAATTGGCATTATTAAAGGTGCGAAATGATTGACTGAAATAACGTCTGTGAACTTTCTTTGAGGGGTTTTGGCACATCTTTGGGGGGCGTTACCCACACGTTTAGCAGTGTTGCTCATTCCATGAATGCACAATCCTGACAAGTTGTACCTTGATGTAAAGGGGACTAATCAGGCTTTCCAATGGTATAAAATACAGCACCATTTATTAGCATTAAAGGGGAGAAATGGTTGACTGAACTAAAGTTTCCCAATTTTTTTTGAGGAGTTGACTCTGTCTGGACGCTCTCAGGGGTCTCAGCAGTCTGTCCCGCCCACCAGCCCCCTAATGCCGTCACTTCCCCTCTGAGTCGCTGGCATCAGCCGGCGTGATCGACTCTCCTGATAAGCGGGACCTGGCCGGCCTGACAGCGCGTCCAGGCTGCACCTGGAGGACGATATCATGCACGACTTGTTGCGATAAGCCGGCGAGTAGAACAACAGTGTCCAGGTGCAGCTGATTGGCGAGGCGTGAGCCCCCGTCTCGGTATGCAGAGGGAGGCTGATCACCGCGATAGCTCGGCAGTGGGGATTCCACTTCAGCGCTCCGGCTTTAGATGTACTCTGCTGTTCTGATCTCCTCAGACTAGTGTCGAGGTCAGAGGTTGCGGCTTTGGGGAAACACTGTCAAGTTGTGATCACTGTTAATGCCGTTTCCTCAAATATCACAAATGTCGGCGCTCTCATTACGGGGCAAGAAGGGTGAAAAAAAGCTGGGAAAAAAAGCAGGTTCGCGCCGTGTGCAAAGTTGAACTCCACTCATGAGCTGCCAGCATCCGTGTTCCCAGATATCACTAGACCGGAGTGCTGCTCCCGGATCGGAACCTCTCAGACAGTAATTGGTGGTCCAGGTTTAGGGGGCGTGGCCTCAGGACTCGCACCGTCGAATGAAGCTCATCAGGAGAAAAAGATTCTGTAACCTGCTGCCGCTCAGGAATCCATGAGGAGCCGGCCAGTCAGCTGCAGCTCAGTGAGGATCAAATTAAAGGGCCGGCGCGGAGGAGTCGTGTCCATGTGGAGTGAGCGTGTTTTTTATATCTTTGGTGTGTAAAAGGTGTAAAATGCAACGTCTGACTCCCAGAAGGAGGAAATGTTCGTCAGTGGAAATCATCGCCATCACCTCTGGAACTCATTATTCTGTTTCCATGGTGAAAGACGAGAGGTCAGCAGGTCACGCCAAACACACCATTCAGCCAAACATACACAGGAGGAAGTTTGGGGATTTTCACAATAAGGGGATTACTTCCTTTATGTACACATTCTCCACTTTCCTGGTGTTTTATTGTGAACGTTGGATTGTTTTGATCATATTTTCTACATTTCTTGAATAAAGTCCAACAATGAGATTGCGCTTTTTTTGTTACCAGCTTTCAAAAAATAAATGCAACTTTGCTTTGAAACCGCTAAATCTCCAGACATGAATAGACGAGTGGAAGGTTTGATAAGAAGAAGAATCCCTCCCAACTCCGACCCTCCCGCTCTCACACACACTCTTACCCAGGCTTCTTCTTCTACTTTTAGGAGTCCTAAACACAGCACAGGAAGGCCGTTATTAGAATGTTTCAAAAATAAAATGTGAAGTTTTTCGTGGCTCTGCAGACAAAGCAAAGAGCTTGCGCGTGCTGAAACTGGAGCCGCCTCCCACCCAGGCGCTCAGATGCCCGGGACCATCTCTCTTACCCCCGTCTCTCAACAGCTTTTCAGAGGTCTAAGTATAAAATAGCGCGGCGCACTAACAGTATCTGTCCGTTGCAGGATACACACAGAGGGAGCGCGCGGAGGCTCAGCTACGAACGCGCATCAATCTGTCACTCGCTTCCCTCTGAGCGATAAGAGAAATTCCAACAGAGAGAGATAACGCTGGACATTCAACTTAATTCCAAAGGAAGAACTTTTCATCAGCGGGTCACATATTAGCTTTCAGAAAAACGGGCTGCTGCGAGTTTCTCTCATCCCCTCCCACCCCCCACCGCACCCCCACCCCCGGCTTTTTGCAGTCAAAATAACGCGGTGAACCCGAGCGCCGGCGCTCCCCAGGCAGCCTAGGTTCCTGCGAGCGGCTCATCGAACACTGCTTCCTCGTCTCCTCATTCTCCGGTGGCGTGCTCGCTCTCTTGAAGCGAGCGTGTCCGATAAGGCGGCGGCCGAACCCGCGCCTCTATCGGCTGCGTGTCGGGCCAAAACATTTACAAAGTGTGGACGAGGGTTGCAAAGGGGCGGAACATTCCCGGTACATTTCTGGAAACTTTGTATGGGAAGTTAAGCTGGGGAATTTGGGAAATATAATCACAATCGGAATCCGTTTTATTGTGTGAACACATGCAAAGAATTTGACTTTTCTTGCTCCAGTGTTAAGTTTAAACATAAATATGAACATACATAGAGCTGATATAAACAAACAACTAGAAACACACCACAAAAACGAGCAGAACAATAAAAGAAAATTCTACAAACAAAGGGGTAGAAGTGAACAGAAGTCTGGTCTATCAAATATATGTTTATGTGTATATTATTTACAGTGAGGATTCTTACCTTCAATATTTACAGGTAAAATAATCTAACAAAAAAGCTTATAAAAACACTACCACAATGGCATGAATAAAGCTAGTTAGCCTAGCACCATATTTAGCTTGTCCCTTAAATGGTCAATGACATTTTGCTATCCAGCTTCGGTTTAGCACCTAATTTTCCTTTAATATTTGAGCATATCTAGCATAGATCAAATATATGTGTAGCTCCAATGGTTTTGTGCTTTGGTCTCAAAAGTGTGGCAATATATATTCCCCAACTGTATTTACCTTCAATTTAGTAAATTTCCGGTTGATTCCCGTTAATTCCCATGGAAAGTTCCCAACTCTGAAAATGACCGTGCTCCGAGGTCGGCCCTCTGCTCCTTCGGGCAGCTTTCTGCTCGGATTTCCTGCAGGATCTGCTGGAGGACCTGAAATAGCACTAAAACTTGTTTGGATTGTCGTTTCTGCAGCCGGGATTGTTTCGGGCGAGCTAATCCGTGTCATTTCTGCGAGCCGAGGCGTGGTTGAAGGGAGGGGAAAAAGCGGCTCACAGGAGAGGGATATTGGATGTCTAATTTGGTGCATACATGGCTCTGGTTAAAGTTCAAAATGTCAGCTGAGTGGAGTTCATGAGGCGCAGCTGGCAGCAAATTAACTGCTAATCGCTCACAAATCCTCCGCCTCGCATGTGATCCGAAAAACATCAGAGTCCCGCCGCTGCCGAGCGCCGTAATTTATGTTCTTATTGTTCAGTTTTCTGCTGAATCCTTGAAGGAAGCAGCTCACTTATGTAACTGTGGGTTCCTCACTGTGAGGTTTGATGTGTTATTTAGAGAAATGTGCAATTTGTCACCGAAATGGTCACTTGGGTTCACACGAGGATGCTGAACACAGATACAACACTCACGCTGACTGTTAATCTTTTTGTTTATTACTGTTGTCCTCAAATTGCCAAACAAAAGTCATCAGAGCAAAGACAGACTCTTACTAACAGGCATAATATCAATTGTTTTTGGTTAGATAAGCATTTTGTCCGCTAACAGCTCACGCTAACATGTTTTCTCAGACAGAGTATTTTGTTTTATATTTTGGTGGGTAACTAATGGTTTTGTAACTTTTGAAACTTTAGCCAAGTGTCTCCTGGATGATGGGACGATGCAGACACTCAGACCCATTGACAGCAATAATCTCCAATCATTTCAACTCAGCTGTGCTTGGATCTTCACTGAGTCTAAAATTGGGCAAACATTCATGGAAATTTGGTGAACTGCCCATCAGAAAGGTTCCTTATCCCACAGACTGTGCTCGGCAAACGGAATTGACTGTTTTATTCTGTGTTTATACCAATTTAAATCACCGGGTGGCTTTGTTTTGAGAGGAGGCATCTGCAGAGAGTTCCTTATTCATTTCATTTGTGGCAGATTTTATTGAAGGCGGAATATTAGATCGTGATCTGGGGCCTCCGAGTGTCGGACCACTGCTGCTGCATGATGTGCCGGACACGCAGGTGAAGAAGGAAGCAAGCACACACGCTGTGAAACCACATCACCTCAACCTGCAGTAGATGTTTATAAAAACAGCAAGAGAAGAGAAGATCAGGCGTCGGCCGCCGGACCGTCCTGGAGATGCATTTTCCCCCCAAATCTCCGTGGAGAAGAAGAAACCTGACATTGTCATGTGGAAGACGAGGCGTTCCACACAGAGACAATTGATTATCTTCAGAGTGCAGCAGCAGCAGCAGCAGCAGCAGCCTGACTCAGCTGGGCGCGGGCTAAGTGCTAGTCTGGCTTTTTTTTTTTCTGAAGAAGGATCATATGGATCAATACGACATGGCACATTTAGGAGACCCCAACACCGCACCCTGGGACCAGCAGAGCCCCTCACCACCTCCTCGGCTGATTGGCTGGGGGTGGGGGGGTGGGGGGTGCAATGGCCACAACAACTAATATCAACCTTGTTCAAGTACATGACAAACCAAAACGTTTGTTTGCTTCGTGTTTTGTTTTCCTCCATATTTTATGTGTTTGTAGCAGTCGACTCCACTGATCCTCCTCCTCTTCCTCTGATTGCACTTGGAAGTCAGATACAAAATATGGCTACATTTCCAATCAGTCAATATTGGGGTTAAGGTCCATATTCCAGTTAGTGAAACATTGTGAATAAGGCCTTTACATGCATGAGCAAACTACAAGTACACTTCCTGTATCCATGGTGATTGGGATCAATTGGGATATCCCGATCAAAGCAGCCACGCACGGAGAAGGTCAGTACACAACATGCGTCATTTCCGCTTCTTCTTCCTGACCAGCACGCTGGTCCTGACCCAGTACCCAGACATTGTTCCTGGTGTTGTGGTGTTGCTCTCATCTTTGGCCATGTTTACAAGTTCCTGGACTCCAAAGACCAAGATTCCAATAGAACATGAGCTTTTGATGGGGAGATCCTGATAGGAGGAGACATCATCACATATTCACCTTAGAGAAGGAGGAACCAGGGGAAGATGAGGGGTTTTCAAATAAACGGAATATGAGCATATTCCACTTGTTCAAATGGGTTACTGATGTTTACATGACCGGGTTTTTGCTATTATTTCGTGTAGAAAAGGCACATGTAAAAGTAGTCATTGACTGCTGACCCGGGATTTAACAGCATCTCTTTCTTCTTCGACTCTTTTTTTTGTTAGTTTTCTCGCAGGGCTTTTTAACAATCACCCCCCCAACACCCGCAAACAAAGACTTACAGGCAGGTGGAGAGGTGAGATAAACACAGTTAAAAGTGACAGCGGGAATATACGGTTATTGTTGGAGCGCCATCACTCAGCAGCTAAGAGCCATCATTTACTGAGCAGTGTGCAGAGCGCCGCTCCCAGAGAGTGTGTGGAGTTTACTGATGGACCTACGTGTGTGTGTGTGTGCAATGATACACTCATTTTTAATTACCGATATTTTGACGTATTCCGATAGGGGTATTCTGGAGTATTTCGGTTCTCGCAGTGCTTGTTTAAAAAAAAAAAAAAAAAAGAGCGAGCGACTCATTTAGAGCAGAAAACACAAAAGCGGGGAATTAAAAGCCCCCGTGGCCGCAGTAAAAGCTGCTGGGGGCTGAAATTAGAGGTGGCACAAGGGTAATGCATTTTCATTGGGGTCACCGCTGCTGCAGAGCCCCCCGCTAATATATTTCAGTATCTTTTCAGCTGTGTTAAAAACAGCTGTTTGTGGCTGTAGCAGATAATTCAAGTTTTTTTTTTTGTCTATGTGGCCGAGCAGGGAGACAATAGAGGGCCATCGATCGGCGGGGGGCTCGACATCCCGGCTTCTTGTCAGCTGAATAAAAAGACCATTACCCCTTCAGCGGCCGATTGATATACACCACAGAGGAAGAAAGAATTAGGACTTTTACTTCCTGTTCCATCAAGCCTCCTTTTCTTTTCTTTTCCGCTCCCTCGGTTTGTCCGACAATCTTTTCTTACATTACAGGCTGGAGTTTGTGAAACAATAGTGTGGAGGCTAATAACTTTTTCCCAGAGCGGTCTTTTTCTTTTTTTTTTGCCAAGGGGGAAGAAAAGGGGAAGGACGGTGATGATAAAAGGACGGCGGCCTCGGTCAAAGGTCGGCCACTGTGATCTTATTGTCGTCCCTTTCAAGAGGAGACTTCTGTGTTCCATTACCTCGGGATGGAATTCAAGCCATTTCACTGAGAGTCTCCGAGAAATAAAAGCTGTTAAAAAGCTTGAAGGTTACAGACGACGTCGCTCCGTGCTCATCTATTGTGGTCGCTGCACAATCAATCAACATCGTCACAATTAGCTGCGCCGCGTTTCTCGCAGTGAAGACAACCGCGTCAAAGATTTCACTGTCATTTTAAAACAAGATTTCACTTTGTTCTGTGCTTTCTTTTCCCCAAACTGCCAAATTTGAGTGTCACTTATTTCCACAAGTGAAATGATTTAATGGTGTTGAAGGTGATTCCAGCTTACATTTTATTTACTAACATTTACTATTTTCAATTATTGGTCTGAAGATCCAACGTCCCCATATTGGAGGACTGTGGTTTTTATAACCCATTATATATGTAGTAAGTTATCATATTAAACTTGAATTCAATGTCACATATTTCCACTATTCAGTTTTGCTTCTCCAGTCACTTCTGAAGCCGTTATTTAAAGCAGTGTTTCCCAACCAGGGGTCTGTAATTGCAAGGGATCTGTGAAAAAAATCAAAAATTGTTACATATTTCTGAAAGTTACTGCATAAAAAATCTCTTTAATCATATATTTCTGCATAAAAATGGTGTTTTCATCCCACATATTTGTTACGTATATCTAAGTTACAACTGAAAGCTCTTATTTTGGCCTCAAAAAGTGAATAAATGTAATGCAATTAAAATTCCACTGTTTCTAGCAAATTGCATCCGTAGAAGCCCCTCCTCAGGGCAGATCAGAAATACTCAGGGGTTCCAAGACCCCACAAAGGTAGAGAACCACTGGTTCAGAGGTATTATTACTTTGCACCAGATATGAATGTATTTGTATTTAACAGTTTTCTGAGCTGACAGCCATGCGGAGCGACCTCTGGACCCACAAACTGCTTTTGGATGAACATTATTTTATCGATTCTCCGTTTTAACGCACATTTCCGCAGCTTCTTGTGACTGCAGAAGTTGTGTGATGTCACCGGCTGGGACGCGATGTGCTGCAGGTGAACGCCGTCGGCTCGGTGAGTCACGTTGCGGCTGCTTGGATATGGATCTGAGATCGGGGTTGATGCCCCCCCCCCCTCCCCTCCCCTCCGGCCCTCTTGACACTCCGCCCCCTTCATCGCCAATTTGATTAATACACTCCAATTTTCTGAGAGATAGTTTTCTTACAAAGAGGAGATCCATTTCACCCCCCTGCTCAAGATCGAAAGTTAGAAAGCCGCGGCATAATTGATGACCTCCCGGGACAAGCGCTCTCATATTTATCACCAGCTGACCTTTCCTCCGCTCTCATCCATCATAAATTAAAGTGGTACAGCGATGGCGCGGCCTCGCTCCTCCTCAGCTCAACCTTTTGTCCAGAGGTCTCCTCCGCCGCTTCGTTTGGAGCTGCTGGAAGGAGCAGCTTTAAAACCTGCAGTTCAGCACCTCTGCTGTTCGGGGCAGATGGTCATCACTGAAAGCATCTGTCAAACTCAGCCCCCCCCCCACACACACACACACACCAACCCCCCCCCCCCCACGCCCGCGGCCCACCGCCCGCCACCATCCTCTCGTCTTTCCCTTTTCTTCTCCTCCCTTCTTTTCTGGGCATCTCGATGGTTTTTTTGATGGTATTCATCATCTCTTGGATGTTTTTGGTGACGCGTGCGACTGTGAACGCAGCTCATGTTTGTGCCAGTTTGAGGTGAAGTGATGCACGGCTGACCCACATCCGTCACTGTCAGTCATTAACGGCCCCCACTGGTAAACACCCCGCCCCCCCGCACACACACACACACACAGACACACACACAAAAAAAACAGGTGTGAAATGAAGCTAACTTTGAACTCTTTTAGAGTTATTGATTTTTTTTGTTTGAATCACATTCACATGTGTGTATTCTTATATATTTGAGTGTATTTTTATGCAAATTCTTCTTTACTTTTTTCCTTCATTTTCATTCCATATTTTATATCTATTTTACGCCAGAGAAAACTGACATTTGGACATACAGTTAACGTCCCTTTCTACTCTTTGTTTTCTTCAGAAGAGGCTGATTTATTTTAGCACTTACCTCCACATTTCAGCCTTAATGGGAAAATAAAAGCAATCCGTCGGCTCAGATTGCTGACAAGATGGAAACATCGCCGGCTAATTCTGCCTTTTCTGCAGAAACACTCGATCCTCGTGTACTTTGGGTGTATTTCAGGGTTTTTCCACGTACATTCGAGCCGACAATGTGCGTGAGTTTGCCTTTTTAAATTCACAAAACCAGCTCAGACAGCAGCGCCAATGGGCAGCCGCGTGATTAATCGACAGTATTGTAACTTCTCGGTGCACAATAGCTCTGCTGTCTCACACACACACACACACATACACACACACACACACACACACACACACACACACTGCAGCTTCAGTTCTCCACCGCGTACCTGCAGCACCTTCTCTCTCCCTGCCAGAGCTCCGCCCACCAGCCCTCAGTAAAGGCGTCTATTAATATTGATGAGAGTTGGGGGGGCATTAATGTTAAAACTGAGCTTTGGGGCCGAGCCCTCGTGACTCCACTGTAGTGATTAACACACGGCAACCGAATAATTTATCACTTTGCGCCGTATTAGCCGAGTGAATTTTCAAAACCTCCTGCGAGAGGTGGTCAGTAATTACCGGCTAATATCTCTGCCAATTATGGATTTTAAGTGTCGGGCGTAATGACGGGTAAAAATATCTGGATTGTATTGATATTGAAAACATGCGTTTGAAGCAGCTTGTCGGATCACTCCGGGTCACAGCAAATCATTTGTTCCTCTGAAGTGTGCAGGAAAACCACCGGAAGAAGAGGGAATTATCTTTTTAAAGCAAAGTTTAATTGTTGTTTTTCCTGTGTAAAGACCCCGGCTGTTCTCTGCAAATTAAGATGAGCCGCCCCCCCCCACCCAGGCGATGGTGCAGCGCCCACCTCTCCAGCAGCCATTGAGCAGCGCGAGCAGCCGACAGGGAGCGATTCATATGTTTAGACATTGTCATTCAGTGCATGACTACACCGCACTCCCAGCAGAGGCAGCCTACAAGTGACCCCTGAAAAGAGCAGGTCAGGGAGGAGGTCGTGCGGAATGGCCCGGCTGTTGGCTCCGACACTCTCTGACAGCTTTAAGTAGATCTCTTTCTAGCCATTTATTTGGAGAGTCGGCGGGTAAAAAGGGAGGGAGAGGGAGGCTGAGCAGGAGCAGCGTGACGGAGTCGACTTTGCCTGAATATCAGAGCAGGTTGGAGCAGATTTGAAGTCTCACCGCAGATTTTGTTAAACAGCCATTATACTATTTCTGCATTTTTACTCTCTGATGTCAGGCTGCTCAATTAATCACATTCGAATCGTGTTTTGTTTTCATCTTTACGTCGTCAATTTGAAATTGCGTTGAATAATCACAATTTTAATATTGACCCCAAAAGGAGCCACTCTGATTTTTTACATCATTGTCTGTATGTCTCTGGGCTCAGATGTTGCACTGAGAGAAATAAAAAGGGGGAAACTGCCCCCAAGAACAGTTTAGAGCTATTTTATTTTAGTTTAGTTTATCAAGATTCATGTATTGCAATGTAAAAGCAAAAATTGAAAAAGAAATGTCTGTGTAAGGCTTCATTCTCGGTTATAAAAAAATAATTTTGACGCACTGTAATAATATGTTGTTTATTGACCCATTGTCAATGAGAAATTGTGTTAAACAATCATTTTAATACTGACCCCAAAAGAGTCCCTATGATTTTTGACATTGTACGTCTCTGGGCTCTGATGTTTTGCAGCAGAAAGTTCTGATTGCTCATTGATCTGAGAGAAAGAGAAAAAGGGGAAAACTGCCCCCATAAACAGTTTAGAGGAGCTATTTTCAGTTTATCAAGATGCATTCATTGCAAAATAAAAGCGAAAAATGTCAACATGGTTCGCTTAAGGCATCATTCTTGGTTTTAAAAATTAACTTCTTTGGGATGAACTCTAAAAATATGTCTTTTATTGACCCTACTGTCTCAGATTTATTTCAAGAATGTACAACTAGCTATTACAACCTCCATCAAACACATCCAAGGAGCCCTAAAAGAACCAGTGAAGCTCCCCAGTCATCTGAGGCGGCGGAGGAACCATTTAGGAACCATTATTTTGGTGAGTGTGTGACGGAGTCTTTCCCAGGCTCCCGCGGTGTCTCTTAACATTGATCCCTTGTTGCTGAATTTGTCACAGTGTTATTGCCTCGCCGCAGCTTTTCTTAATGTCTCGCTAATGTCTGTAGGGAACGAAGTCTTAATGTCTTTATGGATTGTTCCTGTGTTGCTCCTCCGATCGCAGTGTTCGCCCTCGCCGGCCCGATGCTCCTCCGTCACCGCCGACATCTGACACACCAAACAAAACCACCTCCATACTGGTATCAGGACACTTTTACTGCAGTGAAAATAACTTGCCCTCCTCGTCTTTAGATGATACGAAGATAAAAACACACAAAGTCCTGCTTCAGCGGTGGAGGTCTGACGTGGGCGGAGCTGTGAGCCGTGACTGATCTCTGATGACACTCAGGCTCGTCTCATTCAAAGGAGAATTTCCCCCATTGCTGCAAAAATCACGAAACATATGACGTGTTTTAGCAGTTTCTGAGGGGTTTTTTTGTTTTGTTTTTTTACATTATTGCCTGTAAAACTCTGGGCTCAGATGTTCTGCAACAGAGGCCACTGGTTCCTCATTGCACTGAGAGAAATAAAAAGGCGGAAACTTCCCCCAGAGACTGTTTGGAGGAGCTATTTTCAGTTTTTAAGGATGCATTCATTGCAAAATAAAAGTGAAAATGGAAAAAATGGTCTTTTTAAGGAATCATTATTTGTACTAAAAAGCTTCAGTTTGCAAGAGTCGACCCTGATTATACGTCCCTGACAGCAGTTATTGTGTGAAATATGTGAATCCTGTTGACTCTGTGATTGTACCTGCACAACCACTCTTGGGAAAGTTGCTGGGAAAAGTTCAGAGTACTTCATTTTTAATAGTTAAAAGTGTAAATAATGGCTGGACCAACCAGAGGTTAATGGGAAATCAGCCTCTTGTGCTTCAGCTCGCTTAACTGCATTACCAGAACTTTTTTCCCATGCTATTGTACGGAATAAAAAAGGGTTGAAGACCAACTGGGATCATCCGATTGCAAGAATAAGCTTATATTAGATGAATAAGATGTTGCTACCCATAATTCCAATGGGCTTCCCATTGTTGTTCCCTATCTGGGGAAAAAAATTGACGAAAATGTTATCTTGTAAGGAATTCTTGGAAAGATTTTGCAGTAATAACGCAGGTTAAAGCCATCACGTGAGAGATGTTTATCATATTTGTTAAAATGCAAATGTCGAGGACGTAGTTTAACGCAGGATCACATAAATACTTGAAAATGGCTTTCTAATCTTTAGCAAAGGCTTAGAGTGCGGCGTACAAGTGCCCCCCGAAGCTGCATTGTACCTGTTTTCTGAGCTCGATATTCACTGTCTGCTGGTGTGTATAATGCAGTTTTATCTCCGGAGCACCAGCAGACCATAGATTAGCATTATAGATTCTAATTTGAAGTCTTGTCACTGCCTCCCTTGTCTAGAATTGTAAGTGCGAGGGCTGCCATCTGCTCGCAATAATGAGCCTGACAACCCTGCTAAATGTGCTTTTTACTATCATAATGGCCGGCGTATTGATCTTAATGGACGTAGCGTCGGCTTGTTCTATCAGTCAGAGGGAAACAGTGGGCAAACAGCACTCCGCATCTAACAGATTTGTTGCTCCTCGGCAGCTCTCGCCGCCACTTCATTGATATCATTAAGTCGCCATATGTTTTGCTAATTTACCGCCGTTTTTTCGGATGCCGTGCATAATAAGACACGCTCACCGTGAACTTGCTTCTGACACTGTGACAGGCCGTAAAGAATTCCACTCGCTCCCCTTCCCTCTGCTGTGGCTGTGTGTGTGTGTGTGTGTGTGTGTGTGTGTGTGTGTGTGTGTGGGGGCGGATTTTTGTTTGGCTCTTTTCATAAGAGGCGCTCCTGGAGTTTTATCTCCACTTCCTGTCATTTGTTTGACCTTTATTTTTTCCTCGCTATCAAAACTTTCACACATTCTGGAGGTTTTTTTTCTTTTTTTTTTATCGTAATCTTTTCTCTCTCGCCGTATTTCATTTCCAAAAACTCCCTCTGCAACAGCAGCGGTGGCGGCGGCCTCACGCGGCGCCACACAACGGGGATCCCCTCATCATTAGTGCCAGAGCTCCGATTCAAGACAACATGTTTGAAGTGGTGGGAAAAGATTCATCACAAAGTCTCATTTGTAACATCATTGACACGGCAATAATGACCCCGCTGGCAGTACAGAGTAATGGGTGGCTCTGACCTCCGACCCCGGCCAATGAGCACATTTAGTTTGGGCCGGCGCTCGGTGATTTATTTCTGACAATATTATGGCTTCTGAAGTCGTAGAGCCGGACACGTCGGACACTGAATGGGCCGATCATTAACTAAGCGGGACACGGTTCACTTTTGCTCTCATTCCGCTCTGTGTGTGAGTGTGTGTGTGTGTGTGTGGAGGTATTTAGAATTCACTCACCTTTGCAGATTGCTACTGCTTTATGGAGAGAGACTAATGGGGGCCGCGGCGCAAAATAATGTACTGGCACTCCTCCTGCTGAATTGTTTCTTTAAATGTATTAACAGGCTGGCGTGTGTGTGTGTGTGTGTGTATGTGTGTGTGGTCCAGAGAGTCCTCAGCTGCTTGCAGACACTTTGGAAATTCTGTGTTTCTGCAAATACAATGAAAAAGCAACCTTTTTTTAAATGAAATTGCTTCTTTTTAGAGTATTGATAAGTAATGAAGCAGTTTTTTCCCCCCTGGTTCATTTAATGTGAAATGTACGGCAAAAAAAAGAGCAAATACTCTTGAATCCTGGTTTCAATACTGAGCTACTGGTGTACTGGTCAGTTCTCTGCACTGGCCTGGTTGTTTGAGTGAAGCTACAAGTGAAAGGTAAGGAGGTGGAGAAGAAAAAAAGGAACGGAATGAGAGTGCCAAAACACAGAAAATACAGAGAGGCAGAGAATGGATAGACACTGAGAACAGAGAGAGAACAGAGAGGAGGCGCAGAGAATGGGCTTAGGCATCTGTAAACAACACATCTATCACCCTGGGCCTCCTGTAAGGGCTATTGGGTCACTGGTGTGTTCCCAGCGATCCCATCACTCACTCAGAGTCGACAGGCCGGCCATTCCCAACCCACCGCAGTCTGCTTTTCCAATCCAGTCAACAAAGCCCCGGCCCTGGCACTGTCTGTTTAGCTAAGGGGGGAAAAACTGTCAGGAAAAGTAAGACGAATGAGCTGCCCTGATTGACTATTTCCTTAGATACTGAATCAATGGGCTTATTATCACCAGCAATTACAGTACTAATACAAACAGATGCTCGGGGAAAGACATCTGCTTAGAGAGATGAGACAACTAGATACGCAGTCAATAGAGTGCAGAAAGCTCCGCTCTCACTGGCCCTTAACGGAGGTATTTGTATTCATGTGATACCCGGGAGCGTATACACAACAGCTCCCTCTCACACACACACACGCACACACACACACACACACTCACTCACTCACACACACACACACACACACACACACACGCACACAGAAGGGCAAAAGATTCAGGAAATTTATCGCCACTGGAAAACAATTTATTTGGAATAGTCTGAAAGCTAGCGCAGCAGTTCTCAATCCACATCCATTTACTAATAATCAATTCAATCTTAAAGAGACACAACGACATTATTTACCTGAAAATAGTTTAATTTGAAAGACTAAACAGAGTATTAGCTTATAAACAAACACATTTTACTGCAAAATTCTACTTTTTTATGCTAACAGACTACATTTCCAGTCACAATATTGGGGTTAAGGTCCATATTTCAGTTAGTGAAACACTGTGAATAAGGCGTTTCCATGGTGAGCAAACAGGGTTGTTCCTGTCTCCATGGTGATTGTAATCAATGGTGATATGGCGATCAAAGCAGCCACGCACGGAGAAGGTCTGCTACAAACCCTGCTTGGCGTAACTTTGCGCTCCCCTTTTTGTTGATCTGTCTATCCCGCTACTTTCTAGCGTCTCCAAATGCCAGGATGTTTGTGTCTTTCATCACACTGATGAAGTGATTGGTTTCCTCCTCACTCCAAAAGTGTGGCGTGGTGTTGCTCTCGCCTTTGGCCATGTTTACAAGGAGTTCCTGGACTCCAAAGACCAAGATTCTGGGGAGATCCTGATAGGATGAGACATCATCACATATTCACCTTAGAGAAGGAGGAATATTCAGGTTCATGAGAATATTCTGCTTATTCCAATGGGTTATTGGTGTTTACATGGCCGCGCACAACTGTGTTATTGCTAATACTGTGGTTAGAAAAGGCTTATTGACCGCATGGAAACGTAGCCATACATGAAGTATTGATTAGTTTTGAAAGGTAAAGCACATGGCAGCACGTTTACCGCCCTCACCTCCTCCCACGACCCCCTTTGTTTTCCCAACAATAGCCAGTTTAATCCAACAGTAGGAACATATTTGACCTGGAGACCAAACATGGCCGCCGTGTCATGTTTTGTTGGAGGAGAATAAAAAAAGGAGGTGTGTATGTGTGTGTGTGGGGGGGGGGGACGTGCTCCGCTTCACTTCCTTATTATGATGTGATTCAGTCCACAGATCTCGACACAGAGCCCCGACAGAGACACAATCATTTTTAACACTTTCCTCTCTCTACCCATTATCTGTCGCCAACAAAAGGCTCGGGCTCGACTCCTCCGCCGCCACCACAGCGAAGCGGCTCTGTGGCGTTTTTCCAGGGAGGCGAGTGAGGCATATCATTGGAGCTCAGGCCATGCAAACAGCGAGCGGCCCATTCAGCGCCGCCCTGATGGACGTGCTGCCACTTCAGGAGGACATGCCTGACTTGCCCGTCCCTGACAACCGTCTGTGTTTGCCAGGTGGAGCATTGAGGGGCCGTGCCGTCCCCCCCACCACCGCCCCCCCTCTTTTTTTTGTCACGGTCTGCTCCGTTACCGTTTCCACGCCGCAGGGCCCTGGCTATATAAGCGCGGTGGCCGGCTCCACGCCTGAGCAGGTAGCCTCAGGAAGGTAGCCGTGCAGAAAGGACCATCCTTTTCTCTCTGTCTCTCTTTCGACGCCGTTTCTCACATTTAATTATCTGATTTGGTCTCCTCCCGCGGCCGGCTGGAGAAAAGAATTGCTCCTCACGCCTCCTTGCTGTGGAGAGCTGTTGATTGTTCCCACTAAAGCCCACAGTGGAGCCGCTGAAAGGACGCCTTCTTGTTTCACATCACATATTAGAGCGCGCCGCGCCGGCCCGAGTGTTTGTGCGCAGCCGACCAATGTTTGGAGTCAATGAGGAGAGCATTTGAGCCGTGTCAGCGCCGCATTTCCAAGGAAAGGGGGAAATCTTTATTTGAGATCTGTTGCTCTGGAGACGGGGCCCGGCCTCCGCCTTCCTGCCCCCGCCGCTCTCAGACAGAACCCTGCTCTGTGAAAAGGGCCCAGATAGACAACACGGCACAATCAGGTGCTCACAGTAACACTTTACAAGCACGACATGAGATACTGCAGTTATACTGCTGAGGCAGGTCAGCAGGGCAAAGGTGGTCGGAGCCTGTGATGCTGGATGAAATCAGCCTGTGGAATCAGTGAAGACTAGGAAAGATATTCACAGTGTTATTAAATTTGAGGTCACATTGTGCTGCTGAGATGATTCGGGCAGTTAATTTATCAAGACTGATTGTGAAGTGTTTCTGCTTTTTGCAATAATGTTTTTACATTTTATGCACATCTTGAAAAAATAAATAATTTGAAAAGCTTCATAGAAACACCAACATTTGGAAGAAAAAAAATCACTACACTACCGCTAACTTTCTTGTCTTGAACTCACTTTAGGCTGTTTTCTGCTATTGTACCAAAACAAATATACGCTCAAATCTGCTACAACACTGAGCTGTTCCCAGTTTCCCACATTATTCTTCTACTCCAGCATCATCGCGATGTTTAACTGTTTCCTCCACCAACTTCCTCAACCAGACCTTTGACATTGGCTACGTTTCCATGAAATAAATAAGCCTTTTCCAAGCGGAATATCAGCAATCAAAAGGAAGATGGATTAGTGTTGTGTTCATGTTCTATCAGCAAGGAATCTTGCAAAGTTACGCTAAGCAGGGTTTGTAGCAGACCTTCTCCGTGCGTGGCTGCTTTGATCGCCATATCACCAATGATTACAATCACCATGGATACAGGAAGGACCCGGTTTGCTCCAGTGGTCGCTGTGACAAGTGCAGAACTTAGGGTGGATCCCCCATGTGACCCCTCCCCCTCAGGTCTCCGTCTGAAGCCCCACTGTAGGAACCAGTGTCCTCAAACACCAGCAGTCAAGTTGAATGGACCATGAGGGAAAATTAACCCTCTACTTATGTGGTGATTCCATTTGAAAATCACCTCATTACGTGATTATGTCATTAGGAACGGGCAGGAGGAGGCGGAGGAGGCTGGGGGGGGGTGCATTTCAAAAGCCCCCAGTGAGTCTGTGAAATAAAAGACGCAAAAGGACCTTAAAGGTAATTAATCCATTTAACTCCCCCAGCAGCTCCAGCTCAGCGTGCCTCGGCAGACAACACAGCGCTCCCACAGCCGAGCCCGCCGAGGGAAAGAATGCGCGTGGATTGCTTTACAGCAGCCGCCCTTTGAAATATATACATAAACAACAAACCTGCCATTCTTCTGAGGGCAGGAGGCCGCTCGGGAAAAGACTCCAACTCTGCTGCGAGACTTCGTTATGTGGCGGCAATTATCGGTTTATAGGAGGAGAAGACGGCGGGAACAAGCGACTGTCCCGCAATTAATAAAGGCATGCAAGCGGCCGGCCGGGGATCGCTCCACAGCCGCCGGACTGGAGCCACACTTTTTCTTTTTTTGTTTAATTTGGAGCGCTGTAAATTAAAGTAAACTCTGGGATGAGAGCTATTGATCCAGCGACACATCTCATATTGCACGATCGATCGATATCAGAAAATGCTAAACAGCGTCATAGATCAGGACAAGATCAGATCAACTCTGTGAGTGGCGTTACTTCTGCTTTGCCGTCTCCAAGAAAACACATGAAGAATGAAATTAGGGTTGCAGAGGGGTGGAGAATTTCTGGTAAATTTAAGGAAAGTTTCCAAAAAAATTCCATGGGAATTTTAGCTCTGGAATATTGAAGATTTTCAGGGTTTTGTTGCCGTTGGAGACAATGAGGTCCGGGTCCTTGATGAGTAGAAATCATGGCCTGAAGAGAAGCTCAACTAATTTTGAATGGGCCTTTTTTGGGGAGCTGAGGGAACATCAGGAAAATTCATGTTTTTTGTTGTTCTGTTAAAGAAACCATGAAAGTTCTACAGTTGTAACAACAGATGTCTCATTTATAAATGTTGTACCAGGTATATTTGCATGTATGTTTGCTTATGACAAATATTGATGCCGATATTCATGACAGTTAGAAAATTCCCTGAAAAAAATCATTTATGTCATTTGAAAATACTACATTAGACAAGTTTGCATGCACGTCTGCTTATAACAAACCAACAAGTTTCATATTTATACATGGGTATGAGCAGCTACATGCAGTCACTATTCCTTAAAATTCCCCCCAAATTCCCGTTAATTTCCAAAAATTCCCATGAAAAGTTTCCAACTTTGAAAATTCCGGACCTTTGCGAACCCTAGTTGAAATTAAAAACATCATCTCACTTTCTGTCAAATATCCTTGTAACTGGGGTCAGTTGTGTGTTTCAGTTGACAAACAACAGAAACCGGAATAAAAATGAGAAAACATAGACGTGCATCTGTAGTGCATTTATTTATCATCATTATTTAATCCCAATTGTGTTCCTATATTGTGTCTTATTTGCCGTTTTGCTTATTTGCTGTGTACGATTGCTTCCATACTGGGGGAGAATAATAACGATTTGTCGTAAAATCAAAAGTATTGTGAGAGTGTGTGCGTGCGAGAGGCCGATCGCTGCCGAGCCGTCCTCCAATACCAGCGAGTGGACGCTTACATTTGCCTTTCGCGTCGTCAATTTCAGCCACATGAATAGATAGTCAATATTTAATTCCCTAAATGCAACTGGTGGTTGTTTTGCTGCTCGGTTAATTAAGGAGAGCTAATTTATAGCCGCTCGGACAACAAAACTGTGACCTGCAAAGGAAAATACAGATATAAATTCCATCATAAAGTGCAGTTATATATCACCAGCATTGATTGGATTTATGATATAGGTTGCAATAAGATGGTGGTTGATAAATTTTAATGGTGCTTGTTATTAATAAGGCTTCATGAAGGGGAGGGCAGAGTGTGTGTCTGGGTGTGTGTGTGGTTTATTCCAGGTATGACAAGGAAGTACAAAATCCTTTAAGAGAAAATACTTCTGCTTAGATCACATGAACGGCGGTCAAAAACAGAAGGAAGGAGGAGTCCGGAGGCGGAGTCTAACTCCCGGCACTGCCCGTCTGAGCAGAGCAGATGTACAGTGAGGCGAGTCTCAGCTGAAGCCCCCCCATCCGGCGAGCTGCAATAACTCAGCGCGGCTGTCCTTGTCAAACCAGCTCGCCTGAAGATAAATATGTCATTCTTTATGGCCCCCATCAGAGTCCTGAACAGATTCATTTGAGAATAAAAACAGGATTCCCCCGCCCAGTAAATCCATCAGGGTGATGAACAGTCATTTAAAGTGAGTGCACAACTCCTGACATTTGACTTTATATGTTCAGTAATTCTAGATGAGCCCCCCCG